>CAJQZJ010032828.1:4193074-4221616 GCA_907164525.1 Lophiomys imhausi
ATATATATATATATATATATATATATATATATATATATATATATATAAAACTGTCAAGAGATTCAGAAATAATATATGTCGGGAATCACAGCATACCTGAGTAGAAGATGAAGTGGGAAGCAGAATGGTAATTTCTGTTGCTAAATACCAAAGCCTTTAAATAGTGCTTCCTTCTCTTATCATGCATCTGCCCTGACAACATTTTTTTTTTTAATTCTTGAAGAAAGTGTTTTCAGAGAGAACTAGACACATTTATTTAATGGTTTCCCTCTGTCTCAAACTGACCCCTGACGGTTGCATAACAATAGTCGCCTAAAGAATTTATAACCCACCCTGACAGGTGTGAGATGGAATCGCAGAGTTGTCTTAAGTTGCATTTCTCTGATGATTAAGGATGTTGAGTAGTTACTCAAGTGTCTCTCGGCCATTAGAGATCCCTCTTTTGTGAATTCTCGGTTTAGCTCTGTTCCCCATTCTTTTATTGGATTATTTGGTTGCTTGGTGTTTAATTTTTTGAGTTCTTTATAAATTTTGGATATTAGCCCTCTGTCAGATGTGTGGTTGGTAAAAATCTGTTCCCAATCTGTAGGTTGCCGTTTCATTCTAATGACAGTGTGCTTTGCCTTGCAGAAGCTTTTCAGTTGCATGAGGTTCCAGTTATTGATTGTTGGTCTTAGAGCCTCAGCTATTGGTGTTCTGCTCAGGAAGTTGTCACCTGTGGCAATGAGTTTGAGGCTTTTCCATACTTTCTCTTCTATTAGATTTAGTGTGTCCAGCTTTATGCTAAGGTCTTTGATTCACTTGGACTTAATTTTTGTGCAAGGTGATAAATATGGATCTATTTGCATTCTTTTACTTGTTAACATCCAGTTAGACAACTCTGAGATTCCATCTCACACCTGTCAAAATGACTAAGATCAAAAACTCAAGTGACAGCACATGCTGGCGAGGTTACGGAGAAAGGGGAACACTCCTCCATTGCTGGTGAGAGTGCAAATTTGTACAACCACTATGGAAATAAGCCTGGCGATATCTTAGAAAACTTGGAATAGCTCCATCTCAAGACCCAGCCATTCCACTCCTGGGCATACATCCAGAAGATTCCTCACCAAATCACAAGTACATCTCCTCAACTATGTTCATAGCAGCTTTATTTGTAATAGCTAGAAACTGGAAGTAACCCAAATGTCCCTCAACCGAAGAATGGATTTAAAAAAAAAAAAAGAGTATGGTACATTTACACAATGGAATACTACTCAGCTATCACAAACAAGGAAATCATGCAATTTGCTGCCAAATGGATGAAACTAGAAAAGCTCATCCTGAGTGAACTAATCCAGACCCAGAAAGATGCACATGGCATGTATTCCCTTACAACTGGATTTTAGCCATTTAGTAAAGGATAACTATCCTACAACCAACAGACAGAAAGAAACAGGAACATGGACTTTGTTATTTGTTACTGGGGCACACTTTGCCCTAGCTGAGCTACCATGTAGGCCCCCAGTGGAAAAGGAAGTTCTTAGCCCTCATATGACTGATGAACTGAGGGGGCTAATATATTAGAGGCACCCCACACTGGAGGAGTAGGAGAGGTGGGAGAAGAGGAGGAGGGTAGGAGGGTGGGAACAAGAAAGGTGGGGGGAGGGGGCTGTGATGGAGATGTAACTTGAAGTAATAAATAAAGGTAATTAATTTTTAAAAAAGAATTTATAATCTAGAGGAATTGCTGCATTTTCTGGTACAGAAACGGTTTCTAGGACATGACCTATGGGAAGTTTAGAAATGAGATTCTCCATGGTCCAGCCTATAAGAAAAAGATACTCTAAACTGCCTTTGAAAAAACCTCCAGGCAAAAGACTATCCCGGAATATCCCAAAATGTAAAAGCAACGTTCATTTGCATAGAGACAGTGTCACTAATTAGAGTGGTGGTCCAGATCCACTGCCTCTGTATGTACAGTCAGACATCTTTAGATAATGCTTCAGTATCTTGTTTTCTGCATCACTGTTGTTTTGCTTCCCATGGAACTCTTTTAAAAAACATGCTTTGGTGCCTATGAGTTTCCCATAATTTTTCCGATATATATATATATATTTGGTTAAATATAACTGTGTGCATAAAGTGCATATATCCAAAATCTTCAGTCTCGCATATTTTTGCAAAGTTCACATGGTTCAGTGACTATCACCAGGTTAAAAATGAGAATACTGTCAGGAGCCTAGACACCTTCTGAAACCTGCCTTCCACCAGGTGTAATCCAAGCCTGGGTTTCCAATGGTGTGATTAGTTTTGCCTGTCTTTGATTTTCAGGCAGGTGACATCATGCCCCCTCGTGTTCTAGTTCTTTTTCTCAACACACCTTAGCTACACACCCTTGTTTTAGATGATCACAGTCTGTTCTCATAGCTATGTCTCATTCTATTCTGTGACTGCAGCACAGTGTAATTAGTTGCCTTACCATAGGTCAACATCTGGTTCTTACTAGTAAGTATATTTTTGGTGAATGCACATATACATCCTTGTTCTGTTTGTGCCAGATATTGTAAACATTCTTAAGACCCCACTACATAGTAGTGAGTGCTCATTGTACTAAAAAAAAAAGCTCAGATCAATGTGAGTCCCATTGCTTGACATAACCAACCCAAGTTCATATCAAAGATCATAAGCATTGTATTTTATTTCACGGTCACAGATAAGTGTAATTTGGATATCTCCAAGACAACTTATTGTCAGTACTTTAGGGAGACACGCATTTCTGTTAGCTAGCTCTCATAGCCAGTAGGAAACCCTTACTGTTTTCTGAAATGGGTATCTCTGAAACCTATTATTTTAGCCAGTAGGCTCTTGTCTGCCAACTCTGGCTACTTCTCTGACTTTACATTAGACAATGTGACCAAACTCAGGCCAGATCTGTATAAACTTTTAAAAAGAAAAAAATATTAATGTTTTCAGAGATAAATGGCAATGTCCTCCCCTCTTAACACTTACTGTGCAATGTTCACTTGCCAAATTCCATGAGGAAAAAAGGGTAGAGCTCACCTGTCAGCACACTTTGGAGCAGATCTTCCGTTTTGGCAGGTGCCTTCACAGAACCTGCAACCAAAAAGACCAGAAAAACGGCCTTCTTCATCTTTTGAATTTTTAAAAAGAGTATTTGGGGTTGGGGGTGTTGTTCAGTCATAGAGTGCTTGGCCATTTGGGTTTCATCTCCAGTATTGGGTACAGTGCCCCTTGATTCTAAGTCTCTTCAGAGACAATGGCTAATTGTGGTAGAAAGTTATTTATAACACGGTTACTCTGATACTTCTTTCATTTTGTAACTTGGACTCAACCCTATGTTGATGAGTAATTATAGGTCTTCTCTGTATATAGGGAAACATCTTCCCACTTGGACTAAAACAAGAAATTCAGTTTCAGTAGTACTACTGCCATCTTTTGGCGAAATCAAGAATGACATGATTAAAGACTGCTGATTGAAGGGCAGTACTACCTTTTGCGGACAAGAACCGTTATCAACGCCAAAACCACTGAGCAAAGTGGAATATTATTTATACATCCTCAAAATGCTTGTCCCCATACACCTAGATACTAGTATCAAAACTTTCAGTGGGAAGCCAGTTTGATCTAGGGACCCATATCACCAGGGATGGGACACGTCACCATCACCTGTCACTGATGGAATGCATCAAGAAGGGCACAGCATCAAAACAGAAGCCCTATCTGATGACAAGAAACAACGATGCAGCTCAAACTAAGTAATTTCAAAAAAAGATTTTGGAATTGTTTTGAAATCAATTTGAAAAAACAATTCACGAGGATTCCTCAAAAACTCAAAGGTTATGAGAAACAAGAAGGAGTTTGGGGCTGTTACAGAGGGAAGGCGACCACTGAGGCACAGTGAGCAAGTGCAGTGTGGGACTCTGTTAAAATAAGCGGACACTGGTGCAGAGCAGGGCAAGTTTACTGGCTCTGTGGCCTTCAGGAAGTTCTTCATCACCTCCCAAGTGAGAGAACAGAACATCCCCTGTTGAGGACTGGAATGATGATGGAACATCCTGACCCCTACAGATGGCCTGGTAGACAGCCTAGCATGGGCTGACATGTAAGGTTACTGGAAGGCCAGCTGTTGCGGAGACTTGAAGTAGAAGCGAGAATGTGCTTCTAAGGCATAGTTGTGTAAGTTGCTTGAAGAACTCTTCACCAACTCAAACTCAAACCAGTGGATGGATCATAATTCACCCCATATAGCAACCCACAACACAGGTGGATTCTAGGTTGTTAGCAGAGCCAGGTGAGTGCCTGTCACATTCATTCATGCATCCAACCACCCCTCTCACACAAAGGCATGTTTTCTTCCCTCAGTGTCATAGTATTCTGCAGAGGGGCCCAGTAGCCAAAGGCTGGACATTTAGAAAACAACACTGTCCCTGTTGCTTACCTGGAGCTGGCTGGCTATGTGGAGCCTGGGAAGGCGGTTTGGGTGCAAGGGACGTGGTATGATTCACCCCATTTTCTGCTGGAGTTGTCCTGGTTTCACTTGGAGCCTCTGATGATGTTTCTCCAGGGTCAGCCTAAAATCACCAACACTTTTTACTTCCAGTTTCATATTGTTTTTATTGTCTTCCTATACCAATAAAGCTACACATTATGGCATTTTCTCAATCCATTTGGAGTTTGAAATGAGAAATTTGAAACTGTCTGGAAAGCAAGATTAACTCAGCATAGTGGGAAATCACAAAGTGGCAGGTTAGCTGCACAAAGGGCTCTCTAGTTTCCACTCCAACTCATCCATGCTCTTGGACCACAAAGACAAGCATCTGTCCAGACTTCAGCAGACTCCTGCTGTAGTAGCGGAGGTGAGAGGCTCTATGGAAGGAGAGCTAAGCCATTCTGGCTGGGATGTCCTGTGCTAGGCAGCCCTAGCTGAAAACACACTTGAGCAAAAACACCTAAATTGACCTCAGTCTGGTCCAGAGGAACAGAGCTGGGCTGCTGAATAAATAACACAAAGGAAATACTGTTTTGTTTCATGACACCAGCTTCCACGCCACAGTAAGAATGGATGTGGTGTATAAGAATGCAGAATTCAGAGTTAGATATCTGTGGATTCAAATTTACTGTCACGTTAACAAGTCACCTAGTTCTTTCTACTGTTTCCCTATCCTTATACATGAGTGTATGCATGAATTAGGGTTTATAATATTGTCTACCATATAAGATTTCTTCCAGAATCAAAACAGTTAATGCTTATTAAGTGCGTAGAACACTTTTTAGTATGAGCTAACTAAGTAAATACATGAAACAGTTAAGATTGTGTGATAATATCAATGGATGATAACATCCAATGGATGATCAAGACCTTCATTCTGCCCACTCCAGGAGCTAGATCTAGTCAAAGCAAACGTTCAATAAATGTCTGTTGGACTGAAGATCCCAATCCTTGTTAAAGTCATTGCTTCTATAATTGTGTAGTATTCCAACTGTCCTTTCCAACACCCCAAGGGCCTGCCAGCTGTTTTAGACTTAGTCTCCATGTCCACAGCACGTTTTGCTTGTGACGACTTTATCCCAGCATGTTGCTGTGTAGTGCATTTATAAGGTACAAGGGGAATGTTTTCTTCCATGGGTCCCCAGGACACCAACATTGTGACATTTTGGCATGCAATTAAAAATAGCAGACTGGCAATTCTACCAAAGGAAGACAGAAGTATAAATGACATCACCGATTCATTTGTATTCTCATTCTCTCCTTAACTCACTGTTTTTCAATGTGAAACAAAGCCTTGCTCTATAGCTGTGGATGGCCTTGAACCCATGATCCTCCTCTTCCAGCTTCAGAGCTGGCTTTGGATCAGACCCCAAAGTACCATTGAGGATATAAATAGCCGTGTTCAGTGACCAGGCCTCTTCAGTGTACCTGATCTCACTGGGACAGGGTGGGAGAAAATAACCATTGGTACCAGGCCAGACCCTGAGAAGGAGAGATATGGCCATATTTTGTTAGTGTACATCAGAGAAAATTTTCCTAGAGTGATATGCCAAGAGGAAAGATGGTATATTCTTTTGTTCAATCAGACATTGCAAATGAAACAGTTCAAATGCAGTGTATGAGCGCTGGTTTCTCTTCTGTTTATCTTGTTTTGCTTCGTTTTCTGGTTTTGCTTTATCTTGTCCAATGTTGCCAAATTTTTCCATGCAGGATATGTTATACACAGAGAATGGTTTTCTTGCTTCTCTTGGAAAAAAAAAATCAGAGTTAACAAACTGGAACTATAAAGCTGTGGCAAGGAAAAGGGAAGCCATATCTAAACCAGAGAAAGATCTTATAAGTGGGACAGGCATAGCTCGGCTTCCACCTACAGAGGCCAGGTTTTGAGGAAGGATGGAAAATTGAATATTCATATGAACTTACACATTTTCAAATGACCGAAAGGGAAAAATGCACTCCCAGCCTGCATTAGACTCAGAGCAGCCTTCTGCATGCCATGACTGGAGGAGGAGCCGAGTTTGCCTGGAATCCCAAAGCCAGAATGCTAAGGGGATGCTGCTGGCTGGAAATGCCCTGGGCCAGAAGCCAAGAAATGTGCAGCTCTCACGTCCTCTGTACTCCAAAACACATGTCAGGAGAAGAGGGTGAGTAAGGAGCTGATTAATGGGGTCCTTGTGTAGTCAGATTTGCCGGAGGCCTCTTAGGATGTCTACAGAGACAAATGTGATCCAATAGTGAGCGTCTCTGACGGCAAACAACAGACTGATGCTTGGCCATTTTGCCAAGGGATGTGTATAGAAGCCCTGACTGGCAGATCCCTCATGGAAACTGATAACAAAAGTAGCTGAAGTGGGCTCGACACTGCTGTGTTTTGGCTTCATCACTGTCCAGCCAGGTAGGCCTCACTTTCAGTACCATGTGAGAGTGACCAAAGATGGTTCTGAATGTCTGCAGGAAAGCCTATCAAAAGAAAGCCAAGGGTCAGACAGGCCACATGAGAACCTGTTATAGTTTAAAGTCTAAATCTTTTGAATGGCAGGCATTGTGTGTTCTATGATAGTGGCAACTAAAAAAAAAAAAAAAAAAAAACAAACCATGAATACAATAGTAAGTTATGGCTACAATAGGGACACGTGAGGAGGTGAATGTTAATCCCCAAAGAACTCACCCTGTTGCACTAAAAACAGCATTCACATTTTTTAAAAAAGCAATTAAATAAAATGGTTAAATATTTACAGTTGTGAAATACTATATTGAACTTTTTGACACGATAGAAAAACTAAGTCATTCCCACCATATTGGTGCATAATCTTAAATGCAAATCCAAATTCTGTGTCTAACTCAAAGAAATCTACTTTTTTTTTTTTTTACTGTTTCTCCCCAGGCCTCTCCATAATGTAGTTCCAACGCAGCTGCCACCGGCCACAGTTACGATCAAAGTGGTTGTGGCAGCAGTTCGTCAAAATGATCCACCTCCCTCCCCTTCCCAAGTGTCAGTGAAGTCCCTGAGCAGTATGCCCTAAAAGCTTATTGGCAGGCTGCTGGACAAGGGGGCTGTCCTGCCTCAGCCTGCTGCTGACTAGGGGAGCGGTCAACCGAGAGGACATCTTTCCTGCCTCCACTTACAGTCATCAAGGGAGCTGCCCACAGAGGCAGCCCTCGTCAGCCATTCATGCTGTGGAGAAAGACTTTTCTGCCACAAACTTTGTTAACTTTGTATACTTTACAGGAAAGTGTCCACATCTTCTTGTGTGTGTGTGTGTTTCATATTTCCATCTGTTTGTTTGTAGCAAATGGATAAATTAGAAGCACAATTTCCTTGAATCCTCCCAGAAGTGACCTGAGTAAGAGTTTGGAAAGTGGAGCCATCCTTGTCACTAGAGCATAGAGAAGCATGTGAAGTGAATTCTTCAAGGCTCCTTCCTGGAGGAGACATGCCTTCAGGATGGTGTTGGAACTTGATTTGGTTACTTTCAATTAATGCAGCCTCATAATCTAAAATAATGCTCTCTACTTGGCGTTTCCTGGCTCTGGCGTATTGCAAGGTGCTCCAGCCAAACACACTCGTTAAGAAATAACACCTTGCATCAAGAGATATTGAACAATGACGTAGAGTCACATTTTACTGCATACATCAAAGTTCTTTGATACTGATCTGGGACATTAACATTTGCACCGGATTCGATCAAGTATTTTGCAACAAAAAGTTTTCGTTCTTGAAGTGTTAATAAAAGTAAGTGGTGTAAACCCATCCTTTGTAGTCTCCTGGAGATTACTACCGAATGTCAGAATTCTGGCAGCAATAGCTGGGGCATCCAAATAAACAGTGTGGTGGAGCGCTGTGCCTCCATTGCAGTCTTTAGTGTTGGGGTCTGCGTTATTACCCAGGAGGAGAGAAACAATTCTTATCTCATTGCTTTGCACAGCCTTAATTAATGGAGTTGAATTCTCATCATCAAGTGCGTTTATCTGGCAGTCTTTAAATATACAGAAATTAACCTGATGATGCCCATAGTAAGAAGCGAAATGGAGGGCAGTCCTTTGTTTGTTATTATCCTTGTGATTTACATGAAATTTCATAGAGAGGAAAAGCACCACTTGTTTTGTATCGCCTTTGCACACAGCAAGATGGAACTTATTGTCAGGAACATATGGATGGCAATGCCTATCTTGGTCATTGCTTTCCCAACATGCCAGGTTCCTGTTCCCAGGATTCAGACGTTCACAAAACCCCAAGGGAGATTTCTGCTTCTTGGAACAGAAGAGCTTCCTCAGGGTGGAGAGCATAGTTTTGATCGATCACCCTTGTGTCCGCTTGATTCTGTATCTTATCTTATAGGATCCATTGACCACTGAGCAAAGAATGCAGCAACCAACACCTAAACCTTCTGGTTCTGAAAGTAAAACTCTCCTTTTCAACCACTCAAGCCCAGGTAAAGCTGGCTATGGAGCAATTGTTGCCAAGCAACGCTGGTGTATGCAAGCCTGCCTGTTCTTCCTCAGACATCACTAAAACCCTTATAGCAAACATTGTCAATGTGGGCCTGCTGTTCTTGCTTGGGCTTAGTTTGTACTGATCTTACAAGCTCTTCCTTTCCTTCTCCTTCAGTTTTGAAGAAGCCATCTAGAGTCGCATATGGAGAAATCCATCTCAAGGAGAAAAAAGTGAAAGTTCTTTGATCATAACATGATGTGGGGAGGTTCTTTTCCAGCCGTGGCTGTATCAATTCTAATTGTCTCCTCTACCAGTCTGCCTATATGTTTTCTGAATCTGTAGAAATTTCTAGTGTTATCCACAGAGCATATATTCTCTATCAGATTCTCCACACTGTCTTCAGTGAAAAATCTTTATTTCACTCTGTGCTGCTTTTAATGAGAATGTTTCCCACTGGCCCTGGAATTAGAACACTTGTTTCCAAGGGTTGGTGCTGTCTGGGGATCTTGTTGAAACTTTGAGAGGTGGGGCCTTGATAGATGAAATCCATCCCTGGAGGCCAGCATTGAGGGCTTGTGGCCACCTCTGTGGCAAAAATGTGTAAATTAGCCATTACCTTCCCCTAAGCAGGGAATTTTACATGGTCTGGCACCACCAGCAAGGAACCAGGACTAGGAATCTGACCCTTTAGTATGAATTCACAGTTTAGTTAAGAAAAGTTGTTTTGTTGGAGTTCAGTCTCCTAAGGGATTGTAAATTGTGTAAATCCCCTAAGGCTTGAGTTATTAGGCCCTTCCTCCACATCTCTCTGTCAGAATGGCAATTTCAGCCCCAAAGAGTTTCCAGCTCCACAATGGAATCCCTCCCAGATTTATGCTAATTTTAGGTGAATAAAACCCCACCAATCCCTAGGCTTCCCCAAGCTCAGGACTTGAAGGACCACCAAGCCTCACTTTGGAAATCCCTGCCCAAGAAAGCAACGCCCACAAAACCATATATAAGGCCTGAGCTTCCTCCATTCCTTGCTGTCCTCTCCCTGGAACAGGAGGCAATCACACCCTGGTTTTGTTCCCCGTCCTCCAATAAAATTTCTTTTATGAGATTTGCTCTTTGCTGAGACTCCATCATTGGTCCTGGGAAGAAGCAAAGAAGCAAAGAAGCAGAGAAGACACCGGCTTGGGCTCCTCAGCTCAGCTGGCAGTGAGGAAACTCTCTCCTGTGAGCTGCAACATTTCTGTTGAGGAAGCCTCCTCTCAGAGCTGTGTAGTTTCTGAGTTCCTGAGCCTCAGGATACCCTTCCACTAGGACATTGTCTCACCTAAAAGAGCTGTGTGTTTCCTGAGCTCCCTGAGTCTCAGGATACCTTACTCAGAGCTGTAACACTTTCACTGGGGATACCAGCCCCCCTCAGAGCTGTGGGGTTCCTGAGCTCAGGGCTCAGGATACCTTCCCATCCCCCTGCAGGCCAAAGTGTTAACACTCTCCATAATGGTCACTTTTATGTTTTTCAACAAAACAAGGACAAAATATTTTCTCAAGGTGTTGGACATTATGATAGAAATCAAAGTACCAAAAATGTGTTTTTATAAACTTAATTGGAAGACCACTGGGATCCAATTACATGAATTCAATGAAGGTAGGGTCATAAGTGCACTTACTAGATATTTGCTTTAGGTTTCTGCCCCCTCGTGGTCATACAGAATTACTGCAATATGTTTTTCTTTGAAATAACAAAAATGACTTTTAAAAACTAAGATTTCATATTTCAAACTTACATCTTTCCAAGAGTTAAAGTAAACAAAAAGTCATTGAAAAATATACTGCGTGTAAATCAGTGAGTGGATAACTTAACAGTCATTCTTATATGTTTTGCAGAAAGGAACCTGTACAGTAGCACAATGTACAAATGGAAAAGACTTACATCTCCAGCATAGAAATTTTGGCTCTGATAATTAAGCAGCAGAGAATACATATCTTAAGAATTTTGTGGGGTGTTTATCACGAAAGTAAAATGTCTTTTAGCTATCAGATGTTCCTGGAGGTTTTGGAGGATACTAGTATTCCTGAGTCCAGGCTGGTTCAGTGGGTAAAGGTGAATGCCAAAAAGCTTGATGACCTAAGTTTCAGCCCTGGGACCCACATGGTGGAAGGAGGGGACAACTCTCAGAAGCTCTTCTCTGTGCCTACAACGTGTGTGCTGTGGCACACTCATGTATGCACCCGCACACACACTAAGTAAACAAACAAATGTGAAAATAATTAAAATGTGCTGTCCCTTCCATGTGGCTGGTTAGGACGACAACATGCTGATTTGGATGCTGGTGGGTAAGGGTGAAGTTAGCCATTCTCCCAGAATATCATGAAGGAGATTGTAATTTCAGGGTATACAATCCAGTCTCCTGAGGACAAATGTGGGCTGTGTTTGTGGCTTTGTTAGAGATAGTATTTCTCTTGAAACAACTTTCCAAAGCATATAGTTAATTTGTACCTACACCTTACATAGCTTAATTAACTTAGCTATTGTACCTGTCTTATTCCCAAGAAATTTAGACTAAGTCCTGAAGAACAAACCCATCCTGACCGTGAATTTCCACATGCACAGGAGTGAAGCACAATGACATCTGCAGCCTGCTTTGAAATGCATAAAAAATAAAAATAAAAGTGTGATAAATGCATAGAGGAATTTATATGTGATAAAATGAAAATAAGAATTTAACTGTACACTGAGATAAGATCATCAATTTTACAATTTTTTGAGTTTTATGAGTGTTTGAATGTTTTTGAACAGTCTAGAAGGGCAAATGAGAAGCAAAGGCGCTAAGTAGCTGGACAAATTAATCTTCCGCCTTTAGTTTTTTTTTGTTTTCTTTCTTATTTTAAAGATGAATCCATTTACTTGACATGCATGAATATTTTTCCTGTATGTATATTTGTGCATCACATGTGCCCGGGGCCCTTAGAGGGCAGATGAGAGCATTGGATCACTTGGAATAGGAATCACAGATGGTTCTGAGTCCCCATGTGGATGCTGGAAACCGAACCTGGGTCCTCTGCAAGAGTAGCCAGTATTTCAACCACCAAGCCCATCTCCAGCCGTGTTTTTCAAACATCTTAATGTAAAATCACTTTGGTATCTTTTGCAACCAATGTCCAGCAAGTTCTTTCAGCAGTAACTAGAATGGAATCCAAAGGGCTGTTCACACATCAGGGCCACACCACCATTTAAATAAACTTAGCTTTCTACCACATATTGAACCAGGAATGACAATTGCAGGTTTAATTATGAACTTTGATTAATGTCATTTTCTTCTTCAGAAGTGAGGAAGACAGAATATGATTTTTCTTAGGAGGTGTGAATGTAAATATATATCCATACACATACATATGTATATGTGATTATATATATATATTTTTTCCAGGATAGTAACTGACATGTAGAATTAAAATAACATTTATTGAATGAATGAATGAATGAACAAATGAATGATTAAATGGAGGAATAAGTCCACATCCAGTTTCCTGCTAGTACATAAGCAGTAGGTATACTTTACTGGCAAAGTCTGGAACTACAGTACCACCTAAATCTTATGCTGAAATCAGCAAAATGTGTTTGAATGAATGGATGGTAAATCTGTGAATGGCAAGAATGAAGTTGCTTCTCTTTATACATGACTCATCATCATAACTGGGGGATTAGAAAGCTGTTAAAGTGTGAATGAACACGGCCCTGCTGACTATTTATATATGTATTAGTATCTATGGGAAGAAAATCAGAAAACCACTGGCATTAAAAACTCTTTATGAAATGTATGCAAAATTTCTCTGGATTCTATGTATATACTCAGTATACCTGTAGATTATTGATATGTAATTATTGTACTATATTGTTTAAGGAGAATTACCAGGAAAAAATTACTAGTCCATTACAGAGACAAATTTAAAAAATTCACAATCTGTAGTTGATTGAATGCATGGTAGAACCCACAGATGCTGAGGGCCAACTGTGCATCAGAGCTCCCACACCACCTTGTTAGAAATGTTTCTATGAAGTTTCTGAAGAAGGCAAAAGCATTGGACTTCGCAGTGATGAAGCTGTCTTGGCTTAGTCTTCTAAAAAGTGCTCTAAACATCCTTTGCATGCATTCTGTAGGGGAGGAGATTTGCGAGTAAGCCAGATTATTTTGTGTGGTCTGTGACGAGATAGTACTGGGCAGTGGGGTAGAGTTCCTCTAGGAGCCTTCCCAGGGCTTCTGTGACTAAGCTCTACTTTGGTGGAGATGAGATGAATGGGCTTCATCTGGAGAGAGCCACACATTTGAGAGAGGATGCAGGACTCCAAAGCAGTGATTCCCAAAGTGTGGTCCCTGAACCAGCACCTGCATCATTTCAGATCCTTAGAAATGCAAATTCCTGGGTTAACTCCAAACCAACTGCATCAGATGGGGACCATGCCTAGGTGCTGGAGAAGGCACCAAGGCGACTCTGACATGTTAAACACAGAAAGCCCTGTTACTCAAAGCCTGCAAAGTTGTCAGAAGTGCAGAATTGTATGACCTACGCAAGACTTAATGAATTGGCATTATATCCTGATCTGTGGGTGATTTTTGTTCACACTAAAATTTGAGAGGTCTACCCTAGAGCAGGGTGAAAGACTTCACTAATTGAGAGTCATGCATTTGTAATGTTTCTGCTGGAGGGTATGGCAAGGGTGATCACTCTAATGTTTTAGGAGGATGAGCCCAAAGCCCTGAATTATAATCCATTAAAAATTTTCAATATTGATGTGGAGATTTGTGAAGGCAGCTGGAGCAAACCAATGGGTGATTTGCTTAAGTTCCAGTGGCTATCCTGGCTTCTCATGATGTCTTGGTTTAAAAGACTGTTGTTCTTTAATTAAACAAGTCACTCCACAATTACAAGCAATCTTTTCCTCTTCTAAAAATGGGGGCTATTATGATTGCCCTGGGGCATTCAAAGAAAGTGGCTCGGAATTGTCAGAGCTAAGGAGCTGAGAGGTGAAAAGGAAGGTGTCAGTTTTTTTTTCTTTTTAATGTTTATTTATTACGTCAAGTTACATCCCCAACACAGTCCCTTCCCTTTACCCCTCCCAGTTCCACCCTCTCACCCCTCTTCCCTTCTCCCAGAACTCGTAATTCTTTTTTTGAATAATTACATCACAATTATGAAAATTACAAAGCACAACATGCATTCCTAATGTCTAGTCCACACATACCCCGCAACTGACATCAATACTCTATTATCCATCTATATCTATGAATTTTGTTAACTCTTTGAGAATTTCCCACAATATATTTTGATCACACTCATCCTCTTCTCCAACTCCTCCCCTATATACCTCCCTTTCCTCACCCACCCAACTTTGTGTCCCCATCCTTTAAATCCAGGAAGTCCAGTTAGTGTTGCCCATATACTCTTGTGTGTCCCACCATCTAGTGGAGTTTGGTGGACTCACACCTTTAAAGACAACTGACTCTTCCTCCTCTAGCAGCTATGAATTGTCAGTGGCTCCTCAGCTAAAGGAGCCCACCCCCTCCAGCTCTGCCTTGAGCTGGGGGTGGGGTCTTGTTCACGCTGTCACAACAGCTGTGACATGTTCATCTGAGCAGAGGACTATGAAGAACCCTTCCTTGTTAACAGTTTCCAGAATATTACAGTTTTGTCACTTGGTGGGTATGGTGCAGATGCGTTTTAGTCAAAGCCCACACCCAGTCCCACCGAATCAGGTTTAGCATATTACCATCATATGACGACCTGGATGTAAAATTTGGAGACATGCTAGCATAGGTTAGGAGTTGTGAGATCATATCCCAACTCCTTTGCTTACAAATTGTGTGGCCCTGGGCAAGAAATTTAACCCCCAGTATCTACATCTCATCAGCTAAACAGGTGGCAGGGGGGAATTAGAAATGATATTTTAAGGCATAAGTAAAAGTGGGTCTGGAAGCCCCTTCCTGAAAGTCTAGTTACTTAGTTAGCAGCTGAGGCAGGGGATCACAAACTCACTGCCTGCCCAGGCTACACAGTTAGTTCAAGGCCATTCCAAGCCATTAAAATAGCTGCGGGGTAGCTCAGAGGTAGAATATTTGTCCAACTAACCAACCAAAATGATGTGGATGTTAATACATTAAAGGGCCCAATACATTACTATGCATATGTTAATACATTAAAGAGCCCAGTACACTCCCAGGTACAGAGCAAGTAAGCAACGGTTATTACATTTACTTTTCCTCTGGCCTTCTGATATGCTGTAGCACAGCATCATAGAGACAAAAAGATTAAAAGCAGGAAGCATGTCCCCTCACCCACAACTGTCAGATTCTAACTTCTTGGCATTGGCTGAGGGCCTGAGATGCCTAATACAGACAATTAGAGCCCATCCCCTAATGGCTGCTATCACCTCACCCCAAATGGTCTGTGGCAGAGAGGACACAACCCATTCCTTCCCAGGAGTATGGTCCTCTTTCTCTCTGGGAATTTGCCTGCTGTATTTTTGTATTAAAAGTTTTCTATCAGGTTCAGTGGCTAAAAGACAGTTGTCACAATGCCTAAAAACTTCACATAGTAGAAAGAAGAAATGACTCTTATAAACTGAACTCTGAGCTATGCAAGCATTTTGTGGGACATGAATGTGTGCACACAACTGTAAGTAGTAATGATACTTTTACCCTCATGCCTTGGGCACACCATTCTCAGCATAACAGTCATGCTCAAATATTTTATTTTCTGCATGGAATATTTTCTAGTGTCCTTTATAGGTATATTTAAAAAGTAGAAAGCAAGAAGAATATATATACTCTTTTTGTTTTTTGGGGTTTTTTTTTGTTTGTTTTTTCAAGACAGGATTTCTCTGTGTAGCTCTGACTGTCCTGGACTCAGTTTGCAGGCCAGGCTAGCCTCAAACTCACAAAGATCTGCTTGCCTCTGCCTCCCAAGTGCTGGGATTAAAAGTGTGCACCACCACTTCTGGTGAGTTGATGTTATTTTATTTGGCCTCTTTGTAATTACATTAAGGTATCTAGGCTTTGAACTTTTATTAAAATTGTAAACAGAAATACATACCTAGACAGCATACTAGTGCTATATGTACCAATGACTGACAGTTCCTATATATTCCTTAAGAGTTTATTTTTTGTTGTTATTTAAGTTTTTAATTTGATTTTTAGAGAAATACCTATGAGTGCTATAAGCCCATGCCTAGGACTGAAATTATGTTTTTATTCTGCAACGTTGCTGGCCAACAACCTGAAACAGTGATTTTAAAATGACAAAAATACTCAGATGCTGAGGGACGCACCAGCCATTCTAGAACTTAGGATACAAAGGCAGGGAGATGTACCATTTGGGGCAATCCTGGGCTATACAATGATATACTAGCTAAAAACAAAAACAATAAACAAACAAAAACAAAACAAGAAGAAAAGGAAGGAAGACATGAAAGTAAATGCAGAAAATCTCTATGTAATCTTTTAATATGAAACCACAATTTACATATTATACAAATCTGAACATTACAGTGTGGACTTGGGCTATTAAGAATATAATTTGAATGATGTCTTTTCCATCTGGTTTGTAATTAATGCCTGTTAACTGAACCCCTGAGGAAACTTTATATCTAAAAATATCCTAAGAAGGTAATTTATTAACCTACTAGAAATCTGGCAGTGTTTTAAAGTTCAGTGATGTTTCTATGTTCAGACAGAAAGGACTTTTAGAAACATCATGTTCAAAGAGTCAGGGGGAAGATGTCTTTGCTATTACCTTAGGGTCTCCAGTGCCTAACATGTCCTAGGTAGAATTTTCTGTTGAGAAAACTATGGTCGCTTACTTTGAATGGCCTCATTCAGATAGTGCAAATCAATGTAAAATGAGAAGAGACACACTGGGGCTCAGCTCCTGGAGATGGTTTTCTCCTCACAGCTATTCATGGTCAAGGCCAAATTTTTTTTTTAATTTTTCAGTTTCAAAAATGAGGCCAGAAAGGATTTAGACAACTCCATGGGGAGTAGATAGGGTGGTTAACCTTATTTTCTTTGAGATCAATATGGAGTCTCTGTGATTTTAAGATTTCTGAACAACAGTGGAAATGTCCAAATAATCTAAATTTAACCAGCATTGTGGACTTGGAAAATCATTTCTAATCACTTTATCAAAAAGGAGAAACAAAATTAATATTGACCTAAGTCTCAATTTCTCAAATTGTACTTTTACATCCTTTACTGTTTTTATCCTCCATAAATAAGCTCTTAGTATGTGATATCAGCTCTTGGTATGGGATGTTGGGTGCAAAATGAAGCTTCTGAAGGACACCGTGGGGTAAGGGATCTCTGTAGTAAGGGCTTTCTCTGCATTGCCTCCATCTCCTTAGACAATTTGCCCTGTGATACAGAAGTGATCTCGGAGGCCCCATCACCAATGCTCCATTGTGAGATGTTCTCCAATGGCTACTTCAGCTAAAGAACTGAAGACTGTAGGTGTCTGCTAATGGGCCTTCGATGTGAGTAATTCCTCCCTGGAGATAGCAGCTAACAGACAGATACAGGCAGATACCCTATAGGCCCTCTGCATATAAATTATAGCTTCTGCTTTAGTGTTTTTATGGGACTCCTAAGTGGGTGAATGAGTGGGTCTCTGATTCTTGTGTGTTCTCTTGAGCTCTTTTCCTTCCATTTGTTTTATCCAATTTTGAAGTGTGAGTTTTTGCTTTATCTTATTATATTTTACTATATTGTATTTTATTACTATCCTGTAGAATCCTATTTATTTTCTAATGACAGACAGAAAGGGTATGGATCCAGATAGGAGATTCAGGGAGGAACTCGGAGTAGATAGAGGAAGGGAAAAACCATAGTCAGGATATATTATGTGAGAAAAACATATATTTTCAAAAAAAGGGCAAAAATGTAAAAATAAATAAATATTCTTAGCTTCCCATGGAGCCTTCTCTAAAATATTCTAGGCCAGGAACATAGTCTTACCAAATACAAAAGAATCGAAAGAATCTTTAATATCATATCAGAATCATACAGCAACAAACTTAGAAACTAATTGCAAGAGAAACCATAATGGCTACACAAATACATGGAACTTGAGTCATGAACTCTTAATTTACTGATGGGGTTACTGAGAAAAATCAAGGATGAAATTAAAAATGTTTTACCATCAAATGAAAAAGAAAATACAATTCATCAGAACCTTTATGATGCAACCAAGAGAGTTCTAAAAGGTTCATAGCTATGAGTGTCCATCCAGTTGTGACCCCTGCAAGCTGCAACAATGAGCCTGACCTGGCATGTGTCTGAGCACACACATGTTATGATGCCCATGTAGAATTCAACTTGTAGGAATTGATTCTTCCTGTCTACTATATGTGTATCAGGGATTGAATTCAGGTGGTCAGGTTTGGTGGCAAGCACCCTTACCCACTGAGCCTCTCACCAGCCCTTGGTAAGTATTTTGTGTACTATAAGAAATCACATGGGACCTCATGAAACTGAAAAGCTTCTGTAAGGCAAAAGACACTATCATTTGAACAAGACAGCAGCCTACAGATGGGGGAAAAATCTTCACCAACCCCACATCTGACAGAGGACTAATATCCAAAATTTACAAAGAACTCAAGAAATTAAATGCCAAGAAACCAAATAATCCAATCAAAAAATGGGAAACAGAGCTAAACAGGGAATTCACAAAGGAGGAATCCTTAGTGGCTGAGAGACACTTGAAGAAGTGCTCAGCATCCTTTAATCATCAGAGAAATGCAACTCAAGATGACTCTGAGATTCCATCTCACACCTGTCAGAATGGCTAAGATCAAAAGCTCAAATGACAGCACATGCTGGAGAGGTTGTGGAGAAAGGGGAACACTCCTCCATTTCTGGTGGAAGTAAAAGCTTGTGCAACCACAATGGAGGTCAGTCTGGCAATATCTTAGAAAACTTGGAATAGCTCTACCTAAAGACCCAGCCATATCACTTCTGGGTATTCATCCAAGTGATTCCTCACCAAACCACAAGGACATTTCCTCATCTATGTTCATAACAGCCTTATTTGTAATAGCTAGAAACTGGAAACAACCCAGATGTCTCTCAACCAAGGAATGGATTAAAAAAAAAAAACTTTGGTATATCTACACAATGGAATATTACTCAGCCATCAGAAACAATGAAATCATGTAATTTGCAGCCAAATGGATGGAACTAGAGAAGCTCATCCTGAGTGAGCTAACCCAGACTCAGAAGGATGAACATGGTATCTATTCACTTATAATCAGATTTTAGCCATATAGTATAGGATAACTATACTACAGCCAATGCACCAAAGGGAATAGGAACATAGACTTTTTTTACCTGCCAATGAGATACTTTGCCCTAGTGGTGCTCCCTTGTAGGCCTCCAGTGTATGAGGAGGCTCTCGGCCCTCATATGACTGCTGAACTGGGTTGGGGGACTGATATGTAGGGACACTACACTCTGGAGGAGTGGGATGGAAGGGATGGGGGTAGAGGGTGAGAGGGCGGGACTGGGAGTGGTTGAAAGAGGACACTGTGATGGAGATGTAACCTGAAGTAGTAAATAAACATTAAAAAAATCACAAATAACTTGTGAAATCATTTAAATTAAAAGTTAAAGAAGATACAATGATATAGAGATGATGGCTTTGCAGTGATTTAGTTGCTAAGTCAACACAGAATCTTCTAGAAATACCCAAAGCACCAAGGGGCATTACTACTCACTACAACCAGGGGTTAAGGCACCGGTGTGGTCTAAAGAATGCCCAAAGAGACAGAAATGTGGACATTTTGGTGACTCATCTAAAGTTTTGTGACTTGAGGCTGAATTCCATGAAGGTATGTTCCAGAATGTTCTGTCTTTGAGGTTTGATGTAATACATACAGTCCACGCCAGCAGGTAGATGCGGAACTCATGTTACAGTCATGCATTAACACTGGACCATTCTCACCTCTTTCTTTACTTCTTCTTCATCCTCCAGTGTCAATGCAGCCAGCTGCTTGGCTCGCTGCTCCATCAGATTGACATATCGGATTGGGTTTGAGAGAGCTTCGATCACATCTGAACAAGAAAGATACATTCTATCTAGATCAAAGTTCCCTGGAGGAGTTGGCTATCTGCCATCTATCCAAGGACCCACCCATGCATATAACCCATCATTTATATATTTGCATTCACTCATATAACCCATCATCTATACATTTGCATTCATCATATAACCCTTCATTTATACATTTGCATTCATCATATAGCCCATCATCTCCACATTTGCACTCATTCATATAACCCATCATCTATATATTTGCATTAAATTATATAACCCATCATCTCCACATTTGAATTCATTCGTCACCTGTCTACCCACTTATTCACGTAGCATCATTTACTCTTCTCCCAACCCCTGTAACTCTCCACTCAGATACGCCACATTTTGAAAATTCACAGAGCTCAGGGCTTTGATAAAACTTCAGAGAGAAGTAAAAATCTACGAGCCAAATGATAAACATTTCAAACCAGGAACCCTCCATCTGCATTTTCTCCACCTTCCTGTCAAAGGTTTTGTCTATTCTAGCAATGGCCTCCATACTTGGCTTGTTTTGGTTAAATGTGTTCCATAAATAGAGACACTTCACATAAGGTCTGTCTTTCAGATTATTAGAACAACCCAAAGACTTGGCAGTTGGAGTCTCCTTTGCATGGCAGTGGCTAGGGAGAGTGAATTACAGCTGTCTACTTTTGGACCAGAAATATGTGTTCCAAGTTTGTCTCAATCTCTACCGATGGCCAGTGTCTCTCACTCCCAGGCCCCATGATAATGTAAATAATTAAATAAACAAACAAAAAATAAATTAATTAATTGATTTAAAACTATGACTTCTGGCTAGGTTAACTCCTATGAATTCAGGACTCCATCCATAGAATTGATAGAGATCTGCTACTAGCTGAAGGCACATTCATTGTACAGACCTATGTGAGTAGCTGCAGAAGTGGGCTGCAGGGGTTAGTACCATAGGGATAAGCCTGCCCATGTGTAAATAGACTGAACAGTGAAATATGAAGATTTTAATTAAAAAAATTTAAATGTACACAGAAAGGTTCAAACAACTGTCTGTTAATCATACAAAAGATGGTGTGCCTATGAGGCCCTCAGTGTCCCATCATAGGCCCAGTTAGCCTTCCCTCAGGACCTGAACATGTGGATGGCCCCAGGTGGCACTCCTTACCTGCATAAGTGTCTGGCACGTAGTCTTTGACTTCTATGTAGACAAAGACAGCTGGCAGCGTCAGGGGCTGGTTCCTCTCATTCCGAAGGCAGATATAATGATAGCCTGTGGGATGACAATGACTCCAAGTGTCCCTGTTTGCTTCACAATGCTAGCTACATCCATTCCCAGCTCTGGTGCATGACAGACAAGCCACCTCTTTCTCATCTTAACCACACAATTTGAACAGTGCTGATTCTGTCTATTTTCTGTTCTAACCACATTTCCCCCTTCAAATTGTATGTCTTAGTTTAAATTACTTGTTTAAATGCGCCCCCTATGATAAGTCATACTTGATGTGATTTCGTGGCTGGGGATATGCTTTGTCCATGGGACATTAGTGCTTTGGGACAAGCAGAGAGTGAGCATGCGCGTGGAGAGTTAGGCCCTTTCAACACATCTGTGGGTTAGCAAAAGGACTCCCTATGTTGGGTGCCATGACCACTTCAGCATGCGCCCCAAAATGAACACACATGGAACAGATGTGAAACCAAATGGCACCCAGAATGCACAACTGTGCTACTGAGCTAGGCTAGTCCAGAGAGTTCTCATGCTGTGGCTGATGTGCTTTGTCCCCCATGAACTCAGGCTAGCCCAGTCAATCCTTATGCTTAGGCAGATGAGCTTTGTCCCCCAGGTTCCCATGCTGGAGGTGTATGATCACCCAGCTGCTGCCTCCTGCACAGATGCAGTCACAGGCCTGTGCTCTTAGGTCTCGGCACAGACAGTTCTTCAGAGACATTCTCATTAAATAGACTGAGCCTGGAAATACCCAGCTCTCTAGTTTCCTGTCTGGCGAGGTGATCTCCAGCCCACTTCCTCTAGGAAGCCTCCATTATTAGGCCTCTACCAGAGGAAAGCTGATGAAATGATCAGATCTTGACCTTGTAGCCTCCAAAACTGGGAGTGAAATAAACTTTTCTTTACAAAGCAGCCTGACTCAGGCATATCCATTATAGTAGTAAGAAACCAAATTAATATACAGAGCTAACCTGAATCAGGAAAGCAAACACTTGCCTGTGAGTTTTCAGGCAGCTTGTTAGGTACAAGTATGGTGGGCAAAGTTGATATTTGCAACACAACAACATGACAAAGATGCAAAACTGCCATGTTGACTTGAGCAGTTTTAAAGCCTCTGTTATATAGTGGAATCACAAAGGAGTAACATTTCCTAAGTCATTCTATAGTGAAAGTCTCTCAATGCACTATCCATACCTGGCCGAATAGCCTGCACAGGCAAGATCCGGTGGCCAATGAATTTACCTCCTTCTTCATATGCTGCTATCCTCAGACAGGCCAGAGAAGGCAAAACTACCTGTGGGGAAGCAAAGGATGCTGATTATAAGAGTAAGAAAACCCTACAAAGAACTAGAAAAGTATTAGAGAAGCTGTCCCTGCCATCCTCAAACCAGTTATCTACTCAGCTAATTTAGGTAAGATGTTAAGCTCCCTCTCTGTGAGGTAAGAAAAGACACAAGCAGAAATAGGGGTGCATTTTTTGGGTGTACCACTGAGCTCCAGAGGACCATCTGAGCCAAGGGGTACTTTCTTTTTACACATAAGTCATCAATGAGGAAAGTTCCATGAACTCAGGGGATCTCACCATTACACTTGTAGGTTTTCACAGGAAGCTACTTTGATATATTTTAAATCAAAACCTACAAATAAGGGGCAGGTGAGACAGTTCAGAGGTTAACAACACTTGCTACTCTTGAGGAAGATACAGGTTCAGTTCCCAGCACTCACACTGCAGCTCACAAAGGTCTATACCTCCATTTCTAGGCGATCTATCCCCTTTTTCCTGATCTCCATGGGCACCAGTATGTGCTGCAGAGACTTACACACAGGTTTGACATTCAAACAATTAAATAAAGCTCAACATTAAAAAAAATTAGATTAGCCAGGCATGGTGGCACATATCTTTAATCCCAGCACTTAGGAGGCAGAGGGAGATGGATCTCAGTGAGTTCCAGGAGAGCCTGGTCTACAAAGCAAGTGCAGGACAGCCAGGGACACATACAGAGAAACCCTGTCCCGAGAAATCAATCAAACAAACAAATAAAATTAAAGCTTTTATGATAAAATTAAAAATACAACTGCTTTATACAGTTACAACCAAATAATTGCTTGTTTTTCCTCTGTTTAAAACACCCAGAAAACATCTGCCTCTCACAGCAAGGATGAGACCCACCTTTTTGAACACAATAGGCTCTTCTTCCCAGACAGGGTTTACAGCATTTCCTTGGGATGTCTTGGTTTTAAATGCCTTCCTCCGTGTGTCCACAGGCAAACCAAACATATCCACTTCCACATAAGTCCCAACTTTCTTATCAGAAAGAAACTGACCTGAAATAATCTAGAAAATATCAGGAAGTCTTGATAAATGATTAATAAAGATTCAGGAGAGAACTCTAAGGAGGCCAAGTGCAGCCTGTGAGTGTGAAATAATAGATGAAATGAAGTAAAAGCAATAGTAGAGCCATCATTCCTCTTCTGCTTAAAGAGCTGCTACAGAGACTGAGAATGGGGAGGTTAGGAGTCAATCAGATGGAGTCATATGGGAGCAATGCATGAACAAACGTTCTTGGATGTCACCAAGTTATCATGTCATCTGTACAACTCTGGGCCTCCTTTGTCTAGCTACAGAATTAATATCCTGTAATTAAATGAAATTTAAGACTATATATTCCTATAACATTCCCCATGTATAGCTCTATCTATTATCCAGTTGTCAACATCTGGGGGACCCATAACAATATAGAGGTTAATGGACACATTCACCCACGACCAAGTCAGAAAGCTTTCCAGATTCCTGCCTCCCTGACTCCTTCAGTATTTCTGACACAGCAGCAGGGGGTTTGGCCTCCCTCAGCTCCCAGTGCTTATGCACACACCACCATTGTGCCCAGCTTCTACACAGCCATCATCTTGGAAGTTCTGTCCCTGTCATGGGTAAGCTCAGAATGCTGCTGAGTAGCTGATGACTTTGTTCCAAACACACAACCCAGATTCCCTGGGTTTGGTCCATCACCCCTGTTCCTGCCACTCTTTCTGAAATGAAGTACAAGGATGTTATATTAGTTTCCATTAACCATTACGACAGGTGATAGATCCCTTGGGTGTTGACAACTGGGTTACACAGAGAGGACGATGTGGCAGATGCTCTGTGAATATGTAGTTTTAAAGTTTTAATTCCACAATATTGAGCAATTTCATAGCTAAACAAATTAAGCCCACAGGTGTATAGATGGCTAACTGGGAAAGAGCAAAATCTTCATTAATTATAAGCTTCGTCAGCACACACTTGCTATGGATCACTGCTGTTTAACTTGGGTTCTACCTCCTAGCAGGCTTTGTACAACATGTTTGAAATTTTCAGGTAAAGGGAGTTCCTACTAGGGATTCAGATGTCCTGAAGTTTTAGGTGCTCATGTTGTTTGATCAAAAGCAGAGTCCTCGGCTGGAGAGATGGCTCAGCGGTTAAGAGCAATGTCTACTCTTCCAGAGGTCCTGAGTTCATTTCCCAGCAACCACATGGTGGCTCACAACCATCTATACTGGAATCTGATGCCCTCTTCTGGCCTGCAGGGATATATACAGATAGAGGTCTCATATGTAGATAAATAAATCTTTTAAAAAAAAAGCAGAGTCCTAAAGCAGCAATGGGCCTAAGCTTCAGTGTTCTTGTCAGTCAGGTGGCATGGTATATCACCATGCTAGCTTACAGATCTGGAACTGTAAAGTCTACCAGAAGACCCACATATAGGTATTACAGGGCCCAGGAGCCTGACCCCGGGTTTGGCAGTGATGAAGGAGGTATAACTCAATGCAGGGGCCTCTGTTTTGGACAGAAGCTACAGGGTAAATTTTGCATTGTGGCTCTCATCTATTTTCCCTTCAAGACAATTTTTCCATATCTGTGTCATGGTTTTATGACCATTTCCATTGTCAGAGTAGAATTTTCAAGACAACATCAAAAAGTCACGTGG
The DNA here is from genome assembly GCA_907164525.1 of Lophiomys imhausi. Classification (NCBI taxonomy): domain Eukaryota; kingdom Metazoa; phylum Chordata; class Mammalia; order Rodentia; family Muridae; genus Lophiomys; species Lophiomys imhausi. Next base: position 4,218,283 of record CAJQZJ010032828.1, read on the forward strand.
GAAATAAGATAGATGTAAACAAAGTGTAGGTACCACTAGTTTGACAGTTAGAACAATTGGCAGGAATGCTAAAAAATAGTATTCTGTCACTACATGATGCTTATGAGTGTGTCTTTACCATTCCTGACAGGAATTAAAAATCATTTGCTGAAAACAATTTCTTAAAATAAGTACACTTATGCAGCACCATTTTTGCCTCATTCAATCTATAATATGCGGTTTGAAATGACTTCAAGTGATATAATTACAAAACCATTCACTGAAACTTCATTTTTGAAACTTTAATATAAATTGGCTCACTTTGAAGAGAACCAGAGACTGACCAGCGATACTGGGTAAGAAGGCAAAGAGTTGTCATCCCAGCACTTAGCTTGAGTTGGAGGAACTGTGACTTTAAGGCAAGTCTAGGCTGCACAGTGAGACGTTATTTCAAAAACCAAGCTCTTGGGATGTAGATCAGTGGTAGAGCACTTGCTCAGCAGGTGCAATGAATCTCCTGGTGTTTCCTCACTAATAGTATAAAGCAAGAGTGTGTGCTGGGGAGGTTTTGGGGTTAGATATTAAACTATCAAAAGGGTGTATGAACAAATTTGTCACATGACTCTGTTAAAGTTGGTCTGAAAAAATATGTTTAGTTTTGGAAGTTTATTAGTCATACAGTTATTCATGGGAACACAAAATAACTGAGACTTTAAAGTATAAAACTTCACTTTTTATAACATTCCAGTTTCAACAACCACATGCTTCCAGAATCCATGGGGGAAGCTCTTTATAAAAAATGGAGACCTCTCAGGGCTGGAGAGATAGCTTGGCTTTTAAGAGTACTGGTTGCTCTTACAGAAGACCCAATTCAGTGGCAGCCCGCAACCAACTTGGTACCACAAATTCTGATGTCCAATTCTAGCCTTCACAGGCACCAGGAATGCATGCGGTGCACAGACAGACATGCAGTCAAAAACACCCATACATATACAATAAAAATTATTTTAAAAATGGAGCCCTCTCATGGTATTATATACTTCTTGACAGCTAAAAACCTGTTATCACATCTATTTCAATGACTGAATAAAAGGATTTGGAATTCATTTTAAGGATAAGATACATAGTTAATAAAGCAACCTTTTAAGATTATTAAAATGACTTTTACATCCCTGAATACTCTGGTCTATTAAAAAACATGCTATGGTCACTTGGAAGCTTTTGTTCAATATTTAATAACAAGAATTGGTGAGAACCAGGGGAGGGGAGACTGGAAGATCTCTACGCAGGTGTCTGGCTTCCCTGTGCATTGCCCAGTGGGGTGCTTGCACTCAAAGAGAGGGTTTGCCGCTGGGAAGTCTCATGCCACCTATTTCTTTAGTTCCATTTACTGTCATCCTAAGAAGACTCAGCTCCTTTATCTCCATGTAGTCTGGGGAAATTTCTAATGAGTATCTGATCCTTCAAAGGAAAAATGTACAAAGCAAACTTCCCAGTTCATAAAGTTTTAATGTCAAAGATATTTCTTTATGCAAAATAGGTGATAGTTAAGTCTCTTTTCAGGGGTGGGTTTGTGAGCCAGGTGTTGAGGGTAGGGGGTGGGGAGTGGGGGTGGTAAGGGTGGGAGTGTACCTACCTTAACGGATAAAGTGTTGGCCACAATCCCATCTACGATTCCTTCAGTAAATGGATCAAAATGCTTGTCCGGCCTCCTCATGAACTCTGGCTTGAGCCTGTAGCCGCTCTTCCCATTGTACTCATACATGCCCATGTTTATCTGCATAGCTAGATCTGATTGGCAGAAACACCCCAGTGTGAATGTATCTGTGTTTGAAAATTGTAGTCTAACATTGTACAGTATTATAGTCCACTTCCCTAACTACTCACGTTTTTACAAGGAAAATAGTCACACACCATAACAATTTAGAGACACAAATACGAACTAAAATGAGCTGTAATGCCCAAATGCACACAGAACACTAACAGGTCGGCTTATAATTTGTTTGCCTTTTTTGATTCAAATACATTTCTACAAACATTACACCCACTTTATAAGCATTTTTCATGTACATCTTAATATTAACATCTGTATGAAATTCCTTTGAATAAAAATATATATATTTGAGTTGATGATTTTTAACCAGCCCCCTTCTTTGGGCACATTTATGTTTCTAGTAAATTTTTAGCACTTACAAGTATTTCAGTGGACATCATAATGAAATTCTTGAAAAATTTGCAACGGTTTTGCTAGGAGTAAGGGAATTGTTGAATCAAAAGGTAGGCACATTAGAAAAGGCTGGTTTTGGTTTGGTAAGTTTTTTTTTAAAAATGTCTTCCAGATAGTTTAAATTAATTTATGCTCATGTAGACCATTTTAGGGGACTTTCTTTAAGGACTAATTTGTACAAAACTCACTAACAAAAGGCATTCTAATTATTTGTTTATTAATTTATAGGAAGACATTTTAAATGTGCATTTCTGTGATTAGTTACAACCAGTATGAATTTTTCACAGACTCTTTTCAAGTGGACAAGGTTGTTGGTCAATGTTTATAGCTAATTTGTAATATGCCAAACACTTGCTTGAAGCTTTTATATGATTTAACATAATGATTTTACTTAGAAACCTTTCAAAAAACAAAACAAATCATCAACAATAAAACCTTCAGAAAATGGGTTTGATAATTTATATATAAGACTTATCTCAGAACACTGGTGGATAGTAGAGAAAATTCTTGTTTAGTGACAGAAAAAAGGGTTTTAAGTGGATTGTGGAATATACTTAATAAACAGCTACTAGAACTCAGTTTTCTGGCTGTGAGATGGGTGAGCTGGTCAAGTTGCTGGTTGTGCTGGGCGAGGACCTGACTCAGTCTCCAGGACCAACATGGTGGAAGGGGAGAACTAGCCTAGCAAGCTGTACTCTGATGTCCACCCACACTCTTGATGTGTATGCATGCCCAATACCCAGAAATAAATGCAATTTAAAAATTCAGTTTTCTATAGCAAATTTCAGTGCATGCACATGTATGCATTTCCTTCTAATGGAAAAATGTGTGTGTGTGTGTGTGTGTGTGTGTGTGTGTGTGTGTGTGTAAATGCATCTTTACCTGTATGGGTATATGTGTGTAGGTGCATCCTATGTGTGTGTTAGTGCATGTGTGACTGTAGAGACACACATCTGTACATGTGTGTGTGTGTAAATGCATCTTTACATGTATGGGTATATGTGTGTAGGTGCATCCTATGTGTTAGTGCACGTGTGATTGTAGACACCTACACATCTGTACATGTGTGTGTGTGTGTGTGTAAATGCATCTTTACATGTATGGGTATATGTGTGTAGGTGCATCCTA
>CAJQZJ010032828.1:4221716-4232320 GCA_907164525.1 Lophiomys imhausi
GTGTATGTGTGTGTGTGTGTGTGTGTGTGTGTAAATGCATCTTTACCTGTATGGGTATATGTGCGTAGGTGCATCCTATGTGTGTGTTAGTGCACGTGTGATTGTAGAGACACCTACACATCTGTACGTGTGTGTGTGTGTGTGTACATGCATCTTTACATGTATGGGTATATGTGTGTAGGTGCATCCTATGTGTGTTTTAGTGCATGTGTGATTGTAGAGACACCTACACATCTGTACATGTGTGTGTGTGTAAATGCATCTTTACATGTATGGGTATATGTGTGTAGGTGCATCCTATGTGTGCGTTAGTGCACGTGTGATTGTAGAGACACTTACACATCTGTACATGTGTGTGTGTGTAAATGCATCTTTACATGTATGGGTATATGTGTGTAGGTGCACCCTATGTGTGTGTTAGCGCACGTGTGATTGTAGAGACACCTGCACATCTGTACATGTGTGTGGAGGGCAGAGGACAGCCTCAGATGCTCTTTATGAGCTGGTCTACCTTGGGAGACGGGGTCTTCCACTGGGACCGGAGGAGGTCAGCACAGCTGCCAGCAAACCCAAGGGTCTGCATGTCTCTGTCACCCCAGAGCAGGAAAGACAAGCTCTCGCCATCACACTGATCTTTTGCCCGTGGGTTCTAAAGGCCCTCAGGACCTTACGTTTTCAAGGTAAGGGCTTTACCAATTGAGCATTCTCTCTAAACCAAGATTTCTTTTTTTTTTATTATGTTTTTGAACTTTCCGTTTTTCTAAAATGATTTTGTGCTGCTTTTAAAATTACTTGAAAAAAAAAAACCCAGCATGAAATCCATAGATATAAACCCTTTTCATAAATTATTAAAGACAATATCTCAATTTTCAAAACTCAAATCTTTTTGTTTTGTTTTGCTTTAATTTTCCTTCATTGAAATTTAGTTTTTCAAGCAAATCTGGCTTTTTGCCCCTCTCCCAAGTTCCCATGGTAACGGTCTATGGACATTTGGAAATGTGACCCTGAGACAATGGCAGTGAGCTCTGTGTCACTTACCCACTGTCTGGAAGTTGAGGGCCACCATCTGACAGCCAGCATTCCAGAAGAGCTGAGGCATGTAGTTGGATGAGTCCACACGTGTTCCTTTGGGGTATATCCTGCTAAGCTGCATCTTGTTGTATCTGGACCATCATGTTAAGTGGTGAATACAATTTCAAAATAGTCATAAGAAATAACATAAAACTAGAAACTGCCATCTCCATGCATTTACACTCATATCCTTATAATCATTGTTTCTACTACTTATTAATTAAAGATATATGTGAGGTGCTAAGTCAGGTTTATGTGCACATACCATATTGATCTATATATTCATACATATCCATAAACCTAGAGAGCTGACACAGACCAATGTATAAAGTATACACATTTGTGTTATACATATTGTACCCAATCAAGCATTGAATCATAGTGTTAGCATTACCTCTGTTTAAATTGAGGAAAATGAGAATTCATCAAATTGCCAAGGATTTTAGAGGTTGGTGGCTTGAGTCAGCTTTGCATCCAGGATCTTTGCTACCCTAAAGTCAGCTTGTTTCTCTGTAGACCAGGCAACCCATATTGCATGTGACATCTGAGACTTGGGCTACAGATAGGAACCATTACACATCTTTCTCCTTATCGAACAAACAGACCATGAGTTCAACAGGTGAGTTCAGCAGTCATTCACCAAAATCAAGGATACTCTACAAATTCCACTGGAGACTTGGTAAGTTGTTCAAGTCCTTTGGTTTCCACGAAGGAAGACATTTCGAAGCTTTTATTTCTTTCTGAGTTCAACAAGAGCAATTAGGGCAAGAAATAAAATTCAGTGTTTTAAATTATAATATTACAAAAAGAAATGAACAAATGTTCAGTGAATTGGAGGGTAACTGATTCTTAACACTCAGTGTGCATAGTTAGACTTTTATCAGTGCACCATTTATCAGCAATGAAAGTTGAGTCTTGCAAGTTACCTCCTCAGGTATTCATAGCTTGGGTGATAAATCCTCATGGTTTGGTAGGGGATGAATTAATCAGTTAACAGGTGTACTATAACAAGGAATATAATCTTGTTCCAAATCCCTCCAGATTAGCTTCTTAGGGAAATGTGCAGAAGATGTTGTCGGGATGTCCCTGCTGACACTGCACGCTATTCATGGACATATTGTCGACTCTTAAAAGTCACAACTACTGTGGCATAGGAAGCAGGAACTCTCAAAGGACAGCAGTCCTTGGAGATCTTCAAGTCCATCAGCCTCATTTTCATAGTAGATTACAGCAGCCAAAGAGGCAAATGTGTTCAAGAACTTGATGTTCTTGAACATTAGCTTGTTAGAAAAACATGATCCACGGGGAATTCAAGCCTCTAGAGGGAGCAGGGGGCAAAGCAAAGTGATCTCAGTTTAGAAAGACAGACAATTTCATGGTTTTCTCAATTTGGATCAGTGGCTATCCCCTCCACTCAGGCATGGGTAATACACAGTCATTAAACAGCTCTACATTGTGAAAACTGTAATCTTTGGGATGTTTTTCCCTCTTTGACTCTCCCACTTTCAAAATTAGGACCTTATTGTTCCTCCTGATCACTCAAGACTCTCCCATCATCCACTTACCTAATTTGCTTTCAGGGAACCCCACGTCCCTTATTTTGGTTCATCATTAATTTACTTTCGTGCAACTAATTATTTTAATCGTGGAATTTAATTAAAATTAAGTCTTCACGATGGGTAAAATACGATTAATGAGGTTTCTAGCATGATGAAGTGAGAGGAACCACGAGGAGAAAGTGTTTGAATGTCCACAGGCATCACTGGGTTCCAGAGAATGCCCAGCTCCTACTGCTCTGCCTTGCAGAGCCTGTAGGAGCTTTGCACAGTGCAGCCACAGAACGTGAAGTCAAATGGCAGGGAAATGCACCGCTTTAGAATGCTTACATTGAACATCTTTGGGTAGCAGTAATTACGGTATCAGAAAATTCTGCATTCTTGATATATGAGCTGTAGTGAAAGTCAAATTCCTTGTGCGTATCGAGATGCCAAGTGCCACTAGTTAAGAGACTCAGAGCAGCAGCTCACAAATACAAATAATCATTTAAAGCTTGAAGTTGGGTATATCTACATTTTTTTTAAATGAGGGTGTTGCATGTAAACAAAATTTCAGGTAAGCAGTCAGGAAGCTTCAAGGACCTTCCTGCTCTGATATTACCCTACACTTTGTATAACTGTAAGGGGCACACTCATAAAAGGGTTTTTCCCATTAGGTTAAAGAAAGATGGCTGTTTTTGTATTTAATATGTATGTATAATTGAGTGAAAGGAAAACAAAAAGTGGTGTGCAATGAGTTACATAGTCACATAGTCTCCTAAATGTATGAAATGAGCTGGACAAACAGAACCTAGCCTGGCTGGTTCTATTTTGAGTTACCAAGCTTGTCCAAGTCTTTCTTGTTTCTCTTCTGCAATGTGTAGATGCTTAACATTGTCCCTATGTGATTAGTGTCCCCATGGGGGTCATAGCAGCACAAAATGAAATGTAAAATTCTCAATCAGGTGGACGCTGGTTTGATATCTTTCCAGTAACCATGCATGGTCTTTAGACTTATTCAATAAGTGGAGAAACATCATGAAATGAATCATATGATTTTCTAATATATTAAATATACTGTATAATATGCAAGTGTTAAAGGAGTTCTATTTCTGTAATGATACCAAGATGGTGTAATCCATGTAAATATCTAAGACATCCAGAACAGAACACTTCTACCAGGTTCTGATTACTTCCTGTTTAGATTACACTAGAGATTTTTCTGCAGAAAAGCTTACTTTTTGAAATTTCAAAGGACTCAAACTTGACAGGCTGAATGTAATTCACAAGGTTAGACATCTCTTCTGTGGCCATGGCCTCACTGCCAGCAGTCCCCTGGAAGCAAGAATAAAAAATAATTAACATTTTCAGAGTCAGTATTATAATATACAGGGTTATCTTCTCAGGAAAATGGTCACATGATCCAGGGGAGCAGAAAATCCTTCCCTTCTGAAAAGAACTACAGAGAAAACTACCACAGGAGAGGGATGCAAGACAGGCCAGGTCCTCATCACAAACACTTGGTGGCACGTGTGTTTTAGAGTTTGGATTTTACTATTTTACTATATATATATATATATATATATATATATAGATAGATAGATAGATAGATAGATAGATAGATAGATACTTTGGAGGATGAGACCTAAGTCTAACCAAAAAAATTCATTTAAAACTCACCTGCATGGTATATCTCCTGCCTATTTTTTCCAATGCTAAGTATTGAAATCAACACATAACAATTTTAAACAAAAATAAAAATTTCATGGTGTAGAATTTTCCAACTGTGGTATCACATCAGCCTTTTGAAGTTTTTGAGGTTTTGAGCATTTTAGATTCTGTATTTTCAGATTATGTATGCTCTGTGCATGGTTACTCTATGAATGTGAGGGATGGCAGGGTGGTCTGGGGCCAACAGCATCAGTACGTCCCTTTCCATCAATGCTTGTCAGACTGTAGGCTGCTACCCATTTGAGGGTCAAAGGACCCTTTCACAGGGGTCGTCTAAGACCATCAGAAAACACAGATATTTACATTAAGATTCATGACAGTAGCAAAATACAGTTGTGAAGTAGCAACAAAAATAATTTTATGGTTTGGTGTCACCACAACACGAGAACACAGAATTAAAGGGTCGCAGCATTAAGAAGGTTGAGAAGCACTGCCTTATTGGGATGCAGAGCCTCAGCCCTCTCCCCAGGCTTCAGGAATGAAAATCTGCATTAATAAGGTGATGTCCACAGGAACTGCTCTCCTCTATAGCAGAGAGAACAGAGGAAGTCCATGGTGAGTAAATCAAGAACTCACTTGACACTAACCACAATTATCGTGTAGGTAAACACTGTATGAACTGAAAAAAAAAATTAAACAAAGTTTGCCTTGTAGAAGGAAGTATGGGCTTCCTTCTAATTTAAAAAATGCAAACAATTTCTATGTTTCTTGATAAGCATTTCCTCTCCCTCTCTGGTTCCTGTGTGAAAAAGGCATGCCATATGGCAACAGAATAGCGGCTTAGGTCCCAGAGCAAGGCTGTTTGACATTAATTCCACAGCCTACTAGCCAGGAGCTGTTCCACTACAGACAACCAGCTTAACTGCTGCTTGCTCATCTTCAAAATCAGGACCTATAGCACATACAGTTTTATAATTATTAAAAGTAAGAATAAAAAACTACGTGTGGCTCATGACTCCCAGCTCTCAGGAGACAAAGGCAGGCAGAGAGATCTTTTAGTTTGAGGCCAGTCTGGTTTACTAATAGAGTTCCAGGACAGCCAAGGTTACACAGAGAAACCCTATCTTGAAAAAAGGAAGTGAGCTCAGTGCCGGACGAAGAGAAAGATCTTACATTAATTTAGATGTTATCTGCAACTATATATTCTTTAATGCAAGTTTTAATGAAGAAAACCCATAGTCATTACATGAATGAGACAGACCTCTACAGATAGGTCTAATATTTTCTCATTTTTAGTTTAGAAGAGAAAATACATAGAGATAAGGTTTCTTTGTGAAAATCCCAGCGGAAATATCCTGGTTAAATGCCGATTGGGAAACATTCATTTCAAAATAGACCATGGAGAAATGACCCATGTACACCCTGAAGCCACTCTAAGACAGACAGAACCTCCAGTTATTACAGCAGTGCCCCTTATAGAAATCAAGATATTTATCGCTCTCAGGTCTCTGAGGTGGTTGAAGAATAGATAGCTAGAGTCTCATAGTGAAATTTTGAGTTGTTTGGGAATGAAGAGGATGTTCTGGATCTAAGAAGATATTTTTAACATTGTGAGGCAAGTTAGTATGAAAGCTGAGTTAGATATAGAACTTTAAACTCATGGAGATGGTTAGATAGTAGAATGTTAAAGTCAGGTGCCAAATACATATGGACTGGACATTGGGAATGTATGCTAAGCCATATAACTCTCATAATTGTGGCCTAATTATTTCTGTTGTTTTATATTGTATTTATAGTTATAAGAGAAAGAACCATTTGTTGGACTGAAAGAGAGAGATGTTGGGGGGAAAAAGAAATTCCTTAAACTAAAAAAAAAGGGTAGAGGATGGGTGGTTGAGGGGGACGAGGGTGGAAGGGTGGGACTGGAGGGGGGAGTAGGGAGGGGATTGTGATTGAGATGTAACTTGAAGAAATAAAAAATAAATTATTAAAAAAATCAAGATGAAATTTAGTGGGGACGTAACAAAGTCTGTTTTAAACTAAGCTGTATAGTGTAGCTCATGAGTGTGGTCTCAGCTACGTGGAGGCTGAGGTGAGAGGATAGCTTGAGCCCAGGAGTTTGAGACCAACCTAGGATACACAGTGAGACTCACTCACAAAACAAACAAAATACACAAAAATTCCGACTACATCAAAGCCTATAATTATAAGGAAAAAAAACACCAAATAAGAACAGCTCATTATGCCTGGCAGCTGTGGCACACACTTTTGATCCCAACACTTGAGAGGCAGAGGCAGGCCAATCTCTGAGTTCAAGGCCAGCCTGGTCTACAGAGTGAGTTCTAAGACAATCAATGCTACACTAGAAACCCTGTCTCGAAAAACCAAAAAACGAAAACCAAAACCAAAGCCAAAGAAAACAACAAAAAACAACAAGAAAAACCAGAAACAATAAAACCCAAAGCTTATTGCACCATGTGTAGTGAGTGATACAACACCCTTAAGCCAGCTTCACATTCTAGAGATTGTGGCGGGAGGATCTTGAGTTTGAGGCTAGCCTGGGCTAGAAAGTTAAGTCAGAGGTCAAGCTGGGCTGCCTAATGATGATATCCTATTACAAAATCAAGCAAGTAAGCAAACACCTCAATAAACAAATAAATGGTTTGTTTTTTTTTTAAAGGAAAAGAACAGTTACTTTTATTTGCTACAAGGCTGTCAGTACAGAGCTCAAGACTCTAAAACATGGATCCAGTGTAAAGTTTGTGATGACTGAAAGAAAACTCCACAGTCCTCATTGAACTATCCCTGATTTGTTTCTGAGTCCCGTGCAGTTATGCCTTTGAGCTGGTGGTATCTCTTGGAGAACTTATGTAAACCTGTTGTAGATGTAAAACCAAAACAATGGAGTCACGGAGGGTCATTTCTCTGAACATTTCTGCAAGCCCTGTATATTCTCTGGATTCCAGACCATTTGATAAATCATTTAATTGCCTCAAAAAACAAACAAACACAAAAACCAAAGAAAACAACAAAAACCAACCAAACAAAACCAGGAGCTGGCACGCCAATGTTCTGTGCTTATTCTTTTGGCCACTAGATGGCAGAAGGGGATCATAAGATATCCATAAAATGGCACCTTGGTGGCCAGAGGCCTAGACATAACCCACCTCATCCATGGAGGACTTTTTACAGTCATCATCGTCATCGTCGTCGTCACTCTCCGTATCTGCTTCCCCTGTCAAATTTTAATCACAGACCATGATTTCAATATTTGAAAGTTCAAAGAATTTGCAAAAGCACACTACTCACTGCATTCAAAGGATGCCCTGGAAAGTTGACATTCTGCTTCCTTTAAAATTATTTTTTTCAAGGATTTACATTTTCCTAATAACAGATAATTAAGCTGACATTTTGACAAAATTTTCACAAATTTAATTTGTGATAAATAACATCAAGCCCTGGTGGCGCACACCTTTAATCCCAGCACTCGGTAGGCAGAGGCAGGCGGATCTCTGTGAGTTCAAGGCCAGCCTGGTCTACAAAGCAAGTCCAGGACAGCCAGGGCTGTTACACAGAGAAACCCTGTCCCAACAAAACAAGACAAGACAAACAAAACAAAAAAGCAATTTCTGTTTTAAAATCCCTCTCTTAACAATTTTTCCCTTCCATCTGTTGATGTTATTGAGTATAATTTGCTTTCTGTGGATCCTACTGTAATGTACATGTTCTCTTTTAGGGACATAAAACTCTGTGACCCTAACACAGACAAATTCTGCTTTCCTTTTTCTACCCGGTTCTAAGTTGTGCCCCTTTGAAACAGCCCTTGGCCGACACACAGCTCAGTGACAAATGTTTGCCAAAAAAAGAAACCCACAGACATTGACGAAGTTTATGCGTGAGATCAGGAACTGTGAGGAAATGCTAGCACAAATGATGACATGAAAACTGCCAAATATGGATCCATAGTTATCTAAAGAATGCATAAATCATTAAAATGATACCACTCTTTAGCTCCAAGAATGTAAGAGTCGGAGACATTAGATAACTACAAGGAAGCAGTGTCTTGTGAACTCAGTGTCTTGTGAACTCAGTGTCTTGTGAACTCAGTGTCTTGTGAACTCAGTGTCTTGTGAACTCAGTGGTTGTGACAGCATGCACAAGACCTACTTGAGCACAAGGTACACAAAATCCAAACAAGGGGAAGGGTGTGTGGCTTCTCACCCTAGATGAGGACCTATTGGCATTAATAGCTTCTGGAAGGGGGAGGGTACGTTTTCTCTAAGACTTTATCCCCTGGTAAGTTGATCACCTTCCGGGGGAAGGCTGCATATCCAAAAACATTTGGATGGCACAAACTGGTATTGAAGAATTTAAAACAAACAAACAAACAGGACACAAAGTTGTAAGGGTAGAAAAAGGGGAGTGGCTCTGGGAAGAGTTGTGGGTGAATCTGGTCAAACATAACGTAGGAAATTTTCTAAGAACCAATAAAAATATTTTTTAATGATGACATTCATTTTTAGAGGGCAAGATACAATAACCTAATGTAAAAAGAAAAAAAACCCTATGAAAAAACAGAAAATACAGCTAATGCTTTAAGATCACTCCACTTAAAAATCTGTTAGTCTGAGTTAATTCAACATCATATTCAGCCAATACCCAGTCATTTCAGTTGGCTGCTCCTACCCTTCTCCCAAACAATTAATGGATTTTTTAGGTAAAATATCCACATTAGTATCAAGCATTAAGTTCTTCTAGGCTTCACTGAAACTCAGTCAGTCTTGTAAAGATATTTTCAAAGAAAAAGTAAAGAAAGCACAGTTAGCTCTCTTCCTAGCAGCCCCACCTTTCGGCTTCTCCCACTGCAATCACACAAAGGCCCCAGTAGATGGCGGGGTAAGCTCATCACTGAGGCAGCGTGCAGACCCTGGTACCTGCTCCCAGAGGGGCCTCCTGAAAAGTTGGCCACATTCTTCAATCAGTGTAGGTGACAAGCTGGTGCCCACAGTCCTGCCTTCCAGGAAGGCTTAAGGAAATATTTTTTATGTGAGTGATCAAGTTCAATCATTTACTGGATGGTGGTGGGGAAAGCATTTATGAAACATCTGCAGAGGGGAAGACTTCTGTGAGCAGTGCTGTAGATGGACTGTTACAAAGAGAGCCGCATGAAGCCCTTGGTGATGCTGACGTAATAACAATGTGAATCCTTTGTACTTGGTCAAAAGTGTATCCTGTTCTAGTACAGCCACATTGCTTTTGGAGGCTGCTATTTGATATTTTATATACATTTTCCCCTGAAGTTCTTCTTTGCATTATTATTTTTGATCATGGTGGGGATTCTTTTAATCAGTCTGAAAAGATGACTGTCATTTTGTCATTCTACAAAATGCTTCATGAGACATAACAATTGCCTAATCACCATGTCACCGTACGCAGTCAGGTCAGATCTTGGATTTTATGGAAAAGAAAAAGACTTTATCTTTCTCTGCTTTGAAAACAAAGACCTGAATTTTCTTTTGCCAAGTTTAAGAAGGAAAAAACCATACCGGTTTGCATTTATATATTAAGTCAACACAGAGCCTGTACATACTTGTGGGGCTTCTCTTGTAAGACATGAGAGGACCCTGGAGAAATCTATTTAAAACATAAAAAATAATACCTTTTTAAAAAGCAACAATAACAACACCCAAAAGTGGAATCTTACTTGACCCTCAATCATTCTGGAAACTGTGCCAGCTAAGGGTTGGATCCCAGAAGAGGCATCGAGACAACAGAGTAAATTAGCTTTGAAATAAGATCCATGTCCCCGGTACTGGAACAAACAAAATGGTAAATTATCAGGACTCTTTATTCTGGGCTTACCTACATCCTAAAGCCTCCAAAACACTGCACGGCAATGAATGCCGATCGCACACAACAGACTCCTGGCTAGCTTAGGAAACCTAGAGAATTACTTAGATTGTTGCTTTTCCTCGGTATCAAGCAATCATGTTCACTGCCTGTAGAAATCATTATTAGAGTTATGTATCCGGTTAATGGGAAGGAGAAATGGGATTAGATAAAAGCAGGTGGCCCAAGACCCACCAAGCACCCACGCACAAAGGAAGGCACATAGGGACAATTTGGGAAAGAAGCTGTCTCTAGTGACGATCATTTCACACTTCAAATGTATTCTTACGGAGAACAGAAGTTATTTTTCAAAAGTAAATCAGGATTGTGTCATGATACTTGAAAAACACATCTGTGAACGATGACCAGAGTCCTGCAGAAGAATTATATGGCATCTACTCCTTGGGGTGTCAATTTAGATAATAAAGGTAGTTGGCA
>CAJQZJ010032828.1:4234574-4266062 GCA_907164525.1 Lophiomys imhausi
ACTGAACCTAAACCTTCAGACATTTTCTCATGTACCGTGGTGTAAGTCCAACCATTTTACTGCAGAACACGTAAATCAACTCTATCCTGAATCTTCTGGGGAAGGCCAGACATTTGACAGGAAGAATTGGTGAAGTTGGACAAAAGTTTCCGAATAAGTCACTGTTCCAGACAAAGCTTTACAGACAACAGAATCCCATGCTGGTTTTGGTTGGGTTTTTGGCATTAGCCAAGAAGGGTGACATGATTTCAGGTTTCCTTCTAGCCCTGAGAACCAAGCTGTCTTATTACAGAGCCTCACTTCACTGTTGTAAGTTTGCTCGTGTAATGGGAAATCAATTTCCCATGAGAAGGTTATGAGCTACTGTATCAGGGAGCATGTGCAAGACACAAGACAGGCTTATTTTTAAAAAGGCTTTTGAAGTCTCATAAGCTAGCCCTCTATCCTTTGCTTGCCATGAGTCTGGGGACTGATGTGAACTCACTTAACAACATGCAGACATTGGGCCAAAATGTCCAGGAGGAAGAGGCCACTTTAGTTTATGGCTGTTCATTCCCTTTCAAAACACAGATGGGACTGTTACCAATCCTCTGGGTGGGGTCCTCTTGCTGCACTCAACAGCCACAAGGAGACGAAGAAGCTCGTCTTGTGTTATAAGCTGTGACCCCTTGAGAGCCTGAGCCCGGGGTCCTGGAGTTAGTGTGCACAGTGACATAAAGCTCCAAGCCTTGACAGTCAGGGTCCCTCTGCTCCAGGCTTGAGACGCTAAAGATTTATGGTGATGGGCATTCGGGTTGGAGGAGGCTGGTGTTGAGCTTTAGCTACAGCTGATGTTATCCTCAGCTTCCTGCAGCGGTGAACACCAGCAAAGGATAATACCTGCTTGTGGTCTAACTCCTGAAGGAACTTATGGGGTCAGGACCCTGAGCACCTAAAATCCTAGTGTTGTAGGTTGGGACCCGGGAAACTTAAGACTTAGCTTCTTTTGCAATGACTTCTAGCAGACAGAGCTCAGTTTCCCTTTTCCTGTTCTTTCCAGCTCACTCTGCCTCTAGCCCCTTTGTTCCTGCTCCTGGTCATTGGAATTCCACCGTGATGCAATGCTGCTTGCTGCTCCTTCCACCAGCTCTGCTTCCTGTCCCCAGTCACCATTCAGCCACCTGACTAATAGGAGCAAAGCAGGCTAGAAAGAAGTCTTAGGAACCCTATTCCTGCACCACCTGGGGGCAGCACAGGAGGGTGTCTCCTTGCAGAGTCACATGCAGCTGAACAGCTCGCTTTGCTTCTACAGGGAAAAGGGGGCGTGGCAGGGGTGTCTGCAACCCTTTGCGGCCCAGAACCCCACATGGATAAAGTAATGTGGTTGCCTTAATCACAAGTTTCTGCTGGGCCTGGGAAATGTGCTCCCCTCTGGCCCAGGTGAATATGGCTGTTAAGAGTTAGCTCAGGCTGGTGATCTCAAGAAGTCTGGTGCACGCTGTTCAACACAGAAGTAGCTAGAATAGTACTTGATGGAGCTGGTGTTGTGCTTCGGCAGCAAGAAGCTGCAGTTGCAATGCCACTCTCTCGATGTTCAGGGCTGTCGGGCTGCCATGAGGGCAGTCCAGCTGGCTGCTAAAGAGATGCCGCTTGGCTGACAATCCTCTGCTCAAGCATCCGGGCATCCAGTAAGGGGCTAACAACTGCCCATTAGGGAATCAGATTTACTTGGCTCCCCAGTATTTTGTTTAAAGGAGCAGTAAGAAATAAGGGAGGTGCTTACAAATAGCATTTAATATCTACGCTTACCTGAATACCCATGAGAGAAGTGGGGCATTTTATCCACTCATGACTACAACAATAGAAGCCTAAGTGCTGCCTCAAAGGTGAATGCAGGTGGCAGAAACAGGTCAAGGAACCAGTGTTGCCACATTTTGAATTTACTTCAAAGGGGTGTGACAAAGATCCATGGGGGTGGGGGGTGAGAGGGGTGGACAGAGTTATGTCCTCTTGCACTGTCTCTGGGAGATCTGTGTGTCTAGGTCATTGCTGAGGACCGTGCAGTCTGTCTGATTCCTGACAACTGAATCATTCTCTCCTGGAAGGAAGAGGGAGGCTGATGAGATCCAAGAAGTAAACAAATCTCACACCCTCAGAAAGTTCCTGGAACCTACAAGGTTCTCAAGGCCCCTTTCTATGGTTATACAAGCCGTATGGACTGCTGGGGGCCCGGGGATTGCTCAACCTCTCTAGCTGCCTGCATGTCAGGCAGGAAGCAGCAGGCATGTAGCTTCATGAACTGGTGCCCATGCTGGAGTGGCCTTTTGGAGTATGTGGTTTTGAGTCACTCACACTCATAGGAAAGTTTTCATGATTCCGTGTGAATTCTTGGAGAAAACATATCATAGCAACAGAAAGTAGAAAACGATTGTTTAGAAGGAGATGGGAGGGGAAAGAAGAGTGAGAAAGAGAGGTGAATAGATGGAGAGAGAGAGAGAGAGAGAGAGAGAGAGAGAGAGAGAGAAAGAGAGCTTCATATGCAGAAGAAAGCCAAGCAGAAGCAATAACCCTTCACCTATATTCCTGTAAGGAATCCCAATAAATACATGGTGCACCAAATTAGACTTTGGTGGAATTGCTACTCTGGCTTGTGCTCAGCAGCTTATTTGAGGGAAACAGACACTTGTTCACAAAAGCTGACTCTCCCTTTAAGCAGAGAAGGGGTAAGACTGGAAAAGAAAATGAAACAGATGCCTGTCTTCTGAGCCTCAGCTGGGCCCAGTGCTAGTGTCCCACTGATCAAACCATATCAACCATAAATGTATATGGAGGACGTATCTCCCCAACTGTAACTAACAAGTGTCCTCCTTCAGGGAAACATATCACAGTTACTTACTGGATATTTTTCCAGCGGCTCCATAAGGAGGGCATCTCCAAAGATTAATCGGCAATACTCGGCCATCTTGGCTTGTTGCTTCGGGCTAAGAGCAAGAAGAAAGGAATCATGGGGTTTATTCAGAGAGGTTACTTCGCATTATTAACACAGAAAGATGTCAATCAGGGTCAATTTCCATTGTTCTGAAACTCTATCCTAAATATTACACACACACACACACACACACACACACACATGTAGGAACACATGTAAGCAAGTACGCATGCACACACATATCACATATAAGCAGAATGCAGGCTGGATGTCTGAGGCTATTTTTAAAGTTGTCTTAGAGAACCCAGATGACAGCACAGCACACCATTTCCCTGTGTCTGGATTCGTGAGGTTCCTAGAGTTAGAAACTTTGTTCCTTTTCATGGATTCCCTGGTTCTATGTCAACTGTAAGGCACCTGAGACAGGAAAGTTTTCATGATTCCATGTGAATTCTTGGAGAAAACATATCATAGCAACAGAAGTAGAAAACGATTGTTTAGAAGGAGATGGGAGGGGAAAGAAGAGTGAGAAAGAGAGGTGAATAGATGGAGAGAGAGAGAGAGAGAGAGAGAGAGAGAGAGAGAAAGCTTCATATGCAGAAGAAAGCCAAGCAGAAGTGGGTCTGTGTGTGTGGGGGGGGGCGGGGTGCTGGAGGTAGGATAAAGCAGCCCTGGTAAAGGTTGCCTGCAACTCTTCTCTCTTTCCACTTTCTTGAGACATGACATCATTGTGCAGTCTGGGCTGGCATGATGTTTGAGATCCTCTTGTCTCAACACACTGGGTGCTGGGAAGACAGGCATACATACACCTCTGTGCCCACATTTGCTGGTCGGCAACTCCTCTGTGCAGAAATAGTGCAATAAAGGAGGTAGTAACCTGGCTGGCTGCCAGGAGGAACCTGGTCTGAGAGGACTGGAGTTCAGGGTTTTCCGAGTTGAGTGCCTGGCTCTGAACTGCTCTGAATCTCTACAAGGAGAAGGATTTTAACTGCTTTTGGAACTGCACAAAAGATGCTGAGAAGATACACCTTTGAAGAACTACTTGAGCAAGTAGCATATAAAGTGATCCCATGGGGAGGAGACACCTAGTCTGTGGCTAGCCTGGACGAACTGCACCTACAGCCCTTGTAAAGATGCTGTTAGAGGGAACACCCACATCCTTTCAGCACTCCCGTTTCCCTTGACCTTTTCAGATGCACTTAAAACACAGTTTTCTCATCCCGTGCAATGACAAACATCATTACACAGCACCCGGCCCTGCTGGTTGGAGTTTATGAGCTTTGATTGTGACATACAGGCTGTGGGTCTTGACATCCCCTGGTTATACTGCAATGGCAATCCAGTCTAGCTTAAAAAAAAAAAAAGTACTAAAGAGAGGAATAGAAACTGGGTAACCAGGATGAAAATGATGGTCTTTACCATAAAATGTAAAGATTATAAGTTGTAATTCGTATTTTCACTCCTTCCCTGAAGGGTAAGCATGGAACACAATGTGCTTTCTGGGAAGGGGTTACTTAGAAGCTCTGCTGCAATGCAGAGGCGAAATGCTCATTATATTTGTCTCTAACAAAAACGAAGCTTGCGCTCCATGGTTAGGTGAGCTTTTTCGGTTCATGTGTCAACTCTCAAAGTTATTATCTTCTTGGAACTGCAGGGAGAGTTAAACGAACGATTCCAAGAACTCGCAAAGCCCAAGACAACAATTTTACATCTTTCTTTTGTGACAAGGTCTTTTTATGTAACTAAAGCTGGCTTCAAACTGTGTACCCAGGCTGGCTTCAAACTTGCAGTCCTCCTGCCTCTGCTGGGATCATGTCCACAGCAAAGCCTTACACTTCTATGTTGTTCCTGTCTTGCTTGAATAGGATTCGACTTCATGGTTTACACAGCCCGATGATCAGAGGATGACAACTCTCAGAAGTATAAGAAAGGACTGACCATTGACTAAATCCTGAGTCATACTGGAGGTGGTAGTTTAAAGACAACACATTAGAAGCTATATGGATGGAACCATTAGGACAGGCAGGGAAGTGGTTGATGGAGTAGATGATTTCTGCCCCGTAGTAACTTACACAGAAGGTCTGCTAGGTTGGCCTGCTCTCTGGCTGCAGCTGAGAACAGGGCATCTGTGTGGGACCTGTTCTAGGTGGCGCTAAAGAACACGGAACCAATACACTGAGCCTGCGTTTTGAGCCAGGCTGCGAGTGATTCCGTTGTGAGCAGCTCATGAGCCACAGGCGCCATTCAAATCACCTGGAGTGCTGGTAAACTGAAGATTCACACTTAGAATCTACAGGGCAAATATGCAGGTATTTCTGAGACGTTTCCGGGGAAGACATGCTGTTAGTCTGAGGACTGCTTTGTGAAAGAAGTCCGTGTGCAGACAAGGAGAGGGAGATGTAGGTATCCGAGAAAAAAAAGTGAAGTGTGATATTTAGGCCATTCATATTCTCAATAAACACAAATGTCCCTTTAATAGATCTGAACACACGGATATCAGTGGAAAACAGAGACTTTAATTGTAGGTCATACTCACAGAAATAAATGACATCAAAACTGCAATTAATGAATAAAGAAATCCTAAAGTTTTTAGAGTATCAACACCAGCCACCATGGAAATAAAATGAAAGAAATTCACAAATATATTATGTGCTTCAAGCTATGGCAGATATTTCTAAACATATTAAAATATCCACATAGCATCTGCCAACGAGGTATGTTTTCTGACAAAGAATGTGCCCCATTGCGTGGGATAAAATCCTACAAGATAAACTAAGACTTTTCAGACCTTGTCAAAATCTTGTAAAAATATCACAGTTTGTGGTGAAGGCAAACGTGGAAGTAATTTCTGTCAAATTCAATATAAGATTCTTTCTTTGAAAATGCTAGTTCACAAATCAAATGGGACTTTTAAGAACTAATTTTCCTTCTTTTTTCCCTTCCTTCAGACCTTTCTTCCTTCCTTCTTTCCTCCCTGCCCTCCTCCTCCTCTTCTTATTGTGTGTGGTGGTGGTGGTCGTTGTGTGGGTGTGTGTTTGTGTGTGGACGTGCACGTGCATGCATACGTGTGGTAGGAGGGCGAGGAGCCCGAGTACTCCCCAGTGGACATATGGAGATCAGGAAACAATTTCGTACAGTTGGTTCTCTCCAAGCACCTTTTGTGGATTGTGAGGACTGAACTCAGGCTTCCAAGCTAATTGAGTCAGCACTGTCACTCGCTGAGCCATCTTGCTGGCGGGAAGTGGGATATGTTTATAACAGGAATTTCTAACTTAGGAGGTGGGAAGCAGCCCTCTGGGAATCCTCAGCAGGAGGTGAGCAGAGAGCAACTAGGTGTAGCATCCCTTGGTTATCTATTGGTATGCGATTTAAAATACTTGAAGAGAAAAATAGTAATAAATCTGCGAGTTTCTTCCATTTCTTTTCCCCAGTAAGAATTTTTTTTTTTAATGGTAGTGTGGGCCAGATTAGTAGGAAGCGGAACTGTGAGCCTGGCATGTTGCAGATACAGAGCAGAGGATGCTGAGGTGGTGTCCCAGAAATGGTAAGCAGGCATCGGGTGTGTGGAGGGTGTGGTGCTAGGTCACTGTCTTGAGGATTCTGAGGGTTCATCAGGTTTGGGTGACAAAGAAAGTGTTAGGACATGAGGAGTGATGTTGAATTAGGTGAGGTGACCCACAGGTCAAATACAGACTTGTATACACTAACAGAAGTGTCCTGCTTTGCTTTCACAAGGGTGATACTCCTCCTGGGAAAGTCCTTGTGGCTGAGCTGCTTGGCTATGTGGAATGGAGGTGGAGGAGAGAACTGAGAAACAACTTACTTCCGTCTTGTGCTGCCCACCACACTATCACCATTGTGCATCCCGGGGAAAGCACACATTTTCTTTCATAATGTATGATTTATGAATGAACTTGCAACAGCTACATTTATTTACCCAGGAAATGCAACGTCTGGGTGTTACAGCCTCTTTGCTTTTGTGCACAGTGTAGGAGTTAGGTTTTGTGTCCAGCTTGGGATCTCTGTGTAATTAGAGTGGGAGATAGCAAAGCACATCCTGTGGTTGGGGATCACAGACCACATCGGAGTGAACACTGGCTGACAGTTGCCTTCAGAGCTCAGCCTGTCTTGATTCCATGTCTTGGAAGTTTCTGATACTAATGTTTAAGGGTATGTGTGTGTGTTGGTTCAAATCCTGCATTCTGAGGCCAGACTAGCTTGGCTAGCTCACCTAGGCTGCATAGACTCAGGCAAACTAAACGTTCATTTGGGAATCACTTTCTTTACCTGTAAGTTAAGGATAACCCTGTTCATTTGATGAACAGCAGGGTTAACAGCAAGGGTTCCATGAGCAGGAACAGTGTTTGGTGCAAAATGCATGCTCAGTAAATGTAAGCTCTTCTATGTCAGCAGTGTTTATAGATGTAACCTCTGTCTACCTCAGGGAGGATTTACTGTGTAGCAGGTGAAACAATGCAAAATGGAACCACATTTCTTGATTTCTGCTCCTTTAAAAAAATAACACTGCTGAATGACTTTATTAAGGAAAACAAAAACAAGGGTACGGCCCACACATCTGAAACCTACTTCGCCTGAACACAATGGCCAGCAGAAATGACCTAGGAAAACAAGAGAGATACCAGAGGAGAAAGTCACTAGCATATCTGAGCTGTTACAGCAAAGCAGTCACTGCAGGGGTGAGGAGAAATAGCAAGGTATGAAGTAAGTTTCATTCTCTTCTAAGCCCCTCAGGAGAGTTAGAAAGACGATGTGGTGATTTCATCATTCACAGGATGAAATGCTCACAGTGAAACAGAATGGTGAGGGGTAAATGCTGCCATGTCCGGAGAACAAACTAGAAATAGTTCCTTAACAAAACTGGTTACTTCAAACTAAGGTTGCTTTCAACTCACATATTAACAGAATACTATATTTAACTAGTTAAAATTTTGATTCTGCTCAAACTGCTTTTTGAATATTTATGAATTCATGCACTAAAGCCTGTGTTGCAAATTAGTAAACTGGAAGAGATGCTCAGGAGGATAGACCTAGCAGTGTATGCGTCCTATTACCATAGAGACCACCAGCTTTCACTAAAAAAAAAAAAAAATCTGTCAGGGGTTCTTGTGAGGTATAGAAGGCTTCACTTCACAAACACTCTATAAGTAACCATGGCCTTCCCACATGTTCTTCAAGCGTTGATTCCACAGATTAAAATTGTGGCTTTTATGGACTTTTTCCGAACATTAACAATAATCTCTTCTTGAAGGAACCATTTGTTGGACTGAAAGGGGAAGCTGTTGGGGGGAAGAGGGTGGAAGGGTGGGACAGGAAGGGTGAATAGGGAAGGGTTTGTGACTGAGATGTAACTTGAAGAAAAAAAAATAAAGTATTTAATAAAAAAAAACAATAATCTCTTCTTGTGGGCCTGTGAAAGTAAACCACTCTATGATACTATTATACACATGTTAATAACTAAACCATAGTTACAATTTACCTCACTTTGATTCTTTGCAATAAAATGAATAGTTGTTAGATGTGATAGTACACCCTTGTAACCCAGCACTTTAGAGGTGGAGGCAGGAGAACTTCGACTTTAAAGCAAGTTAGATTATGTAAAAATACCATGTTGCTGCTCAGTGGAAGAACATGTACATGCCTAATATAACAAGGCTCCTCACTCCATCCCCAGCATGGCAAATATTTGTGTAAATAAAATAGTTATGTCAGGATTATCTTTTCCTGGTATAGCTCAGCAGGAGGTGCAGGCTACTTTGAAAGAAGAAAATGTTTGCAATACAAATAAGCAGTGAAAAGCGAGGAAGGGGGATGTAGCCTACAGACACAGGTGAGAGAAGAGAGTTTATAAGTGTTCCATCACCTGTCATAAGCAGAGAGAACTGGCCTTTTAAGGCAACAAAATGGACCATAAATATGTAGCAACAGGAGTTGCTGAAAGAGGGCTTTAAGTGTGGTCCAATGCATTACAAGTCAGTAAAGGAACAGCATAGTGTAAAGGCAATGTATTCCACCACACTGTGAATAGAAGTCCTTAGCTTGAAATAGTACTATGGCATCCTAACAGACCCCACAAGCCCACAGGCTGTTTTAGTGATCCTAAGATTTAAATGAACAGTTCACCCTTTGCAGGTGAAAGCATGCCACTTACTGGCCGATGCCATATCATCTAAAATCTGGTAGAAAATTACTAACAAGGCCTCATTAGGGAAAAAGACTGCTCTCTGAATGCTCCAAATACTTACGAATCCACATGGTTCTCAAAGGAAAGGAGGATGGGGAAAGGTGAGGTCTTGAACGCACACTCTGCGATGGCTTCTATGACTTCCTGAAACAAGAACATGCACATATTCAACACAGTTGAAGAACTGTGCAGTTCTTCAAGTCAGCATTTTTTTTTTTGTTTTTTGTTTTGTTTTTTTTTTTTGGCATTAATCCATCAGTCTGGTGGGTTTAGTTTGTTTGCTTTGTTTTGTTTCTTTTAGTCTTTGTGTGTGTCAGCTTTGTTGTTATTGGTATTTGTTTAGAGCAGTTCTAGGCTCAAAACCAGGGCCTCATAAATGCTGGGCAAGTGCACTACTACTGATCTACATGACCAGCTCATAGAGCTGTCCTTTTTTTTTTTTTTTTTTTTCTAAAGAGAATTATATCAAATGGCTTGGAATGGCTGGATGGAGCTGCGCAGTTCTGGCTTCTGGTCCTGTAAGGTAAAAAAGAAAAAAGGGTAGCCGGGCGGTGGTGGCGCACGCCTTTAATCCCAGCACTTGGGAGGCAGAGGCAGGCGGATCTTTGTGAGTTCGAGGCCAGCCTGGTCTACAAAGTGAGTCCAGGACAGCCAAGGATACACAGAGAAACCCTGTCTCGAAAAACCAAAAAAGAAAAAAGGGTGGGCTTTGGTGGGGAAATTACAATTCTTATATTTACTGATTGCAGCTTCTGTTTTTTTTTTTTTTTTTTTTTTTGTAATGGAACCATCTAGTCATGTCATGAAAATTTAGTCAATCAGATAAGGCAAAATTTTTATCTGTAAATCTACTTTACAAACAACAAAACTGTTATTAACATTTGGTCATATTTACTTTTAGTCTGTTTTTCATGTGTTTGTATGATTTTGTTTGAATAATAATATGTAATCTGTATTTTTAATAAATATTGTTATTCAGAAATAAATAAAGGGATGCGAATGTAGACTAGTAGTAGGGTACCTACTCAGAGTGCGCTAGGTCCTGGGTTTGATTGGCAGCACCAAAACCAACCAAACCACAAACAAAATGGAGATAAACCTTGTGCTCATGACAAATAGTGCTTAAGACATTCAGAGCCGCATAAGCATGACCCCAATCTACCTCAAACTGCAGACCTGCTAACAGTTGCTCACTTTACCCACCCTCTAGCTCATATTTATATTCTCAGCAACCCACTCCACAACCTAAATCTTTGCATCTCCTTATACCTGCTTGTCCCAAACATTTCATATACACAGAATTGTGGAAAATATGACTTTTGGGGTAAGGCATTTTTCAGGTGGTATGTTTTCAAAGTCCAGTGTGTTCTAACATGTTCAGTATGTTGGTTTTCCTGTTATAATTGTTTAAAAGTTTATGTCAGGGCTGGAGCTGGAGCCCAGTGGCAGGGTACTCAATACCCTAGGTTCTCCATCCAGCAATGATGTCATAAGCTTCAACAGCTCTATAAAAATCCAGAAAGATGCTCATCTTCTACTTGGAGTAGATTAGGGGGTGCTGTCAGGAGCTGACATGTCTCAATATCAAAAAATCTAAAGTTAAGAAAACATCTTTGAATGCCATATTCTTCAGATCTTTTGAGGTTTTTGAAGACGCCCTATCTCTTATATTTAGATAAGCAAATGTTGCTTGTCTCTTAGCAACTTGATTTCTGATTAGCTTAGAAAATAGACTGTCATAGTACCTAACAAAATGACAAGCTTGCATGACTATTAGTTTGCATTTCTTAATTATCCTAAACAATTTATGAGAATTGGTAGCAAAAGGCCAAAATTTCACATTTCATTTTTTTTTAACTCCCTAAACCTTCCATCCCACTCCTCTGGAGTGGAGTGTCCCTACATAACAGTCCCTCACCCCAGTTCAGAGGTCATATGAGGGCCAAGAGCCTCCTCATACACTGGGGGCCTTCACCACCAGTGAAAAGTGTCTCATTGCCAGGGAGAGAGAACTAGAAAACAAACAAACAAATAAAAAAATAAAAAATAAAATTTAAAAAAATAAATAAAAAGTCTATGTTCATGTTCCCTTTGGTGTGTTGGTTGCAGTATCGATATCCTGTACTATATAGCTAAAATCCTATTATAGTGAATAGATGCCATGTGCATCCTTCTGAGTCTGGGTTAGCTCACTTAGGATGAGCTTCTCTAGTTCCATCCATTTGGCTGCAAATTGCATAATTTCATTGTTCCTGATAGCTGAGTAATATTCCATTGTGTAGATGTACCACAGTTTTTTAATCCATTCTTCGGTTGATCATTGAAGAATCTCCAGTGGGAGATGATTGAATTAGTGGCAAGCCTATCTATTGGCAAAAAACCAAACCAAAACAAAACAAAACAACAACAAAAAAAAAACCCTTGCTTCAACTGTAGACAGAATGCTGTCCAAAAAGGACAAAACTTGGAAGCAGGTTAAGTCGACAGCCTAGCTCTGCCAAGACAGGGTAGGCAAGTCCTTCATAATTCCTGTGCTGTACAATCAATGTCTGTCAGAGAAATGGGGCCAAATGGCTGAAGATTGATGCTGTAATGTATGGAGAGAAAATGGGAACTGTCCAGGCAGCCACTGGTATGTCATTTCTTAGTTTTGGAAGCTGCGGGCCCAGCACTTCCTATATAATCAGATATATTTATCCCTCTCAGGTCTCTGAGGTAGTTGAAGAATATATAGCTAGAGTCTTATAGTTAAATTTTGAGTTGTTTGGGAATCAAGAGGGTGTTCTGGATCTAAGAAGATGTTTTTAAAATTGTGATGCAAGTTAGTATGAAAGCTGAGTTAGATATAGAACTTTAAACTCATGGAGATGGTTAGATAGTAGAACGTTAAAGGCAGGTGCCAAATACGTATGGACTGGACATTGGGAATGTATGCTAAGCCTTATAACTCTCATAATTGTGGCCTATTTATTTCTGTTGTTTTGTATTGTATTTATTGTTATAAGAGAAAGAACCATTTGTTGAACTGAAAGGGAGAGCTGTTGGGGGGAAAAAGATAAACCTTAAACTTAAAAGAAAAAAAAAGGGGGAAAGGATGGGGGGATTGAGGGGGAAGACGGTGGGAGGGTGGGATTGGAGGGGTGAGTAGAGAGGAGATTGTGATTGAGATGTTAAAAAAAAAAAAGTCCAGTAAGATAGAAATACCAAGATTGACTTAAGTCATCAACTGTTGGCTGGATGTGTTCTTCTAGAAATGGACTCTTGTAAGGGGAAAAGCTGAGTTGAGTAACATGAACTTATTAATAGCCTCTCACATGTTTCCAAATTATTCTTCATTGTAAACTGTCTACAGTAATGCACAAAGGATCAGATTGCAAAGCATATTTATCACTGGACATTTGAGCATTGTTTTTCCAAAGTGGTTTTCTTATTTAGCTGGTATTGAAATATAATAACTTTATTCATCTTCTTATTTATCTCTTTTTTATTTGTTTCTTTTTAGGACTTACTGGCTTTTATTTTATGTGTGTGTTTTGCCTGCATGTATGCTTGTGCACTATGTGCATGCAGTTCCCACAGAGGTCAGAAGAGGACATCAGACCCGTTGGAACTGGAGTTACCAATAACTGTGATCTGTCCTGTTTGTTCTGTGAATCAAACCCAGGTCCTCTGGAAGAACAACCAGTGCTCTTGACCACTGAGCCATCTCCCCCGCCCCTCATTTATTGTTTAAATGTCCCATGCATACTATTTAAACTTCAAATTCCATGCATTGTTTTAATTTACATTTACTCTTGCACACTCTCCTATCCCATTGTAACTTCTCTCATTCTTTACACTGAAACCTTGTCTGCACACTGCTCTCCCTTTACTGTGCGCCACATCACTTTCTTTATAGCTATGCCATTAGGCTATTTCCCTTGCCCCGGAGTACACATGAGGGTTTCTAATTCTGTGCTGCATTTGCATATATCTTGTAACTATGATGTTCCTGCACAGAGTAAGATCCACTCTTACTGTTACTTAGAAGTGAATTCACAGATTTGCTTTTCACACGTAATCAATTTAACTTTTACCACAGCTGAGTCCATCAAAATAAGGGCACTAGAAAAAGCAAGCGATGTCAGGATGTAACACTTTTTACTTCATACATTTGCACACAGGTTGTGGATGCAAACAGATTGTGCTGAGCTCCTATGTCTTGGACTTGCAAGTGGCATGATGGTGGGAAAATGACTTAGTGCTTCTGGGCTTTGGCTCATTGGGTCGGGTCGGAAGGTGAGGGGAATTAGCCCCATTCCACAGGTCTATTGTGAAGGAGCAGGGAGAGAAGGAGACAAGCTTGCTCCCACCATTGAATACTAAGTCATTTTAAGGTTCTCATCTTCCTAGTGAATCCCTCCACGTTTGGCTATACTTACCCTCTTTCCAGTAACAATAAGACCTCCAGACATGGATTGTGCCATGCAACTGACATCCCATAAGGAGAATACTGTCTACCATTTTGCAGGTTATGAAGTCGAAGTTCAGAGCATTAACTGACCTGAGAATTCAAGATCAATTCCAGAATGTCTCTAAGCTCATCTGTCATATGCTTCTCAGCCCCCACAAGGCTCCCAACCAAGTCCACCTTGTGTTGACTATGACATAAGTAGGGGCTTCTGGCACCTTCCTAGAGGGCGCAGGCCAAGCAGACTGGCCACTGAAACTTCCCTTACCGGTATTACAGAGGACTTAATTTGACTTTCAGCCCTCAGTCTAGCTGAATAAGAATTCCTTGCCTATGTAACACTATGACCTTGACCTTTATTGAAAGAAAACTGAAGTCCAGCTTTCTGTATTCTAGTTAACAATGTCTGTGGGTCGAATCTGCAGGCTTCTCACTGTATGCTGCAGACAGCTGTAAATTGCATTTCTATTTGCAGTGATCCCAGGAGGGGTGTACTACTACCACCTGTGTGTTGATATGGAAGGAGGCTTGGACTGATAGGGAGCTTTGCCAAGATCTTGCTGGCAGCAATTCCAGAGCTGGTCCTGGAGCCCCATAGTTGATCCGGCCATTGGCTGGAGAGCAGCATCCTAACATCTATCTTTTCTTTTCTCTTTCCCACTTATCTTCCTTCCTCCTCTCTGCCCAGCTCTCCTCTCCTCTACCATACTTTTAGCTACAGGTTAAAAAGCTTTGGCAAATCTTCACATCAAACAAGGCTTTACTAAATTTTAAATTGGTGACTACTTAGAAATCTAGAACTCCTCCTGGGAGGCTTTTGTTCTTTTTAATGTTTGAAATATTTTGTAGGGTATGCATGATTGCTCAAGGTCAGAAAACTAGCCAAGGTTCTTAAGCTTCCATTGCTTCTGTCCCTCCAGAGACTTAGAACACTGCCTTCAGTAACCTACTGAATACACAGCTCAATGACTAATTTCCCGTGGGAAAACTATCCTTCAACACCTTTGCCTGAGGGGTGGAGGTGGCACACACTTTTAATCCCAGCACTCAGGATCCAGAAACAGGTTAATCACTGTGAATTTGAGGCCATCCTGGTCTACAGAGAGAGTTCTGGGCTAGCCAAAGCTACACAGAGAAACCCTGTCTCAAAAAAATAAACAACAAAACTCCCCAAAACAAACAACAAAAAAAGAAAAGCAGAAGGAAGGAAGGAAGAAAGAAAGAAAGAAAAAAGGAAGAAAGAAAACCTCTGCCCTTGACAGAAAAGAGGGGGGGGGTGTATAGGTAGACATTTATGGACATTAATAGGGTAATATAAAATTGCACCATAAATTATTATTTCTTTCAGACAACAAATTCTTATTTTCAGAAATTCTTGGGGTAACTGTTTTGTCCACTTTCATCATGTGTTTTTTCTTTTTTTTTCCATTCTATTCCATACAATTGCTGGTTAAAAGTAGCTGTTTGGAGCGGAGAAAAATCCTAGGATGGAGTGGGAAGCATGATGTCTGTCCTGCGTAGAAAGTAAAGAGACTGGATGTGGATGAAGAAAGTGGGACCAAAAGGTGCATTTTGAGGACAGCCATCAGAAAGACCAAGACAGATGGAATAAAAACAGGAGCAAAGACCCAAGGGAGAAGTGAGGCCAGGCAACAACTCCATGGCTGGCATAAAGAGGCTGACTTACAGCATCCTCCCTCTCCCTAGAACACAGCATTTTATTTTTGTCCATACATTAAGCGGATTTCATATGTAAACAGGAATCCTTGCTTTGTGAGGTACATCACATAGCAGTGCTCTGGAACACATAAACTGAGGGCAGATAAACGGTGTGACATAAAAATGACAAACTCTTCACTCTGCTTATGCACTGGACTGTCAGTTCCAAATACTGCAAAGTCAGTTCCAAATGCCCGAGACACAGTGGAAGCCACATTTCACTGCCCACCAACATGTTTTACGTGGGATTTCACAGACAACAATGGAGAGTGAGGGGGTAATTGAATTTCTATCTGGAAGAGTTTGGGGTCACCACTAGTAACAGTCTGAAACAGAGAAGTCCTGGTAGGCCTTATTGGGGTGACATTTGAGAGTGTGTCAAAGAACTAAGGGGAAAGCTTCACTACAACCTATGCAGAGGTATGGAAGCCTGGAAGGGTGAGGGAGCAGCAAGGAGTCTCATGCAGTTCCTTTTGCAAAATGAGTTGATTGAATGGCACAGTTAAGTGGCAAGAATCAGGGTGATTTGCAGGGGAGACAATGGAGAGCAGAAGGCCCTATCCCTTGCTCCTAACCTCACCCTTATGAAGTCACCTTGCACACTGTGCTCTGGGAAAACAGACTACAGCTGAGCAGAACAGTGTGTGAGGGAAGCGGGGGAGGGCTCTAAGCTCCAGACTTAGAGTCAATCTTGAGGCCCTGCACAGCACTTACAGGACTCTGAGTGATGCCTGTATCTGGCATCCTCGGCTCTTTCCTCATCTGGCTCCTGGAGAAAAAAAAAAAAATCCTGCTGCTGAATTTATTACAGCCTGAGCTGGCATTTCCTCTACTCCTTCCCTTAACCTCTCCAAACCACGTGAGCTGGAGCATGGGGGTAGGGGTCAGGAGGGTATAATTGCGCCCTCTCCTGTCATCCTCATCACCCTACCCACCAGCAGGCAGAAGGACACAGTCCTCTAGACTGGTTGGTATTCTTAAGCCTCTAAAGCTGTCAGTGTTTGGATGTGATAGAAAAGACGCCTGTAGTTCAGGCAGGGACATCCAACGAGTAGAGAGCAGGAGCTCACAGATGGGACTGAAGAACCACTTGTATGTAGGTCAAGTGCATAGGAAGAGTCACTCCAAGTGAACCCAGTGGCTAAGGCTGAGAAGGGAATGCTCTGCACAAAAGAAATATGCCTTAGAATGTACTACATGTTTTTTTTTTTTTTTTTTTTTTTTTCTGTGTTGGAAGGTGTTTTTGTGCAGCGTGCATTCAATGCTGATTTCTGTACCCCGAGATCTAGTTGCTTTCTGAACTTCGGCATCGTAATGACTATGAAGCACATCCTGTTTTGGTATGTTGTAAACATTGTTCTCAGTCACCTTCTGATTGGTTGATAAAGAGCAGAACAGCCAGTAGCTGGGCAGGAGAGAATAAGACAGGACTTCTGGGGCCCCAGAGAGACAGAGAGGGTTTCAGGTGGGGACTAGGCAGTCACCATGAGGAGCTAGATGAACAAGGAGATGTGAGAGAGAGAGAGAGAGAGAGAGAGAGAGAGAGAGAGAGAGAGAGAGTAAGATGGCAGGTAATGGGTAACGTGGCTGGGAAGTAGGCTAGGCCAGCATAGTTGGGTTAGAATATGCAGCATCTGCCCAGTTATAATGACTATGTATGTAATAGGTCTCCATGTCATTATTTGGGAGCCAGGGTGGACATACAAAGTCCACACTTTGACAATCCTGTTTCCAGTATCTCAAAGAATTTTGTAGTTTAAGCTTTAAGAAAACAGAATTGGAATTTACAAGGACTTTAAGGGGTAGATGAGAGGCATAAGGAGAATGGTAGGTAAGTCTTCCAGCAGGCCAAGTGTAGTGCCAGGTTGTCCCCTGCTCCTCCTATGCTCAGAAACTTCTCCCTCATTGCCAGGTGGAGGAGCCCTAACATGTGGGCTATGCCCACTGCCTGGTCACATTTTTTTTTTTTCCTCACAGTGTCTAACTAGTTGAGACTGGGACTGAACAGGGTCTAAAAGAAAGTGGGAGTACGGAAATTAAACCATAAAAACCATTTTTTTTCTCACTTAAGACTATTAAAACTTTCAGAGTAGTTGGTTTCAGGAGTCAAAACAACTTTTAAAGACTTTTGTCAGAATTCAAGTCAATACTATATTAAATGTGTTATGAAATTAAGTGAAGATTAAGTGTTACTTTTCTCTATTTATGGCTTTGTAATCTAAATCTTCAAGGCCAAATTACTGGGTGAGGTGGCACATGCCTGGAATCCTAAATTCTGGGGGCACAGCAGAGGTGAGAATTGGAGTTTAAGTCTAGCCTAGGCTACATAAATCCTGTTTTTGAAACAATAACAACAACTTCTGCAGATAGAGCATCCTACTAATTGCTTTTGACATTGCTAATGACATTAATGGCACAGGACACATGGCTGGCACCTAGCACAGTAGTTTGGACCAGAAAAACCCATTTCTCTGAACTGAATTTGATCTGGCCTGAAAACCCTGCTTCTTTTTGGCTATCCCATTATTGATAACTGTTTTATTTGGTCACATCTCAAGTGCCCAAGGGTTAAGACTAATTTCAATCTTCTTTTAAAAAATCCAAAAGTGATGAGAAACCCAATTCAGCTCAGTCCCTTGAAACTCAAACCCATGTTCCCGGAAACATATATACCTTCTTCTAGATC
The DNA here is from genome assembly GCA_907164525.1 of Lophiomys imhausi. Taxonomy (NCBI): domain Eukaryota; kingdom Metazoa; phylum Chordata; class Mammalia; order Rodentia; family Muridae; genus Lophiomys; species Lophiomys imhausi. Next base: position 4,252,540 of record CAJQZJ010032828.1, read on the forward strand.
ATTCCCTGGGGACTTAGGACACTTGATGTTCTCATTCAACATACGTATTAAGCCCCAGAAAATGACTCTTTGCAGGGGATATAGGCAGAAATCTGAAACCCTGGCTTGGATGTCCATATACTTGGTGGCAATCTAGCACAGGATACATTCAAGAATGGAAGAAAAAAGAAAACCAAAACATACCCCTGCTTAATAATGATTCCAGATGCTTCTCTGTCTCTAAAGGTTGTGGTCCTGCCTCCTTGACTAATAAAGATACAATCATAGGATTATTTCTGGTCCTGACAACATCCAATCTACCACAGGGCAACCTTTCTTCCTTCAACACTCTTCCAAATCATCTAATCAAAACCCATCTTGTCAGCTCTCTATAACAAACTTTCACTAGGACACTAAAGTTCCCCATGACAGAAACCCTCTCCATTTATGAACAAAATAAAGACACTTATTAGCCATGTGCTGTCAGAGGTCCCTGACTGACAGACACCCAGTTTTAAACCTAGCATCATCGGTAGGGGCAGTTATATGTTGCTCATTTTGCTCTCTAAGACCTTGATGTGCCAAATGCTTAAAAGCTTGAAGGTTTTGTTTGTTTGTTTATAGTTTATTTAATCACAAACATTGTGCACAAAAAATTTTGGATATTAGAATATTTTGGATTTTTAGATTTTGGGCTATGGTGTTCAGTAAGTAAAGTCTAAGAAAATCTCTCCCAAACTGATAAACTCTGCAAACTGAAAGATGTCTGGTGCTAAATATTTTAGATAAGAGACACTCAAATGATATCATAATTAAATGGTAGCAATTAATATCATCTTCAAGATTAACAAAGCAAAGAAACTAGAAATGTATGAGGTAAAATTCACAAGTCTCCCAACATGGAGTGAAAAAAATCCAAGACAGAAAGTTATGCAGAGTAGAAATTTAGGAATATGAGCCAAGCTGTGTAACTGGTGGGGTCACATTGGTGGGGTGTACTCAAATGTGTATAGCTCTGAAATATTCCTCTTAGGACAGAGAGAATCCCCATGGGAGTGGCTACATCAGGTGTGTTTCTGGGGTTCTGCTTCTTGGTGTACATGGTAGATACGTGAGTGCACAGGTTGACATTAAGATGTACCTGTGAGCCTGGTGGCAGTGGCACATGCTTTTAATCTGAGTACTCAGAAGGCAGAGGTAGTGAGATCTCTGAGTTCAAGGCCAGCCTGGTCTACAGAGTGAGTTCCAGGAAAGCAGGGGCTACACAGAGAAACCTTGTCTTGAAAAAAACAAAAACAAAAACCAAAATAAAATTTTAAAAAAGTACACTTGAAAAAAGTGTCACACATATTCTTTGTTTTAAGCATGTTTGTCAATAGTAAAATACAAGAAAATGATGAATGGACAAAAAAAACAACCAAACAAAAAACTAATCTTTCCTTTCTTAACTCAATTTCCTTAGAATTTAGTTAGTTGGAAAAATTGTTGCATGTTAGCTTCTGAATTCAAATGTAAAAGATGATTCTCAGACTGTGAGCTTCATTGTAATACCCAGACATTATATGAGAAGGCTTTACTTCCGTGGGGCCAAGTCTCCCAGCTTCCTTTCTGTAACTTTGTTCACTCTACCTTGAAGGATATTTCTGTTGTCATGGTGAATCCGTGGGTGATGACAGGCTCTTCCTCTGCAGTCCTGCCCTTCCAGCAGTCCAGCTCCACACAGCGACATCCAGACAGAAGCACCTGGCGATACATCTCTACAGAGGAGTTCCCAGCCAACTGGCCAGCTGCAAAACAAAAGCCCACAATCCACTGAATCAAAGAAGTATGGAGTGGGAGACTTAATCAAAAGCTCTTTGACATGGCAAACAAGGGACTGAAGTAGCCCAGGTGGCATGGGGGCTCCCTAGTAGTGAGTTTGGAAGAGAGGAGAGGGGAAGGATGTTATAACATAACAATGGCACATGCTGATTATCATCTGCTTACTGTGACTCAATTACAGGCCTTTGCAGTCAACAGTTAATCTTGAAAAAAACAAAACAAAACACTGTCTGGTATAACTATTTTATAAGAAACAGAATCCATTCCAGATAATGAAAAGGGCACAGGGCAATTGAGTCACCAAAGTTTCCCAAGGGAAGATATAGAAAACATGGGTCTGTTCATGGAAGATATTTAGTAAGTGAAGACTGCAGTATTCCCAAGTTGATGTACAATTTTAATTCATATTAAATTAAACTTGATATTTTCTTCTTTTGCCTGTAGAAATTGACATTCTGACTTAAAACTTCATGTGGGAATATGGGGGGGGGGTTCATTAGCCAAAGTAATCTTTAAAAATATAAACAAAGTTGGAAGAATCACACTTTCCAAATTTAGGATTTACTACCAAGTTATAGTAATCAAGTCAGTATGGCACCATCACAGGAAGATACACACAGGAAAATGCAATGAAAATGAAGGTTTAGAAATAAACTTTCAGTTTATGGTCAACTCATTTCCAGCAAGGTTGCCAATACAACTGAGTATAGAAAAACTAGTAATTTCAATGAAATGACCTGGGGCAATAGGGCAGCCAAAATAAATAAGTAAATAAACCAATAAAACAAAAATAATAAAATTTTAAAATTTTGATCCCTCTTTCATACCACATGGAATCATTAATCTAAAATCAATCCAGTACCTAAAGGTGAGAGCTGAAAGTATGAAGGTCTTAGAAGGAACACAGGAATCACCATTGTTTGTGTGCAGCCATCTCCAGCAGCACAAGCAACAAAAGGGATAGCAGGAAACCTTTATAACATTGAAACTTGTGAGCAGAGATGAAATAACCTCCTGAAGCTGTTATACAGCTTGTTAGGAGCGAGCAGGCTCGCCACTGCCCTCATAATTGGATTTGGGTCCTACCTCCCATGTCTTTATTAAACAGTGATTTTGAGGAAGGGGGAGGTAAGACAATTGCCCCTCTTTAGAATTTGAAATACCAACTGAAAGAAGGAGAAAGCATCATGCCCCTCAACATGCCAAAATACATGAAGTGATAACTACAGGTCAGACAAAAGGAAGGAAGGAGGGGGTGGCAGGTGTTGTTAAGGCCATTTGAGGGAGGGCTATTTCCTCTTAGTGAAATATGGCTACTTGTATAGTTTTGCCTTCTGTTTATTTTCTTTCTTTAGTTCTTTTAAATCTGCTCTATTATATAGTTTCTTTCTTTCTTTTTTTTTTTTTTTTGGTCAAAAGAATGGACTCTGAGTTATACCTCTAAACTTGGGTGTCAATAAAACTATAAGCCGCCCAAAATATCATAAGATTACTATGCGGCCAGAAGCTTTCTACTACAGAAAAAAAGAAAAAAAAACCATACCTAGTTCCTCCCTTCAGAATTATCCCAAGTGGCCATGCCAATCACCTGGACAAAAAACACCCCCAAGGAAAGCTGTTTCTTCCAGAGACTTTAGGAAGCAATGCAAAGCCTACCTAAAAGGTGGAGATTGGCAGGTGGTCAATGTGACTATTGTCCTCCCTGCTGGAGAGTGCTTCCCTCTGCCCTTTGTTCTTTACCTTGTTATAAGCTCCACCCATCTTCTATAATGTGCTCTGAGTGTCTTGTCTGAAGTCTTTCGACAAAACTGCAGCCTACAGATTAGGAAAAGATCTTCACCAACCCCACATCTGACTAATGTTCAGAATATATAAAGAACTCAAGAAATTAAACACCAAGAAACCAAATAATCCAATTAAAAAATGGGGTTCAGAGGTAAACCAAGAATTCACAAAACAGGAATCTCTAATGGCCGAGAGACAGTTGAAGAAATGCTCAACATCCTTAGTAATCAGGGAAATGCAACTCAAAATGACTCTGAGATTCCATCTTACACCCATCGGAATGGCTAAAATCAAAAACTCAGTGATAGCACATGATGTGGAGGATATGGAGAAAGGGGAACACTCCTCCATTGCTAGTGAGAGTGCAAACTTGTACAACCACTTTAGAAATCAGTCTGGTGATATCTCTGAAAATTGGGACTAGCTCTACTTCAAGATCCAGCTATACCACTCCTAGACATATATCCAAAAGATTCTTCACCAAACCACAAGGACATTACCTCAACTATGCTCATAGTAGCTTTATTTGTAATAGCTAGAAACTGGAAACAATCCAGCTGTCTTACAACCAAGGAATGGATAAAAAAAAGAACTGTGGTACATTTACACAATGGAATACTATTCACTTATCAGAAGCAAGGAAATACTGCAATTTGCAACAAAATGGATGGAACCAGAAAAGCTCATCCTAAGTGAGCTAACCCAGACCCAGGAAGATACTCATGGCATATATTCAGTTATAACTGAATTTTAGCCATATAGCACAGGATAACTATCCTATAAGCCACAGACCCAAAGGAATAGGAACCTAGCATAACTATCCTACACAAAAATCCACCTAGCAGCAGATCAAAACAGATGCTGAGACACACAGTCAAACATTGGGTGGAGCTCTGGGAGGCCTATATAAGAGAGGGAGGAGGAATAGAGGGACTTGGAGGGGGCAAGAACACTACATGAAGATCAACAAAACCAATCAACCTAGGCCCCTAGAGGATTACAGAGATGGAAACACTAACCAAAAAAAAAAAAAAAAAAAAAGAGGAAAAAAAAAGCATATATAGACCAGACCTAGGCCACCCTATACATATACAGATTATAGGCAACTTGACTTGCATGCAAATCAGATCCCTTAGCAAGTGTGGGGATGTGTGGTCTCTGTCCTGGGCTCTGTTGCCTTTAGTAGAACACCTTACTCTAGCTGGGCTGCCATGTCAGGCTCCAGTGCAAGAGGAGGTTCTAATCCCTCATGTGACTAATGAACTGAGGGGGGTTGACATGTGGGGGGCCTTCTCACTCCAGGAGGAGAGGAGGGAGAAGAGAAAGATAGTGGGAAGGGAGGAGGCTGTGATCGAGATGTAACTTGAATAAATAAATAAATAAATGTTGAAAAAAAGTCACCTGGCTTGGGGACCTGAAGGGAGGTGGTGAGATTAGACTGTGCTGTGTTAACTCCATACTGTAGAAGATACTGGCTTCAGGTTGTGTCTTGTCTTGAGATACTCCATTTTACAGTCTTTATTCCTGTTTGAGAGCACCTCCAGCACACCTCCAACAGGGTTCACTACCTGACTCCTGCATAACTTCTCTTTACATCTGTATCACCCTCCTGCTTCTGCCTCTTACTAAGACCACTTGAATTCCTTAAACTCTACTGAGGCCTCAGCACTGTCTCTGGCCATTCTGTAACCTCAATATATTTACTGTGTGATGGGTAGCATGTAATCTGAGAGTTTGAGCACAGAGGTCACTGCCCAGAGGGGCAGAACCGTAGGGAGTTAGAATAATTAAATTAGATTTAGAAAATATATAGGGGTTTCTGATACAGTCTCTTAATTTGGGACATGAACAAGGTTGAAGTCAGGAAAAACAGGAAAGACTTAATGGACTGAAAAAACAAGGTTGAAGTCAGGAAAACAGGAAAGACTTAATGGACTTAAGAAACAAAGTATCTGGCCTGGCATTGTTTTCAGCTGCTAAGTAGGCGGAGCCCAAATTAAGCTGAAACAGAGTTCCTCCTATTTAAGGACAGTGCATGGAGCCCCATAAAAAAGAGGCCCCTGATGCTAGAGAGCTCCAAGAGTCCTGCTGAAAAAAGTGCTGGCCATCAGTTGATGGCCAGCTCTCCCTGAGGCAGAAAAAAGCTGATGAGCAAAGAAAGCCTGAGCAAGACACCAAAAGGCCAAGGACTAAACCCTGTGGCTCAGCTTTTGCCTAGAGGGGTTTGACCTGTCCGAACAGTAGCCTAAACGAAACTGTGGCCAGCTTTAAAGATTGAGGCAGAGCGGCAGAGTTCCTGATGCAAAAGAAGTAAGTTGGCCTACAGACAGCTGGGGTCTCCCAGAGAGAAGAAAACATTAAGCCTTATTTAAGGTGAGACAGCGATAGCCAACTTACCTGACGAACCTGCATCTAAGACATTCCAGAAAAAAGACTGCCAAGTTCTTTAAAGGGTCTACTACAGAGACTGTGTTCCTGACGACTGAGGACCTGCCCCAGAGACTGTATCCTTCTAAAAGGTTAGGAAAATAATAATCAGTAGGGTTAGTGGTTAGGTTAAAAGGGTTGTAGGAATTTGTAGGGTTAATAGTTAAGAAATTGATGGTATTTGTTATAATTGAATACTGTTCGTAAATAAGTATTAAATAAAAATTAAAAAGTTCGGTGACAGAACTGCTTCTTTTTTGCTTAAGAAGTTAATGAGCGTCACTAAGTTCTTTTTAAAAAATACTTGTTTATTCATTCATTTAATGAATGTGTGTGCCTCAGTGTATTTATGTGCACCATACATGGGGTGGGAAGATGGTATCAAATCCCCGGAACTGAAGTTAAGGTGGTGGATTATGAGCTTCCATGTATATACCGGGACATCAACATGGTTCCTCTGCAAGACAAGTAAGTGCTCCTAACCATCGAACCATCTCTCTAGTCCTGGTGGTCACTAATTTCTTGATAGAATTGTCTTAAAAGGATTAATAATGAATACATTTTGAAAGAAGCCTATCATCTAACATACAAATTGAAGTCTTTGATTTCCATGTCAAAAGGTTCTTTGATCAATAATTCATGAACCTTTATGTTTTGTTTTCTTTGTTCGTTTGTTTATTTGTTTGTTTATTTATTTATTTGTTTACAAGTCAAAGTCTCTCTGTCATCTAGGCCACAGTCAAATTAAAAGCCCTCCTGGCTCACTCTTCTTCGTATTGGGAGTATAGCAATGTTTTCTCTCCCTTGCTCGTTTGTATCTTTCTTTCATAGCCAGTTGTAGTGTGTTGATAAAAATCATCAAAATGACTTTGAAATGGACAACATCTACCCGGTGTAGACACACAAGGGACAGGAAATAGTATTAGGCCAACTAGCTTAATTTTGTTTTTATATGCCGGGCACAATACCCAACCATCAGCACCACAAAAGGACGGCACTCTTTGTGCTACACAGCTCTAGCAAAGGCACTGAAAGACTGATTAAGTAATTAGCATAATCACTTTTCTTTACTAGGAAAAAAAAAGAGAATTTAAAGACACAAATGCATTTGCAAAAACAAAAGTGCTGACATTACAAGGTGGGAGACTCCTGATGCTGGATAATCAATTTGCCATTTATAAATTACCTCGAAATTTAAATGTCATTCCGAAACTGTCCCCATCTCTGCCGCATAAGCATAAAGAAAGGACAAGGGAGGAGGGGGAGTGAAAATTAACACTGTTGTTATTCCTAAACTTCTGAACTAAGGGAGGTGAAGACCTGAAATAATCGTAAGATTAATTCATCAGAGGCTTTGTTCTTGGGTAGCATATCATTGGTATGAAAGAACAGGGCAGTGTTAACTGCCAACTTTATAGATAGACCTCTGGGCATGCACATGGGGAATTAACTCGATTCTGTTAACTGAAGTGAGAAGATCCACCTACTGTGCATATCATCTGTGATGGCTTGGTAAAACTGTCAGGAATATTTTGCTTAATTGGATCATTTGAAGTGGGAAGATCCACTACTAATATGGATCTCTGAGGTGAGAATACACACCTTTAATCCAGATCTTCTGGGGTAAGAAGACCCATGTCTAATCTGAGCTGTACCTTCTGCTGGAAGCCTATGTAAGGACATGGAAGAGAGAGGTACGCTCTCTCTCTCTTTCCCTGCTTCCTCCTGTGCTTGCTAGCACATCCATTCCTTCACCAGAATTAGAGCCTAATTCTTTGGGATTCTGGTGTATATTGAAGACCACCTGAGACATCCAGGTTTGTGGACTGAACAACTCCTGGATTCTTGAACCTTCTGTACATAGGCAACCATTGTTGGATTAGTTGGACCACAGACTGTAAGTCATTCTAATAAATCCAATATATATATTCATATTCATGTATATTCATATAAACAAATTATCTTACTTTAGAGGAGTCCAGAGAATCCTGCCTAATACAGCATCACCACCAGGCTGGGATCCTGGGATACGGGGAGCTGAGCACTCTGCACTCATCTCTTTGTCCTGATTGTGGTTGCCATGAGATCAGCTGCTTCAAGGCCCTGACACCCTGATTTCCCTGCTGTGACTGACTGGGCCCTTGATCCACAGATAAATCCTTGCTCCTTTAAGTTGCTTTTGCCAGAGTATTTTATTACAACAACAGGAAATGTAGACAATTGTGTGGGAGTTGTGGAAGATGTATTACTTATGACACCAACATTATCACATAGTGTGTGGTTTCTGTCTACATAGTCAACACATTGTTAAGACTGCCTACCTTTCTGATCTGTAAGTTTTCATTTTTCTTGTTTTGAATCTCAGTTGACAAAACCTGAACATGTTCTCTGGGGCACTCTGGGCTTTCTCACTCCTTTGTTAGAAAGTTATCCTATTCCAACCCTCTACCCTAATGTGGGTTCCTACAGGTATATGCTCTCTTTCTTCCCCTTTTTCATATCCCTCCTCGAGGGCAACTGATGAGATTTACAGCTTGCTCACCCCTGCCTCTTGGTTGTTGTTTTAAACTCTAATAAAATTGTCCTCAAGGTATTTTCTGAGTCCATTCTTAAATTCTATTATTAACCTGACCAAAAACCCTGAGAAAGGAGCCCCAGTTTTCCTGGTAACATTTGGTACCCTAGGTAGAGTACCACCAAATTTCTGGAACTGTAAGACACTGCGGAATGCTTTTCCTTGTCTGTGCATGCCATAGTTGTAGAGAGAAGGACTGTTGTAAGACCAAAGCCAAAATTAACAAGGGGTTTCTTAGGTCCATTGGTAGCCAATTACCTCTACTTTTTAAAGTGTGTATGTGTGTGTGTGTGTGTGTGTGTGTGTGTGTGTGTGTGTGTGCAGGAGAGTCACACTATGTAACACTGATTTTAATCTTTCGACCTCAGCTTCCTTAGAGTTATAGGCTGGTTTCAGCTACTGTCACTTCTCTATCAGACCTCACAACCTCACTAGTTGATACCAGTATTGCCAGCCAAGTAGTGGACCTCCAGCCATCACTAAACCTAAAGCAAAGAATTCTGTAAGATAACACCTGAACCTCCAGCAGAGCTCACTCCCTTACTGTATTCTGCCTCATAAGGTTTCTTGTACTTGGCACATGTGCTGACTAATTCTTTCCTTTTGTTTAGTGACTACAAAGTTGAAGCAACCTCTTCTGTAGTAGACCCAGTTAACTAATCAGGGTGATTTGGGTCTCTGTTTCTGGAACAGGCCAACAAATGCCTGGCTCACAACAACTGTATTGTTTTCTTGTCTCCTTCAAAAGCAGAGACATTATTTTATGTCAACAGTAACTAAGTAAAACTGGAGTGTTCTATCATAAATGATTCAAGGTACTTCTAGAAACATTTCCATGAACTGGCTTTCAAATACATTCATCATTCAAAAATCAATTAGAAGAAATTGAAGGTGCTTTCCCAGTGTGGTCTACCTTTATGTTTACCATTGTTTGATATTTCCCTTCAACTCCAAAGAAAGATGCTTCCAGAATCTGATGTGCTTGTTAACTCAGTGGTCTCCTTCTGTAAATGCTGTCACTTTCAATAAATGGAGATGGGCACAATTTTTCCCTACATTCAATTCTTTGACACTCTATTGGGGTATATGATCTCACAGCTGTGCCTATGGGAGCAGTCCAGGTTACAAGAGCACATTGAATTCACTAGCTGATGTCCTACTGAAAACAAAGCTCTCTCGATTATATATTCAAATGATATTAGAGGCCTAACCAAAAAGGTATGGAAGATACAAAGTCATTCCCACTCCTGAGAAAATCTATTTCAGTCTTGAGCCTTACTGTTGACAGACATAATATGATCATCAGGTCTATATCTATTCCCAAACATGCTCTCCATGGATGGCACTGGTTACTGGGAATGCAAAAATAAGACACACCCTAACCTTATCACCTAGCAGGTGAGTGGAATATGAATAATCACAGTTCCTGGTTAGCAGGGAGTTTAAACTCTCCTCACAATCCTACAGTTTCTTTCCCTTCCTTATATTTCTCCTTGCCAATAGAACATTATATTTAGATTCCAATATACTTCAGGCTCCCCTCCCAGTCTAGAATCTAGAGAAATCTACAATCTTCTAATGCTGCCAAGGCGATTCCATGCCCATAGTGGTTGTCAGCATGGTGACCTCTGCTGTATAGTGCAACTCAATGATACATAATAGGAATAATGAAGAGACTATTGGGTTGGCCGGAAAAAGTGTGCTGGGGGACCTCTAGAAACTTCACTCTTACAAGGGGTCATTAGTTGGGGACTTTCACAGAGGCAGATGTGGATATTGGTCATAGAAAGCCCATGTTTAGAGTACACAGTCAACCTGAAATCATGAGACCCAAAAGACAAGAAATAAATGGGTGCCTGATGGCATTCATGAATTGCCAACTGAGGCAAGTCTCAGTTGCTAATGCTGGGCTGTGTGGGGTATAACTCCTTATTTTTTAGGTCACTTAGACAGTATCCAATCACATTCAGCCACAAGGACCCTTGCTCTTTTAATTTATCTTCATTTTATAAAGAAGCCAAGGTAAGAGTGTCATTTAAAGGTAAATTCAAGCAGGGCTTGTTTATTTCCTAAGTTTATTCCATCAATTTTCTTAAGTCTGTGTATAATTTAAATTTAAAAAGTGATAAAAGCTTGCATATGCTACAATCTACTGAGTGGGGGAGAGGTAAAAGAAGGGAGTGGGTGACACTCAAGTTTTGGGTGAAGAAAGTTTGGTCCATAAAGGTACAACTAAGCTTATTCTGCAGCCAAGAAAGTATTCAGAAGAAGAGGAGAATAATTATTTGAGATTTTTCAATGATATCATTTAATCGATCAGATTATTGGGGTAACTAAATCTAATATTTCTCAACATTAAATCTCAAATTTTGAATTTTTTTCAAGTGGGATAAGGATCTTATTAATTAGTCAATGATCCAGAACATAGCTGCCTTTATGTAGAACTATTATCTTCCAAATTCTTAGAGACTGGGGGATTTTATGAGCCAGCTAAGGTGCAAGTTGAAATGACTGTATAGAGTTCTGCACTGGGAGAGGCTTTTATGTTTTGGTTTTTGTTGTTGTTTTCCCTTCTTGAGTCATTGGGATTGATTCCTTTGATAGAAACAATAACTTAAAATACAATCCCCACAGGTACGCTGCTACGGCTGTTCCAAAACTCTCAAAAGTGACTGCTGTAATTAATAATCAGCTCAATCTATGCATGGCATTTTATTAATCTAAAGTATTTTTCCTTTTGGGTACATCTTCATGTTTAATGAGATGCAGTAACAGGGAGAGGGAAGAAGTAGCAGCCAGAGCTTGCCCAACAGATTCGTTTCTCATGCTGTACATATTTAGTTTTTGCATTCCCTTTGAAGCTTCAAAAGAAAACAGTCCACATTTTCAAATTCTTCTTGTTTGCAGTTAGAGTGGAGTGGCTCATCAATACAGGTTCTTTTTTTTTCTTTTTTTAAACTGAGCAGTTTTTATTTTTTTTTTACAATTTAATAAATAATTTTTGATGACTGTACATGGGGTAAGGCTGCTTGTGGTTCAGAAAGATCGCAGCAGTGGTGTTTTCCTGATGGCGTGTAGTCTTTGGTAGTGACTGGGTTGACCTGTATGAAGTCACTGTCAAACCAGCATGACCACATTTATACACCCGTCATTTTCAGGATTATTGGTAACCTGAGCATACTTCCTCCAAATAACTTTGCCTCCTTGTGTCACAAGGCCCAACTCTCTGACATTCACCTCAATAACTGTACCTTTAGTGATTACAGCCAGAGTTGTGTATAATGGGGATGACAGGTTCTTTTTCACACCAAGAATACAAGTATTTAAAATGCTCCAAGAAAATCACAGTGGCCATAGGGTGGCACAGGACTCACGCGATCACCTGGTCATTCAGTTTTATTCCTCTGTTAAAAAAAAAGTTTATTATCCTATATTTATTAATGTCTTATAAACAGGTGTCTATAAATGTCTTATAAACACCTGTCTCCTATAACCTCTAATACCTACTAATAATCACCTATAAATAGTTAATACCTAGAATCCATAAGACCTATAACCTAATACCTAAGAACACCTAAGCAATCTTACCTAACCCCTTTTGAAAGGATACTAGGATTCTCTAGCACAGGTCCATGCAGGCAACCTGGTCAGCCTTCTATCTGCTGGCCCACCTCAAGCAGCATTCAGATTCTGGCTCTGGCAATCATGGCAATCTTATCTTCAGCTTGCCTCAGCTTCCTTTGGGCCTAGTGTTGCAGCTGTCCACTGATTCTTGAGGCATACTTGCCTCACCCATTCAACCTGGGACAGGCTTCCGTCATACAATGTGTAGATGCTGTGCCATGCAGGGCCTCGTCTGTCCAGGGATACCTCACACTGCCCTTTAAACTAGCTGAATCCCCTCAGGGTAGCTGCTACACAGCCCAGCTAAGCCTTTAGCTTCATGGCCTTGCCTTGATTTTAAGGCCTATAGAGGGTCTCTGGCTTCCTCAACAGGGCTCTATTTCTGCAGTCTCCTCAGAGCCGCAGCCTCTATCTCCACAGTCTCCTTACAGTCTATGCATGCCTCCTGATTCATTAGTGTACCTTAGGCTGCTCCACTACAACTAGTGTCATTCTTGAAGCTTTTCTTGGCCTTCTTGGGTTGACTTGTGACCAGAGCCCCTTTCTGAGGCTTTTATGTGCCTGCAGCTTATGGCCTCAGGGCTCATGCTATATTAGCTTGGCCTCAGGGCAGATGGTATATGTCGCTTTGCCCTCTTCACGGTGGGCTCCTATCTCCTCTTCCGGGGGGGGGGGGGGGAGGTCTCACCGTCTTTTGAAGTCTCCCATTTGACAACTCCTGTGACCTCTCAAAGTTTCTGAGGTTTGCAGCCACACATCACCCGGGCACCATCCACAGGCCTCAGTCCAATATGGACTTTGCCCACTTTCCCCCAAGTCTTGGTCAGTGTTCAGCAACTGAAAGCTTCAGCTAGAGTATTTTGAAGTGTGGCTGTATTGAGAAGCCCTCCTTCAGTTTCCTGGGATTTGAAAATGTCCATATGCTGCCAGGCACCAGGCCGATCCACCTGCTCCTCTTACGAGTTCAGAAGCACTCCCATATATTCACTAAGGAAGACTAACTCCCTTTACATTTCTCCAGCCAGAACACAGTCCCACCAGTGCCTAGCATTGCTCATGTGAACAGGAGCCCTCCTTAGGGTACTTCAAGCATGCTACTTTTATGAAATAAGATTTCTGTAAAGTTTCTGTTTGTTTTAGAAATGGATATGAAGCACCTGAAAGAATCCAAGACAGTAGACAGGTGAGGGGCCTGCAATCCATGTTTAAAATCTAGCTTGTTTCTTACCCACTGATTTTTAAATTTAATTGGATTTGTATTAGGCATTGGTTATACACACATACACAATGTGTGTGTGTGTGTGTGTGTGTG
>CAJQZJ010032828.1:4266072-4281400 GCA_907164525.1 Lophiomys imhausi
TTTGATTTTTTAGCACAGAGATGTTCATATTTATTCAAAGGCCTCTGGGAAATAAGGATATTGTATTCATTTTATGTGTAATTAAAGCAGCAGACATACTACTAGCATATGATGTAAAGATTCATATTTTGACCCATAAACCAAAAAAGGACTTTTTGAGCAAAATTTTGAAAGCCTATACAAAGTATTTTCTTTCTTTCTTTCTTTCTTTCTTTCTTTCTTTCTTTCTTTCTTCTCCCTTCCTCTCTCTCTTTCTTTCTTCTTTCACTCTTTCCTTACCTCTTTCTCCTTATCATATGGTATTCTCATTTCCTGCACAGGAAAGAGAATATTTAGACGTAAACTTGAAAAGTGTACTCTGGTGAGAATTTATTTGATCTAATTCAAATCTGTGTAATGTAGACCATAGTATGATAACAACTCAAAAGACAGAGCAAGAAAAACAAGTACAGTGCTCAAGATCACAACAGAAATCAGCAGCATTCACAGTTTAAAATCTGTGTATCTGGAAACATGTGCACTGATGTTACTAAAAATCAAATAATGAATTAATCATAAATCATGTTAAGGAAACTAGATTCAAAAATGTGAAGACACTGATTCAAACTCACTTTTCAGTAAATAGAGGGCTGAGGATGTCACTCAGTGGTAGAGCATTTGCCTCACATGAGATGTGCTGAGTCGCATTGCTTAGTAGAACAAGGAAAAAGGTGAATCCTTCTATTTCTGAGTAGCTAAACATTGTCTTCCCAGAACTGTTAGCCATTAATATGCAAATACCCTATATATCATAATCACTATACAAAATAATGGACTTCATTATGAAATTCTCACGCATTTTTGTCACATACTTTGATCTTATTTATCCCATTTGCCTTCTCTTTTCCTCCTCCTCTCTCCTACTAGTCTCCTTTCAGTTCCCAGAATAGGGTACCATCTGGCTTCAGATATGCATTTTAAAAGTATAGACTTCAGAGATGATACATAGTAATCTCTAGTTCCATTCATTTTCCTGAAAAAAAAATGACATTCTATTCTTTACAGTCAAAGGTATTCCACGTGTTTATATACTAAATCGGCTTTAGCTAGACTGAGTCCACATCTCGGCTGTTGTAAAGTGTCTCAAGATCCTTGGCTGTCCAGGAGCTTCTCTTGTATGTTGAGTTGGATTTTTGCAGGTACACATGCAAAAAGGGGATAGCCAGTCAAAAAAGTAGTTCTGTTTTCAGATTCTTTTGAAACTCCTGCGCCAGTGTGGTACAATGGATCTCAACTTCTTTGATCAGGTTATAGAGTTACACTGAGGGAGGAGGATGTTAGTGAAAGCCAAGAACTTAATTTGTGTGAAAATTTTTTGCTGAAACACAGTTTATAAAAAGAAACCATCAAGGGAGTTTTGAACTACATTACTGTATTTTTCAATATTGAATAATTTTCCTACAACTATTGTGATATCATAATGCAACTCAGTACTACAATACTGACTAGATGGTTTCAGACTGTAGAGATTACCCCCAGTTAGCCCACTCTGGCTGTCCCAAGACTACATTGCTGTCTTTGCTCAAGATTGTCTCTCATTTAGTGTAAGGACAACAAATGTGTACTTGAGATTGGAACAAAGGATCTACTAAGGAAGTCTAGAGAAATGACTTGTAACCTGTCATCCGCAGATCGAAATGCTCTTCCACGCCATATGTATATCTAGTATTTGAATCTCCCGTCTTTCTGAGGATCACTGCCAGTCCAGCCTGCAACACCCACTGAACATGCCCAAACCAAGTGTGCTAGTGTGTCCAGACAACCTTGAAGGTATAAGGTCCAACAACCTCCCACAGACACCAGGTAACACCCCTGACTTCAGCTCCTACATCCTTTAGGATGACAAAGCAGGAAAAGAGATGTGGCTTTTTTTTTTTTAAACAAAGCTTTTCTTTTCTTTTCTTTTTTAAACCAGCAGTTGATTTTCTCCAAGGATATTTTAAAGCTTATGATTAGAGATAAAAACTTTTTTTTTCTTTTTGATGATTTACCAAAAACCTTGCCAATACTCAGTTTAGGACCAATGTAGGACACAGAGTGTCATTTTTCTGTTACTTTATTACATATTTGCTACTAAATGTGTCACTTAGAAAGTGGCTGTTTATTTGTCTAAAGCCCTGTTTCACCTTGAATAAAAAGCAATGTGACTCCCAGCAGTCACTTGAAGGGGTCTCAGAATCCTTAAAGATATACAACATAGAGAAGTAGGCGGAGTTGTCAATGGCTTTTTTCTTTTTTGTGGTGTTGGGCATGAAGCAAGGCTTCCTGAACCCTAAGCAAGCACTCTGAACCATATTCCCTTTGGAAACGCCTGTAAATTCATTGTACACTTAATCATATTACACAAAATTCCATGGGTCAAAAAACATCAAGTGCCAGTATAGTCTAGGAGTCTTGAAAACGACACAAACTGTAAAGAGGGAATGACAGAACTTTACAAGTACACCTAGGGTGGCTTCTACCTGGAGAGGTCACCAAGGCAACCCAAGTCCCTAGAGGCATTACCCAGGACAAAGGAAACATTTGTTTTCCAACAACAGACACTAGAAAGTAAAATGTGGTGGGCCTAGGTAAGTAGCAGAAACTGCATCATACCTGTGAGGTAGGTGTTGTGCGAGGAATTGATGAAATAGTGAGACAGTGGCTGAGACATGTCTTCGTTCAAATCCAGTTTCTCAGGTGACACGACTCCATTCTCTTCTCCACTCAGGTAGCGCATGAACCCATCCACTGACATCTGCCCTGGAGAACACGGATTGAGAGGCATGTGAGCTGCTTAAGCTCCTGACCCTGGTGGGGTTGGCCTGTGCTGATCTATCCCAAACAAACGAAACCTGCTCTGTGGTATCCTAGGAGAAGAGAGTGGACACAGTTTGTCCAGACACACACTTCTCTAGGATCATGCTGCATATCGCCATTATCTCTGTATGAATAAAGGAAAGAGGTGGCTATTCTGATTCCTCCTAGACTTTTCAGAGGGTTTAAATACAGACCTTTTCCTTTTAAATGTAAGAGTGAACGTGTCAAGTTCATGAATTAAAAAAGAAAGGTTAACTCTGGGTAAATCACCCTGACATGGTTTTCCAAAGTTTCCATTAAGAACATAAATTGCTTTTATTTTTATAATAAAAAAAACCCAGCAAATAATTTTACTTTAAATTATAAGTGTTCAAATCATTTTTTCTTCTTATACAAAAAACAAAGATAACAACAAATGACTTAAGCTTTTCATAGCAAACTGAAAGCACACAGAAGGTGAGAGCTTTGAATTTTGTTTACTTCAGATAAAAAAGTTAACTTCAGATAAAAAAATATGACTTTTACTTTACAATTCAACTCAGAAATCTGTCTTTTCTTATAACTTTTTGAGGTAGGCCTAGCCAAATATTGAGGCCATTCTTTTATTTCCCCATTACTGAAGTAAAATTCGCAGATGGAAATTATACATATTTAGAGAGAACAATCTGAAGCTTCATTTCAAGGACTGAGACACTCCCTCATCTTTACCTCAGCAGCCTCCCAGGAACCCACAGCCATCACCACAACCTGTTTCCTCAACCTCAACAGTCGAAGCTTCAAAATAACACCAAAGGAATGGCAAACGGAAGTGGTGTCAGTAAAGGCTAGGGGTAGCATATCTCATTTTTTTTGTTGGAAAATTTTCATGAATTTAAAAGTGCTATATCCTCACAGAAGAAATTTAGGCATTGAGATAAGCAGAGAGGAAACAAATACTTTTCTAAACATACATAATTGTTCCGTCAGAAGAACATACTTTGGAAGCTTTGCCCATGTATCATCAAAAAGGTATGTGTGTGCGTTTATTTTAATAGGATGCAAATATATGCATAAATATCTAATATAGTTCAGTAATTTCTTCTGAATTAAATTAACAGTACATTATAAATATGTTCATTACAAAGCAAAGTCTCTAATACCGGTACTTAACTTGAACTCCTAAAATATATAGCTACTTATATTTTATATATTATAAAACATAAAAATATGAGATTAAGGAACAGTCTATTATTGATTATTACATTTGTCTCAAATATTTTTGAAAGTATAAATGACACTGTACTAAATGCTATGACAGTTAAATCCTTATGCATATACTTAATTCCGTTTGCAGGCTGCATTGGCAGGAACAGAGCTGTTGATTCAGACTAAACATGTCACTAAGGCTTGTAATGCAGACCACTAAATTTCTTTAGGTGTACCACTTATGAACAGCAGAATTAACCATAACATTTTACCATAGTAAAAATTTTTGACACATCTAATACATTTTTCAAGACAACTGAGACCAAAGTCTTGGGACTATTATAGCTAAGTCAATGTTACTATTATTCAGGAATGAATGAATGAGTGAATAGAAGTTTGGCTATTGGTTCTCTATTCTATGAAAGAAACTTTTTCTTAAACATTTTTATTTATCATCGTCATCATTATTGTCTGTCTGCATGTGTGATGTGGAAGGGTGGATGCATATGCCCCGTAACATATTGGGATGAGTGGACAACTTTGTGAAGTGGTTTTTGATTTTCCAACTTTATGTGAGTTCCAGGGGCTGAACACAGGTCATCAGGCTTCCTCAGTAAGCCCTTGCTACATTATTTTGCCAAAGCAGAAAGAGAAATCTAAAGACACGTTTGAATAGAAACAAGTATTTGCACCACAAACTTCTAAAACTGGACTCCAACGTGGGTCTTGATAGTTCCCATAATGATAACAGGGAGAAGTAATTAGAGATGAAAATATGACAGAAAGACTTTAATGGGCATGTTTGTGACCTACAACAATGACCCACCTGCAGGCTATACTTGAGAGTGACAAGTCTTCAACAGACATTATCATATACACAACCAAACAGCCATCACTGAACTCAGGAACCATCATGAAGACCATCTGCCATGAAGCCTTCTGTTAAACAGGCCTGGATGGTGGGATGTGTGTGTCCCTTCAGACTGATCATGAGTTTCACAAATAAATCAATCAGCTTGGTGCGAAGATTGTGGATAAAACTTTTGAGGCAAAATTTCATAAAAATTTCAATTTTTCCCAATCTTCCAGTTTTCTGTGATTATTGCAGCTTGCTAAATATTATTATTCCACCTACTCTTCATCCTTCCCTTCCTCTTTTCTCTCTCTTCCCCTTCTATTCATTTAACAATTTATTGAACACACTAAATAGACAAATAAAGCACAGGAAATGCCGACAGAGACCCTGCCTTTAAAGAGCTCACAATCTGGCAGGAAGCATAACTCTCCACAGGAAATGCCGACAGAGACCCTGCCTTTAAAGAGCTCACAATCTGGCAGGAAGCATAACTCTCCACCCCTTGAGGAGCGGCACTGGCACAATAATGTGCACAACTGCAGCTTCGCCATCCCTGGGGTCTTCCATGATGCTTCTGCACCTTGCCAAATTAATTTCTTCATATGACTAAGGTCATTCAAATTAGAAAATAAATTGCTCTCAAAGTAGAAGATCACCCAGGACAGCAGTATTTGGTGGTCCCCTTTCGTGCAAAAGGCTGTTTCATGCAACTTTGTTTTCCACCGGGGCAATCCCTTAGGGACCAGGAAAAAAACTCCCTGCTAGGAAAGGATGATAACAGAACTTCTGGATGGGAGTGAGGGCCCTGGGGTGGACATTCACTTTAGTGTCCAGGTTAGCAGAAACTTGGATGCACAATCCTTTGAATGGAATGCAAAGTGTATCAATAGAGGATAGTGTGACCTAGCACCCTATCTTCATGGGGCTGCACTGGGCTCTGAGGCTGTCAGTTTGTAACTCTTATATTCTGCAATATATGACTTCTGCCTTGATCAGTAGCTTTAAAAAATTAAATAATAGAGGTGGCAAAATTAGTTTTTTTTAAAAACATTTACTTCATTTTAAATTATGTGTCTTTATGGGTATAGACACATAAGGCAGTGTCCACAGAAGACAGAGGTATCAGATTGCCTAGGGCTGGAGTTACAGGTAACTGTGAGTCACCCAATGTTGGGATCAGAACCAAACTCCAGTCCTCCTCAAGGACAGTATGTGTTCACCAACCTTTGAGCCATCTTTCCAGCCCAGGCAAATGTAAGGTCCACGTGTATACTTATGCATTGTTAATGCCTTACAGGAACCTGTGCTGAGATTGAACTTTATGATTAATTTGAGACTTTGAATCTTGCTTGTAATTAATTTTGTTGTCTGTATTGAATCTAGGACACAAAATGGAGGCTGAATAATCCACAAATGCCATCTTCCAATGAAATCATTATAATTCAATGATCAATGGGTAATTAATTGATCATTGGGTAATTTACAAAAGAAAGTATCAAAATTTCATTCATTCATTAATAAAAAAGGCACAAAGATGGCAAACATAGTTTAAAGAGGCTATGAACCACTAACTCATCCATCTATCTATATGTTTGTCTGTCTGTCTATCATCTATCTCTACCATCTATCTTTTAAATTTTTAATTAAAACCTTAAAGTTTAAAATATGCCTCTTTACTTTGCACAAGTTGCCATGCTAAGAATTGAATATAGCACCGCACACATGCTAAGCACGTATTCTACCACTGGCCTGTATACCTAGTGTCTTTTTCAGCAAAAAACAAACCAAATACCAAAATTAAACAGAGACATAGGTAAAACTGCTAAATTAAACACAAGCCTGGTCCAGGATCTCCATGTCAGCCTTTTAGATCATCTCTTTTACCTTTATTGTTTCATAGAAATTAAATATTTTAATTTGTTTGTTCTTTTTTGGTGCTGAATAGTGAATCAAGGGCCTCACCCATCATAAACATATAAACAGACACAGAGCCACTGAGTTACGATTTAAGACCCTTAGCAAAATGCTAAATGAAGATCACAGTCAGAAAACAATTCAGGAGTTTAGGTGAGTTACTGCTTTTGGAGATTATTTATATTAAACAAAAGTCCCCACAGAAGGACATTTTCTAGCCTTATTTTAAAATTTTACTTATTATTATTAGTGAGTATGCATGTGTACGAATGCAGGCGTGGGCAAGTGCATGCCAAGTGCATGCCATAGGATTTGGTTCTTGTCTTCCATTGAAGGTTCTAGGAATCAAACTGAAGAAGGCAGGCGTGCACAGAGGGGAAGTGATTTCACTTCCTGAGTAAAATCTTGCTGGATTACATTCATCTAAATTCGAATAAGAACGATGTGTACAGTTGCAGAGTGCTCAGACAAAATGTGCCAAAGGGTGCAAGTGATCAGACACGTCCATTCCAGAGCATGACCTACCAATAACATTTTGATGCACCAAGTGAATGGGTGGAGGCAAAGTCAGGAGATGTCACTGTGAAAATTAGGATTAGTTAGTGTATAACATATAAAAGGTGAGTCAGTTAAAGGGTCAGGAGTTCAAGTTCAAAATATATTTCACACTTTGTACAATGTGTGAAATATGCCTTCAACTAGTCAGGGTATGGGGGCTGAAAATGGACTCTCAGATTTTCTTTGCTTCCATTAACCTACAGTGGAAGAATATTGTTGCCAATGACTTAAAAAAACATCCACATTTAAGAAAAAAAATCTTCCACTGTTTGTGAAAAACTTCCATTTATTTTCAGAGTCTATGGAGGAACACAGTAGATGAAAATCCTGAGAACTGACCTGGGATGAAGCTAGACATTACAATTCAGTGGAGAAACATTTTCCTAACATGTGCAAATGAGGCCATGAGTTCAGTCCCAAGCCCAAAAATTTAAAACAATGAAACAAAGCAGAAGCCTGTGTTACATGGGTACAGGTGCTTGCTACATACCTGAGGTATCTGATCCCAGGGACACACATGGTAGAAGGAGAGTTGTCCTCTGACCTCTACACATGTTCCTACACACATACACATGCAAACAAATAACTTTAATAAAACCATCAAAACCAAAGCAAAATTCAAACCAACCAAACCACCAAGCAGATGGGAACACATTGTCCTTGTAAACAGGTCTGTAACCAGCCAAGGCACCCAGCTTCCACATTCCTGACAGTACTAAGGCAAGGACAAGTCAACTACAGGCCTCCTTAAGATTTTTCTTCTAGCTTTCAAGTTCTGTAAATTCAAGCGGGCCAATATATTAGGGATGATTACTAGCTGAATTAGAATAAAACATCCCACATCAGAAGGATTATGAAACATCAGGCCACAGTGAGGAGCAATGCGAAACAGAGTTTTCTGAAACAAAATCAAATGAAGTTTAATGGGTAAAGACTAAGGATAAAAATAAGTTCCCTGACATATTTTTAATAAATATTTTCTTACTAGAGACTGATATGCTTTCCACTGTCCATATTGGTCACATAAAACGCCTTAAGGTATTTAGGAGAACACAAACTATTACACCATTTGGAGCCAATGTAGGGAAGCATGGTCCCTCAGGGAAGGTGATGTAACACGGTTCTATGAAGCTCTTCAGAAGAGACTCCAGTGTTCACAGTGTACAGTGAAAAAAGAATCTGGTTCTGCAAAGGGCGAACAGGCCTGACTGCATAATCTTTAAAGCGACTCCCAAGGGAAGTGGCTTGGCCAGATGATGGTCCCTATGGGCCATTTAAATGTCTTGTCATTTTTTTTTAGCAACATATTTTCATAAATGTTCAAATGTCATGTTCCATGCACCACACATTCCCCCTATCTGGCCCTCTCTTGTTCTTGGGACAGGCAGTGACTGTCATTCTGCTGATGCCCTCCTGTGGGATCAGGAACATACAAACTCAAAACTCATGTGCGACATTCTGACATCTTCAGAGGTGCTTTGAAAGCCCATGTGACAAGACTGTGACATTCAGCTGTGTGTAAATCATCTACATAAGGTATATACAGCCAACTTTCCAAGATAATTGTTATCTCTACCCTGGGGAGATCCAGGGTAAAGGTATAGTCTGAGGCAAGAGAAAAGGAGGAGGATTTATGCTCATGAAAAGGAACTCTCGAGAATGGGAAAGAAAAACTTAGAAGAGCCTTTTGATAGGCTCTCCAATATCATGGTCTTATAAGCACACACAGAACACTCTGTAATGATTCTTTTGTTCCAGGTATATATATATATAAAGGTTTTTGCACCTCAAATCTATCCAGGAAGAATAAGATATCTGGAATTCACATGCATGGACCCAGGCCCTCCTTGCTGGTGGCTGTCAACAGACACTTTTATCAAGAGCTCACATCTATGTGTCCTGCAGTGAGAGAAACCAGGGACGTGTCCATCAGCTCCTTGCCCTTCAAACTTAAAAATATTTAGGGCTGCAGAAATGTTCAGTGGTTAAGAGAACTGGTTGCCCTTGCAGAGGACCCAGGTTCTATTTCCAGGACCCACATGACAACTCACAACCATCTGTACTTCCAGTTCCAGGGGATTCAACAGTCTCTTCTAGCCTCCATGGGCTCCAGACAAGGATGTGGTGTGCAATCATACATGTAGGCAAAAACACTCATATACATATAGTGATCCCTAAAAAAGGCCATTATTCTGCTGCCTGGTCTGGCAGTAGTTTTTATTACCTTAGAATCAGACTGAGCTTGGAAGGAAGACATGAAGAGGGACCTAGTGTAGACAGTGAATAGAATCTCCAAGGAGTGTCAAGAAGTAATGTGTGTAATTTGCTCTTGATGCATCCATAAAATTGAAAGGGGAGGTGGGGACAGACTAGATGAATACCAGCATGGCCTAGAAGCCAAGAGTGAATCTCCAAATTCATCACATTTCTAAAGCTACTTTCCAAAAATGACTTGTCTCAGGGTAATGAAAGAAGAAATTAGCAGCCCAATTTCTCCTTGATTAGGAGCAAAGACTTGCCAGTGTTTCAGCTGATGCTTCTATGTCTATTTATTTCTGCCTCTCAAAATAATTTTCTTGTTTATTTTTTTAACTTCCCATCATGAAAAAAGAGGCATCATTCTTATATCTACTCCCCCAGCACATATGAGGTCACTGTATTCAAAGATGATACTATCATGGTAATATATTCTATTCAGAGCCAAGTTGTGTAGTAACCCAATCTTGCACAATTTTTAATTTCCCTTGAGTTTAATAAATGTCTTATATATCATTTGCTAATTTCTCTGCACATATGGTTAGGACCACTTCAAACTGTTTATAACAATTTTCTGAACCTCATTATAATGCGTTCAAATGCAAGTGCTTCTCAGTTACGTTGTCTTAAAGTCTTTCTGGGAGCCTTCTGACCTACTACAATCAAAAATGATGAATTCCTATTACTTTTACTTTTAGTTAATTCTTATTCTCTCATATTTTCACATGCTATGCCTTGCGCTTTCATGGATAGATTTTTTTTTTCATTTTAGTTGTGGCACATTTGGCAGTAGCTTCCTGTTGAAAGATTTAAAAATATTGGACTTCCTGAACTATGTGTGCAAGTGAATGGCTCACATTCACTTGCACACATAGTTCTTAGTTTAGCTGGGTAGAGCGTTCTTGGTAGAATTTTTTATTTTCTTTTATAAAGTTGCTGTGCAGCCTTTTTATTTCCAGCATGGATGTTGGAAACATTGAAGTCCTTCTAATTCACCATTGTAAAAACAGTTATGTGGTCTGTTTTGCTTTTTGCTTTTGTCGCTCTAGAAAATTTCAGTATGTTTAGCCTCAATTTACTGAAATTTCACAATGATTTGCCTTAGTTTTGTTTTTACCCTCTGTTTTGGTAATAGTTTGGTATGAAAGTTACTAGCCTGTTTGGGATAAATTTCATAAATTGATTTTTATGATGTTTTCTTCCTTCTAGAATATTATTTTCTCAGATTTAAAACTTTGACCCATCTTTAACATCTTTTCATACAATTTTCACCTGTTCGTTTGACTCTCAGCTACTTTTTCAACTCTATTCCCATCTTTTCCATCGCTGTTTTGTTTCTTCTATGCTCTTTTTGACATCCAAGAGCCAATTTATAATCTCTGATATTTCTTTTGAAGACGACATCTGTTCTTACTTCAAAGATGAATATATTGGTTACTTTTCTAAGGATAAAATGATATCTATACTTTTAATTAATTTTTGCCATATCATTCTCTGGTGGTACTTTTCCCCTTATCTCCACTTTAAAAGAAGTTCTCCTCCTAAGCCTGGTAACTATTATCTATTTATGTTTTCTAATTGGTGGAATGAAACACTCACTGGATTATTTTAATGAACTTTGATGAATGGCCATGATAACTATGGCACAGACGAGGCATCCCTGTGGAAGGATCTACCTTTGTCTCTCTGGGAGTGACCCCTAATCTTAAGTTCTCCCTGTCTAATATCTTTCACAAACAGTAAATGCCAATATTCTAGGACAAATGTGGGGAAAGCGTGGGTCTCTTTGTGTTACAGTCTGTGACCATACTTTCAAAATGGTTACTTTGCCTGTACCCATTCTGTGAAATCTTGACTTAATCTGGTCCTTTCTCAGGTAGGAACCCTGATTATATTTGAACAGCTGCCAATCCCCATTCTATTCTGGATTGGTACTCCTTCTTCTGATAGAACATAGCATCACCAATTCCTGAGAATTTTAAGGTTTCTATGGAATAACTCAGGGTGGTTCCCAGCATGTCACTGGGTTGATCTATGATCAGTTCCTCAGATCCCTGTAAACATACAGCCAACTTTCCAAGATAATTGTTATCTTCTTAGTTCAAGCCCTTTCTAGATCACATCTGTAAAATTATCTCTTAATGTAGTTTTAGTGTGGAATCTAGGTAGCTTAATTAGATAAATATGTTCAATCCATTCTGCTTTTCTTGATGCTCTACAGTGTTTCTACTATGATACGTACTTTCTAGTATTTATAGATAAATTTGATTATAGTAGATTAAGTACATTTTAATAATTATAGATGAAACTGAGTCATATGGAAGTGTAATTTTTTTAGGTCTTGTATTTTGCCAGGAACTTACTGAGGTCTTTGTTTTTTCTTTTTGCAGTGGAACATATGCACTGACTAACATCTCACAATAGGTGGCACTATATGGATAATTTATCAATCAGGTTTTTCTTGCCGCAGACTGGGAGCTTCGTCTGAACTCACACTGGGGAAAATGCATGGGCCTCATGACTTCTCTTGTCAACCTTGCAGGGATGTTTGTATACAACAGGTATATGGTTGGGTGTGAAAGATGCTGTCAACTCTGAGTTTCTAACAAAGTGATAAATGAATCAAGTTGGTCCTTAATGTCCATCTTCCTCCATGATGGCATGGGAGGAGCTCTTGAGATGTCAATCAGGAAATCATGAGGACATTTATAACTACATCTCCCAAATCTCTCATGTCAAGTCACAATTTGAGTTCAAAACACTGCTGAAGAGTTAATCCAATTAGCAAAATAAAATTAACAACAAAAAAGTAAGGAAATTCCAGGGACAAATTTTAGGCTTGGGACTCATTTGTATGCTAGGTCCTGTTATAGCGGGCTATTTGCTCCCTTATCGTCCAAAGGCCAATGCTTTTACTCTTTCCAAAGTAGATAACAACAACGCATGCTGTTGCCTTTGGAAAGGGATGGTTGTCTGAAAAGGTACATGTTCTGCTTGTATTTATGAACACTTTTATACTTCTTTCTCCTTCAGAATACAAGAAGCCCTGGCATGTTGGTATCCAATGACATCAAAACAGACCAGAAAACGGAATCCAGGACAGTTGAGACTATGGTAAACCAGCCCTTAGATGGAGAAAGAGTTCAGCGCACACTCCATGACACTGCTCATGGCAAGCTATGGATCCGGGCATATTCTCCGTAATGACCTTTGCTCTGGCAGAATTTCCTATTCAAGTCAGAAGTAAAAATCCTATCTGAAATAAGTCCGTAGGGTTCAGTCTTCTACTTAGAAGCTTGTGACTTTCAATAAGAACCACATACCACAAGTGGCTGCTTCTCATTTATAACAAAATTTCTGAATGCAGCAGTGAGTCCAATACCACACTCCCATTACACTTTCCAAAAATGAAATGATCCACATGAGGAAAGTGCACAGCAGCACTAAAAGCTAATTTCTGAACTGAATTCATATTGTATTAATTTGGTACCCAGAGAGTCCTATGGCCATCTCTTTCTTACTCAGTGTGCATTTTAAAAAACCTGACATGCTCTGATTGCTATTTTATTTTATTTATTTATCTTTTTGAGACACGGTCTCTCTATGTCACCCAGGATATCTTGGAACTCACCATGTGGATGAGCCTGGCCTTGAACTCACAAAGATCTGCCTCCCTCTGCCTAAGTGCTAGGATTAAAGGCATGTGACACCATGCCTGGCTTCTGATTGTTAGTTTTCATTTGTCAACTACTCTGGATTTAGATTCACCTAGAACAGACACCTCTGAGCGTGAGATGTTTCCATGGATTTTTAACTGAGGAAGGAAGAAGCACCCGAATCCATGGCATCTTTCTATTGGCCCAGACTGTATGAAAAGCAGAACTGAAAAATGTGAGGTGAGCACCAGGATTCATCTCATTTTGCTTCCTGACTGTCCTCAGTGTGACTGGCTGCTTCATGCCTCTGGTAACACAGCTAGGCCTGGGAGAGCCACCTCCTTTCCCCAACCATGATAAACTAGACAATTAAACTGTGTGCCAAAATAAACGTTTCCTTACATTGCCCTTGTCAGGCACTTTATCACCAAAAATGAGAAAAGTCACTAATACAGAAAATGAATACCAGCACAGGGATTATTTTTGTGATTCGTAGAAGGAATGTAGAATTTGGGCTGTAGAGTGGAGAATGTTGTCAACGAAATTTAATGGAGAATTTTGGTGGGAGCATGGCAGACCAGAATGCTAAGAGTGTTGGAGTGGAGACTTCGCTAACAGGTATTCTAAGCAGAATTAGGACCATAGCAGAAAGTAGGCCAGAGGCCATTGTGTTTCACTCTGCTGATGAATGATATAGTTGTACGCAGCCCACGTCCTGATAACTAGACTTGAGGGAAGCTGGGTTCAATTGCCATGGACTATAGTTTTTCAGAAAGGAAAATTTAAGACAACATAATGTCCAAGGTGTGTATGGTAAATGCTCACTGTTCTTGACTCAGAAGAGGAAGAGAAAGAGGACCATATAATCCCATGAAAAGTCCAGATGTAGAATTGGAAACTGCAGGATTTGGTGTTTTCCCTGATGGTTTTCAGACTTCCTTTGGTCTTATATTTCGTTTTGGATAAGAAACTGTATTTTGTACCATTTTATACTGGAAATATGAGACTTTTAAAAAAATTACTTATTTATGTATGTTTGTGCATGAATGCTCTCCCTGACTGCATGTAAGCTGTATGACAGAAGATCCCATTATAGATGGTTGTGAGCCACCACCTGGGTGCTGGGAATTGAAACCAGGATCGCTGGAAAAGCAGTCAGTGCTCTTAAGTGCTGAGACATTTCTCTAGCTCTGACTTTTTTTTTTTAATTAAGAGACTATCTTGAGTCTTAGCAGAGGCTTTAGACTCTCTCTCTCTCTCTCTCTCTCTCTCTCTGTGTGTGTGTGTGTGTGTGTGTGTGTGTGTGTGTGTGTGTGTATGTGGTTTTTTGACACAAGTTCTCTCCATGTATCTTTGGATGTCTTGGAACTCACTCTGTAGACCAGGCTGACCTTTAACTCAGAGATCCTCCTTCCTCGGCCTCCTAAGTGCTGGGATTAAATGCATGTGTTACCATTCCCGGCTGACTTTAGACTTTTAAACAGTGCTGAAACTGTTATAGACCATGGAGACTTTTGAAGCTGGGCTGAATTCATTTTGCTTTGTCAGATGGATATGAGTCTTTGAGAACTAGCAGTAGACTATTAGGATTTAAAGGGGATGTGGTTGAGTGTCAGGTTAACAATGGATGGACTTGTGATGGTTAACCTTCATTGTTACTTAGGGTTTAAAGATCACTTAGGAAACTCAAATGGGGTTGTGTATGTGAGAATATTCACATAGACGTTTAACTAAGGAAGTATGTCCCGCCCTGAATGGGACTGGTATCATTTGTGGGATGGATTTCTGTAATGAACACACAGAGGAGAAGAAGAAAGGGAGCTGAGCCTGGCATTCATGTCTCTGCTTTCTCACTTTGAGTGTATTGTGGGCAGCTGTCTCATGCTCCTGTCATATCACCTAGAGCCACTGAAGCTGTTCTCAATATCATACCTTCCTCACTATGATGGCGAGTATCCTCAAGCTGTGAGCCAGAACAAACCCATCCTCCCTCCCTCCCTCCCTCCCTCCCTTCCCCCTCCTTCCTTCCTTCCTTCCTTCCTTCCTTCCTTCCTTCCTTCCTTCC
>CAJQZJ010032828.1:4281410-4329344 GCA_907164525.1 Lophiomys imhausi
TCCTTCCTTCCTTCCTTCCTTCCTTCCTTCCTTCCTTCCTTCCTTCCTTCCTTCCTTCCTTCCTAAGTTGCTTTTGTGGGATATTTTGTCACAGCAGAGGGTTAAATACAAGTGCTTATCAAGGAAATGTCCCCTTCATGATGTCAACAAGTGATGCAGAGTTGCTTGTGAACAGGAAGTTCCCAGCAAAGAAAATATGGCCGTCCATGTTTATATGTACAAATCTACTTTTTAGA
The DNA here is from genome assembly GCA_907164525.1 of Lophiomys imhausi. Lineage (NCBI taxonomy): Eukaryota > Metazoa > Chordata > Mammalia > Rodentia > Muridae > Lophiomys > Lophiomys imhausi. Next base: position 4,281,647 of record CAJQZJ010032828.1, read on the forward strand.
TAACAGGTTGTGACTTGAAAGAAAAATCTAATATGTAATCACAGGTAGGATCATGAATGAGGAAAAATAGCTTTTCAATAGGTTTATCAGTGTGGTCTGTTTCCTATGTGTTGCTTAAAAAGTCATTCATGTTCCTTACCATATGCAGAATGAACTCAGCCCATCCTCACTGGCTCTGTGTGAGGGCTAAAACTTATATGCCTATTTTATAGATACAACATCTAGAGGAAATAGATTTCTCAAGACAGCATAGAACATAGAGGAGTTGTGCCTTAGGCAGACAGGTTGTGCTGCAATGCTGTGGAAGACACTGCCTATGGTCTCATAATAGAAAATAAATCATAATAATAATAGTAATAATATGAACTACCTACCAAAGAGAATGGACCACATGTCAGACACAGGTATTCTATGAGAAAGTGACTCATTTTATGTGCAAAGCCTCAGTAAACTGAGGCTGAGTGGGAACTTGTCTGTCAATTGTTGAAGCTGGACCAGGAGCTCATGCTGGACAATGAAAAGACAGAGCTGGGTGAGATTGATCATATCTATCCACCCATCTGTCCTAGCGCTGTCCTGAGTAAGGGCCAGGGACCATGGAAAAGGACATTTTGCTGCATGGACACTTGGCCTTAATCTGGCTACACTGCATCAGTCCTAAAAATAGCCCTGAGTGTGACCAGAAAGAGTCTTCCCCATGATTTACTTATCTCTCTAAAATGTGTTACTTTAATCTTTTTGTTAGAAGAAGCTGGGCTCTGGCAGATAAACGACCCATCTGGCAGAGGCATGAGGATTAGGCCCTTTGATTTGAACTTGTCTATCAAGGTCCAAAATTCCTTTCCAGACTTAATTTATGTTCTAATCTCTGCGGGTAATTTAGAGGAGTCCTCCAGCATTTTCCTTCCTCAATGCATGAATCTTACATTTAGGAGAAGAAAAATAAAAATGTATTATGCCGACATAGGACAAGAGAAAAACTAAGCAGTAGGTGACATTGTGGGATTTACAGAAACTAAGCAGGTTAGTTTGAAAAGGTTAAGAAAAATGAAATACATGAAAATATCTTCAAAGCTGTTCGGCACCAGGAAATTCTGCCTTGGAAGACAGATGGTCCACATGTATCATCGTGCAGTTGAGATGGGCTAACTGGACAATGTTTCTGCCAGTTAGCATGGGCACCAGACATATTCTGTTGTGCCAAATGCCAATTAGGCAGGATCTGGCACTCATATGTTCAGATGTCACTGGGATTAGGTGGATGAAAAACCATTCATCATCATTCAAGCCTCACTCTCTATGTAATGACAGCAGAGGTCGTTGGAACACTTCCTGCTCAAGGGCTTAACACCTTAAATCACTTCCAAGCTCAGCAGCAAGATGCTATTTCTTGGCTTATGTTTATTCCTGGTGCTATGACCCTTGAGGATTCTGCTAGCTCCTCTCAGGGAAAGAAGTGCAGATGGCATTGACATCTCATGGCTCACCCAAATCTATTTGTCTGCTTTAGGAAATAATCATTAAATGTTCCTCTATTTTTTTTTTCTGCTTGGGCATGGATTTTTCTATAGCATATGCTAACTACCATGGTTTCTGAATAATAGATGAGCTTTCCTGGCTTCTTTATTTTTATCCAGATTTTTCCAATCTTGTATTTAATGTGCTCTACACATGTTCACATGCATTATTATGTGATCTTACATTGAAAAGGGTCATCCATTCTACTCCTTGTATACTGGGAAACCTGCCCTATTACCATAACTGTGGACAAATGCAAGCTAAGACACCGTGTGATGATGCTCATTAAGTGCTTGTTTGCTCTGCTCAAGAGCCTCCATAGCTCATCCCCGTCCCTGCTGCCACAGCTCTCTATGCCCCGGCAGTTTTCTCAGTACAGTGTTAAGTTGTACTTGTTGGTGTGAAAGTTCTTAATAATGACACCTAACTTTGATTCATCACTTCCACTTTTCAAAATATTCTCCCATTTGTAAAGGTATGTACCCTTCACCATTCTATTTGGCAAGTCAAAGAAGCTTCTGTTATTTAACCCGACAGGTAAACTTGGAATTAAAAAAGATTTAACTGTCCATTTAAATTGACATGGAGAGATAAATATGGTCCAGGTTACATCTTTTGTTTAAAAGCTAATTGTAGTGGCTCACACTTGTCCTCTTAGTAGTTGGGAGGCAGAGGTAGGAGAACTGCTATAAATATGAGTCCAGCTGTGTTACACAGCAGGCTTCAGGCCAACTTGGTATCTGTAGTAAAACCTTTTTCTCCACTTTCTCTCTAGTGCTAGCACACTTGGCCCCACACACAGGCCTGGTACGCATGCACTCTGATGTGATCATCATCCTCAGTTTCCTTTCTCCTACGTGCAGCCTTAGATCTGCACATGGAGTCTAGGGTTGCCCGAGTGCAGATCTACCCTTTGAACAGGTTCTCAGACGGCAGGGAGCAGAACCTGCTGCATTTCATGAATGCACCTTTGTTGCACTGCTCAGTGATTCTGATGGCAAAGAGAAGGAGGGAAAGACTTCTAGATCCTTGACCAAGATGTCTGGGTCCAAATGGATGCTGACTTTACAGTGGCAATGCCTTCACTTTCCTTAATCCCATCTACCCTGAAGCACAAAGGCAGTCCCAGCTGTTTGTTCTCCCAGGCTTTCTGATGAGGAACTTAGAACCTTCCTAGTGTTTCAAGTATCATGAGACTGTCTCTCGTGGGAACCCTACTCTACAGACTTCTGGAAGCACAGCAGGAAATCACACTTCTCTCCTCTGAAGCTTTCAGATTGTCCTGGAATTATAGGTCTTTTCCATTATAACCAATTTCAGTAGTTCTTAAGGTAGATGCACAGTGCATTAAAATGTCTGTGACACAGCATCAGGTATCTGGCAAAGAATACATGTGGATGGAGATCCTGGACCAGGGAGGATGTCTTCTTTGACTGGATGAAGACTGGGTTGCTTGCTTATTTGTTTTCTTCTGTACTTAGCATAATAAAACTTAGGGCACAGACATGCTAGTTAAATGCTTTACCTCTGAGCTACACCTGCAGACATATTTTTATGTTTGAGACTGTTCCTTAAAGGCTACCCAGGCAGGCCTTAAACTTGACATCTCCTATATCAACCTCCTGAGTGGCTAACATTACAGACTTATGGCACCAGGTTCAGGTAGGAATTTCTTTTACACTACTGCAATCAGAGTGAGCATTTGTCTTTCTGGTAAGGAGATTGTAGTAGGCAGTAACAGCATCTACAAGGGGATATAGCTGGACTTTCATTTGCATCTTGCTACTTTATGATGTACTTGTGAGTCCCTGGGAGTTAGGACTTCCTTAGGACATCCTCAAACACAATAAGGGATGGATGTCCCACATACAGACATAATGTTTGTCCCAGTACTGAGTTCTGCTTGTGCACATTGGAAACAACCTTACTGGTTGCCTTCTCCTCCTGTTCTCAGTTCTGTGGCCCTTCTACTGCTTCCACGGATTATATATCTCAAACGATTTTGGACTCCATTTTTTTTTTCCTTTCAGAGTTAGGTCCTAAGGAAATGCAGAACAATGACATATAGCAATATGACTATGCAACATCCTTGGTTCGTTTTCTACATGTTGGCTGCAGTATTAGGTAACATGGCTGATTTTGCCTATTGTCTGAAATGAAGGCTCGTCTTAGTTAATACTAACCCAAAGTCTGGAGATAATTGCTTTACATACAGAGTTCTAGAGACTGCAAGGGCTCAGAGTTAAGACAGAGTTCCCACAATTGCCAAAAATCTATCAGTGAAATCCTCAGTGTCTCTGGCTTCTCTGCTATGGCATTTTTTAGTGTCTCAGTTGTGAGTTAACATGGACCATCCAGCCTGGATTCCTTGTGATCATGGTTTTTCTGCTCCCTACATCCAATGTGTCTTCCTCTTATTTGGTGTGAAGAAGACTGGAGATTTCACTGCTGGGGAACAAGAGCCTGTGGCTCAGCATCGATCAACCTGCCTAGCTGTTCCTCTTACTGAAAGAGTCCCATCTGTCTACAGCTGAAAGAGAAAAGGCATGACAGTAGCAACTGTCATTAGCATGTTCTGATGGCAGGCTTCATGAAAGGGAGAAAGAGCTATTTGCGTAGTCTCAATACCTCACATGTGAATTGGCAAAGCATCTTGGAAAGGTCTCATGTGATAAGAGAAGAGGCCTGAAGAAGACACAGAACTCTGCAGGTCTCTTCTCCTGCTAGGTTCCCTTCCATTCCCTTGGGACAGGCATTTTATCTTTGCCTTTTACTATTTTCACATTTCCTATGTGGCTGTTTTCTGAACAAAATAAATTTTAGTTGTGACAAGACATGGCTCTGAATTTCGAGCTAGTGTCAAGCTGCTGAGCAAACGCTGAGGTCACCAAAGGAAAGGCCAGAGGAGGGAAAAAACAGGCTTCCTGGCCTAGGCCCTTGCTTCCCTTATTCTGGGAATGAAGGAAAAGCAACAAGAGAAGAGAAGTGCTGGGAGTTCCCAGGTCTACTTGGCAACAGCAGGCTCATAATGGCTGTTCCAGGAAAAGGTGGGGCTTTGTTTGTCTATTTATTTATTTATTTATTTGTTTGTTTGCTTATTTATTTATTTTCCCATTCTTAGCTAATTTCAAATGCTTCAGAGAGGTCTATGAACGTAAGAAACTCAGAGTGAAGAGGACTTTGCAGTGCACTCAGGAACAACGATGCCGTTTGTTCTTCCCTAACCTTCCACAGGGGCTAAAAAGTCAATAGGTGGAATTTAAATAGGATTCTAATCAATACAAAGCTAGAATGGCTTTCAGCAGCCTCCTCAGGGCTGTAAATTAAGGCATGAAAGAATTAGCTAAGTCATATAGTTTTCATCTGTCTTTGTCTTTTGAGAAGTTGACTTTGGTCTTTCAGTTCAGTTGTTTTATTCCCTCAGTTGCTATGTTGGTAATCTACACACACATTGCAATTGTGGGGCAGATCTTTAAACCAGTCAATATTTCCCTCAGATAAGCAGTTTTAAAACTGAACATCTTGTATCTCCTGGGATTTGAACCACAGCGCCTGCAGAACCAGGGACTGGACTGCAGAAGACACAGCAGAAGGGAGGCCTGTCACCACCCACTTCTAGCAAACACTAGCTTCTTCTCTTGTAATCCTGACAGTGCTTTTGGCTGTTTTATTCCCTCTACACACTGGTCTCCCTTTAACACTTTGTCAGAAGAAACCCAGACAAAACTGTGCTCTATCAAGGGCAAACTTTGAGAACCCATGGTTATAGATGCTACATATTAACACACACCGTCAGAACTGCATCTCTTTTCTACGAATTGCTGTGGGGAGGTCCCAAGTGGGACATTAGAGTAGCTGAGGGCAAGAGGGAAAATAGAAGGCACCTCAGTCACAGCACAGATTCCTTCTACCTGCTGCTTCTGTGATCAGAGTTAGAGGTAAATGCCTAAGTCCCTTGCTGACAAGTTTCCCTGGGGAAAACTTCAAGAATGGTAACAAGACAGTATGCAGGGAATGCACTGCAGAATTGGGCTACAGTTCCCAGGGATTTTCAGGATGGCCACGGCTGAACTGAGCAAAAGTCATGGAGTGTTACAGAGGATGCTGTTGGCTAGGGTTGGATAGTGTGTGCCAAGGGGAATGAGAGGAACACCCATGTCATCTCATTTCAGATGGGCGCAACTCAAGGACCTAGCAAGGAGAGCTGCTACTCTGGGGTTTACTAGCTTAAGCCTGACACAAGGCCAGACATTTTCCTTAACTCTGACAAGACATTTGATTCCTCAAGTATGTACGTGGTTATACTACTGCTACTATTACTATTACTACTATGAATAATGTTTACATTTTGCTTTTTTTTTTGTTGTTTTTTCGAGACAGGGTTTCTCTGTTTAACAGCTCTGGCTGTCCTGGACTCGCTTTGTAGACTAGGCTGGCCTCGAACTCGCAAAGATCCGCCTGCCTCTGCCTCCCAAGTGCTGGGATTAAAGGCGTGCGCCACCACCGCCCGGCTACATTTTGCTTTTTGAGAGAGCATTTCAAGTAGCAGAGCTGGATTTGGACCTTCTACGTATTCAAACCTGACCTTGAACTCCAGATCCCCCTGCCTCTACTTCCCAGGTGCTGGGATTATAGGAGTGCACCACTATCCCTGGTTTATGTCGTGTTGGGATGAAACCCAAGACTTTATGCATGCTCTTCGAGCACTCTACTAGCTGGTTACACCCCCAGCCCACCCTTAATTTTTATAATTTCTATCTAGAAAAGGAGAAATAGTGATAGAGAAATATAACTTTAAATTCTATATGGAACACTTAGTAATACTAAAGTAAAAACCAGTGAAGAATCTTAGGTAATGAGTCATGTACAAATCCTTATGTTTAAAACTTAAACATAGTTCCAAATAAACATTTATAAAAAAAGAAATATTAATCCAGGAAGAAATATTTGGTGAAAGTCTCCACATGCTATATTTTTTCAGGCTGTGTGACTAAGTGATTCTAACGTGTAACTTGTTAAATACAATATGTCTGTCAAGAGCTGCAACAGCAATGTTCAACTTTAACTACTACTTTTAGGCATAAATGATCAAGAAAATACTGCTAATTTCTTGTTAATAGTTCAGTCAACTCTGTTTCGTGGGTGGTGATACACAGAGCCTTGCTACACACACACACACACACACACACACACACACACACACAATAATTAGCTCCCTGAGCAATTCTTTTATGCAATCACTTCAGAAATGAGACGATGCGGAAGTGGTGCTGGTCAGGAAGGTTAAAATGGCTTAAAGTGTGACAACTAAGCTTGTTCTTTGACCCAGTTCTAGTGGGATATATTAGTGGGGTACATTAATTACCTTCCTGTGACCAAATTACCTGTCATAGATAACTTAAATGAAGAAAGAGTTATTTTGGTTCAGCATCAGTTCATCCAAGTGGGAAAAGCATGGTGGAAAGGGTCACTTCACTGGTGACAAAGCTGTGTCTGAGGCTGTCTCCTAGTGTTGGAGACCAAGAAGCAGATAGAGGATGGCAAGAACCAGAAGCAGAAATGACTTCCTCAACTCAGCCCTACCTCTTAAAGGTTCCTCAGCCTTCTGAAACAATGCCATTCTTTTGGGAACAACCATTTAAAACAAGAGACTATGAACGCATTAAGATTAAAATCATAACATAGATTCTACTATTTTTTTTATTTGCTTTGCAACTATCCCTTCTTTGTTTAGTGAGCATAACTCATTTGAACTTTGAAGACTTTCTCATCCGTTATCAGGTCACGTGGTATGTGGTTTAGATAGATGATCCTGCACAGACTCTTGGGAGAATCATATGATCTGAATGTGTCTAGCTATTTTATTTGATCCTCCAGGACAGTGATTTTTTTTTAACTCAAGAGTGGCCTTGTAGGCTGAAAATTCTGATATTTTTGATGGACATTTATTATGGAAAATAATTTCTTTATATTGGGATACCTCGCTTGGCAGGCCTGGGGCTTTATTAGTTATCATGTTACTTCAGAGAATCTGCTGAAGAGCTACAATGGATATAGAGAAAATGATGAGAGACAGGCAAAGATAATTGCTTTTTATTGGCAACACATTTAAAAACTGCATATTATATATTTTTGAATATAATCTGATATTTTTGTTATTTTTATTTTTAAATTATTTAACAGTTTCATATGTTTATATACTGACTGTTTGGTATTTTTATTCTCTTGATTTTCTCCTCTTTCCCCCACTGAAACCCCACTTCCCAAAATAAGGCCTCCTTGTACTTTGATGTCTTTTTATTTTTTGTGCCTCACTGAGGTTAATTTTGGTTGCTTGCATGAATATGGTAGGCGTTACTTACTAGAATAAGGGAAACTTATCAATAGTTATACAACTGAAGAATAAAACAGCCTCTCCTCAGGACCCATTTGCTGCTCATGACCCCTCAGTAATGTCATGTTTTGATATATAGCTGGATTGCAGGATGATAAACCCAAACAAATCAATAGGCCCATCTCCTCAGGCACTTATTTTTGTGTTTCCCACTTTGAAAATCTCTTAGCTATCTAAAAATAAGCAGTGCATTATCATGTATTATAGTCATGAGCACATCAATAAAGCTTATTTCTGCTAACTGCATTTTGACACCCTCTGATCAGCATACCTCCCTCTCAATATTCCCCAACCTCATGTAACTATCACTGACCTATCCGCTTCCATCAGCCACTTTTTAGATTCTGTTTGTAAGTGAAACCAAATAGTACTGGAAAAAAGACAGTTGTCAGTCACATCATTTGAGCTCCTGGATCCCATGCTCAAAGCCACTGAAACCCAGACTCTTTGCTTGTTGGATAATTACATCCCTTTCTGTGTTTCAGTCCAATTCACATTTCTGTTGTTTTCCTGTGAAGGAGCACTGCCTCATGATACTACAGCTTGCAGGACAGCAAAGCTCAGAAACCTGTCACACTCTACTTGTTTCCCGGTATTAATAATGTTCCACTAGAGTTGAACTGTGTTTGGATTTAAAATAAAACAATTCTGGATACACAGTGTAGTTATTCCTCCTGATACAATCAATGTTACCTGGTTTCTACTTTGAGGAAGATGCTTGCTGTACCTGAACTTGTAACGTTTTGTTAAAACCAAATTGTTGTGCCATCGTAACTCTGAGTTTATTTCAACTCTTAAACCACTAACTCCCTCCATACTAATCAAACACTAAAGGGTATTACACAGCTTCAGTTTTACAATTTAACTGGAATAAAACATATAGTACATATAAAACATAGTACATATAGTTATATATACATATAGTTATATATGTACTATATGTACTATATCTTTTATATATGTATATATAGTGTATATATATCAAGAGGAAGACTTGATGATAAAGAAGAGTGGAAATTGAAACACCCTCTATTACTGTGCTCTGTTCTGTCATTTCAATTGTTCAACAAATGGTCACACACACCTGCTCTCACAAAGGAGGAAGAGCAGAAACAAACTCAACTGTTTTCTTTTGGCTTTGTAGTTTAAGCAAAAAAAGAAAAAAGAAAAGAAAAGGCTTTCATTCATGGATATCCATTGAATCCTGGGGTCTGTATTCTATTATCAAAAGCATCAATATAACTGTCTTGGTTTTCATGCTAATTTTAACTTCCTGATTTAAAAAAAAAAAGTGTTTTAAGTGATTAAAAAGACATTAGTCTTCAAACTAACACATCCATTACCATCTTGTTCAGGAGAGGCAGGGGTCATTCTGTATTCTCCTGTATGTTGCATGTGTCAAGTATATTTAGGTCTGCATTCAGACAACTAGGCAAGAAAGAAACATTTGGTGACTGGGGCAGGGACATTTGTAGATATATGACATTACATAATAATAAAAAAGGACAAAACTCCCTTGAGAATGGTATTCTCCATTATAAGATTCAAACCGTCTCTGTGGAAAACAAATAAGCAAACATTTGGCTTAGAATGCAAAGAAACCCTTGGACTATTTGTAATGAATAAATGCATCTCTCCAAGCAGAATTCCAGAGTGGAAATATGGTCAACATGCTAACTACAGCTGGTTAACAGAGCAGCAAAGGCCATTCTCTTCTGAATATTTTACATCCTCATGCTGTATTTTTTTAGACAGTCTGTAACTTAACTGGGTTTGGTGTTCAGACTCCTGGCCACATTACATTTTTTCAATAACTTTTGTTTTCTATTTAAAATTTAAAGCATTCACATGAGCTGGGCATGGCAGCAGAAACCTTTAATTCTAGCACTTGGGAGGCAGAGGCAGGCAGATCTCTTTGAAGTCAAGAACATCCTCATCTCCATGGTAAGTTTTAGGCCAGTTAGAAATATACAGTGAGACCCTGTCTTAAAAACAAAACAAACAAAACAACTCTGGACCAAACATAGAAACAGGTAGGCTAACTGTATATCACCTTTTCCTCCTTACCTCCAAATCTAATCCTCCAGTCTCAGCTGTATAGCAGAGTATCTGCTGGAGCCCCCCCTCTCTGTCCTTGTCCCCCATGCATCATGTAGATCTTTTTCTCCAGTCTCCCTCTTTACTCATCCCCCAACTTCAGCATGCATTTCCTGGGAACTTACCAGCCAACCCTGCCAGAGAAGCAAATAGGCCAGGGAAAGCAGGCAGCTGAGCTTCAGATGTTCACTCTCTTTCCTCCCCTCCAATTTTCATCCCCAGATTCATAATAGACCACTTGCTGTGACCTCTTCTCCCTTTCTGCTCGAATTCTCAGGAGACTAACAAATATTGGTGAAATATCCTTCTGTGGATCCCTGGGCCCCTTCTCCCTTTATGGCCCATCCCAATACCTAAGGGTCAGCTCCTAATTCCCAGAAACATATTGTGTCTAGAAACCCCAGTGCTCACACTTGGCAGGATCTCAGAAGTATTCCCCATCAGGCAACACAAAGCCACCACATTTACCTAAGAAACAGAGAGGGCAACAGAAACCAAGGAATAAAACACTCACTGAACAAAGAAAGCCCAGTTTTCAGAATTTAAAACTACAATCTTCTCAAATCCAGATGCCTAGTTTCCAACATAGAAACATAATCAATAGCAGCTAGGAGAGCATGTCTCCATTAGATCCCAGCAACGCTACTACAGTAGGTGTTGATAATTGCAACATAGCTCAAGTATAAGACAAGGACTTCAAAATAACCTTTATGAGTATGTTAGAGGTCCTTTGAGGGAAAAAATGCCTTTGAGGGAAAAAATGAATAAATCTACTAAAGAAATCTATGAAAACACAAATAAACAGTGGAAGGAAATGAATAAAACTATTCAAGACCTGAAAATGGAAATAGAATTAATAAAGAAAACCCAAACTGAGTGAAATCTGAAAGTGAAAAATTTAGGAACTTGAACAGGAACTTTAGAGGCAAGTCTCACCAACAGCATACAAGAGACTCAGGCATTAAAGACACAATAGAATAAGTGGATATCTTGGTCAAAGAAAATGTTAATTAAAACAATCTAGGCAGAAAACACCCAGAAAATCTGAGACACTATGAAAATACCAAATCTAAAAATAATAGGAAGAGATGAAGGAAAAAAACAAAACAACACCCGGTCTCAGGCACAGAAAATAATTTCAACCAAATCATAGAAGAAAATTTCCCTAACCTAAAGAAGGAGGTTCCTACCACAGTACAAGAGGCATAATAAACAACAAATAGACTAAACCAGAAAAGAAATTCCCCTCAGCACATAATAATCAAAACACTAAACTTACAGAACAAAAAAAGAATATTTTTAAATGTACGAAGAAAGACCAAGTAACATATACAGCAGACCTTTTGGAAATACACTTGGCTTCTGATTGGAGACTCTAAAAGCCAGAGGGTCCTGGACAGTTGTTCTATAAACTCTAAAAGACCACCGATGACAGTTGTCTTAGTTAGGGTTTTATTGCTTTGAAGAGACACCATGACAACAGCAACCCTTTCTTATAAAGGGAAACATTTAATTCAGGTTGGCTTCCAGTTCAGAGATTTAGTCCATTGTCGATATGGAGGTAAACATGGTGGCATGCAGGCAGACATGGTACTGTAGAGGAGCTGAGAGCTCTACATCTTGATCCACAGACATCAGGAGCCACACTAGGTCTAGCTTTAGCATATATGAGAACTCAAAGCCTGCCCCCACAATGACACACTTCCTCCAAGGCCACGCCTCCTAATAGGGCCACTTCCTATGGGCCTAGCATTCAAACACACAAGTCTATAGGGGCCATCCCTATTTAAACTGCCACACCAGGCCAGACAAATATACCCAGCAAATCTTTCAATCACAATAGATGAAAAAAAAAGGCATTCCATGCTAAAACCAAATGAAAACAGTATCTACTACAAATTCAGACCCTACAGAAAGTGCTACATGGAAAATGTCAACCTGGAGAGGTTAACCACACCAAGAAAACACAAGGAATAAATAATCCAGATGAGCAAATAAAAAGAGGAGAAAAAAGACCACCATAACAAAATAAGAGGAATCAATAAATACTAGTCTTTGATAGCTCTCAACATCCGTGGTATTAATTCCCCAATAAAAAGACATAGACTAAAAGAATGGATTGCTACACCAAAAAATACACTTTAATATCAAAGACAGACATCATCTCAGGATAAAAGGATGGAAAAAGATAATCTAAGCAAATGGACCTAAGAAGCGAGCTGGTGTAGACATTTTAATTTCTGACAAAATAGACTTCAAACCAAAATAATCAGAAGAGATAGGGAAGGGTACTACATATTCATCAAAGGAAAAATTCTTCAAGAGGATATTGCAATTCTTAACATCTATGCACCAAGCACAAGGGCACCCAACTTCATTAAAGAAACACCACTACAGCTTAAATCATATACTAATAGCGGGTGACTTCAATACACCACTCTCACCACTACATAAGTCATCCAACAGCAACTAAACAGAGAAATGCTGGAGTTAACTTGTGTCATAAATCAAATGGACCTAACAGATATTTATAGAACATTTTACTCAAACACAAAATACTATAGCAATAAAAGGATTCCTAATGACATTCTGCTATACCCACAATCAGTGCCTTGCTCAGCCATCATCAGAGAAGCTTCCTCCTCCAGCAGATGGGAACAAATACAAAGACCCACAGCCAGACATGCAGAGAGTGAGAGACCTTGGACACTCAGGCCTAATGGGATATCTCCATCCAATCTCTCCCCTCAGGGCTCAGGGAACCTTTGGGAGAGAAGGTAGAAAGAGTATTACAGCCCAGAAAGACTGGAGAACACCAAGAAAGCAAGGCCCTCTAAATCAGCATGATAGATGCACATATGAACTCACAGAGACTGAGGCAGCATGCACAGGGCCTGCCTGGGTCTGCACCAGACGGGGTCCTAGAGGTGAAAGGAGAAGTGGACACATTCCCCATCTCTAACCCATAAGTTTTCTCCAGTTGATAACCACTTGCAAATGGAAATCTAGTTTTCTTCAAGGGAGTCTCACTGGGGATACAAACCACTCTTAGGAGTCGGCCTCACGCCCTGCAGTAGAAGCCAACAGAAAATGAACTCAGTGGCATCTCTGGAGGTTCCTTGTCTCATAGTGCTGTGTCATGGCTTTTCAATTTTTTTCTCTCTTTTACTAAAAATTTAAATTAAAAATGTATTATTTTTTATTTATTTATTCATTCATTGTTTTTACACTGTAGGCTTTTTGCATATATATTATGGCTTCCTGCTTTGTGATTTTATAGGTTTCCTCAGTGTACATCTATATCTGTTTCTTGTGCCTTTTATTAGGCTCTTTTCCTTCTATTTGTTTGTTTTGTACTATTCTGATTTTTAAAAATCTTACTATATTTCACTTTATTTAAATGCCTGTTTGTTTTTTGAGGAAAGACAGAAAGTGGGTGGATCAGAATGGGAAGTAGGGAGAAACTTGGAGGAATAGAGCAGGGTCAAACCATAATCAAAATATATTGTAGGGGAAAATAAATATTTTCAATAAAAGAAAAACACATATTTCTTAAGAATTAGAGTTTATGTATATTCCTAACATATATGTTTATACATTCACAATTATATATATTTCCTATGCTTCACATTAAAATGTTAACTTGATACCTCGTGATTTTAAGAGATAGATGCAATATAGAAGTTTCTTTCTGAGATAAATCAGATCAATTTGTCAGCCAATATTGAGATTAGCACCACTTAATTGATTTTTGGGCACACTTGAAATATTCAAAATGGTAGCAGCAGGAGAAAACAAACTATGACATCATATTGAACTTTGGTATCTATTTTCTCTCATTTTCACTGATAAAAATATAAGAAGTACCTGATTTAAAGCTACAACTGGTTTCACAAAGATCATGCCTGTATTAAGTCTTGGATAAGCCATTTGACCACAAACTCATAACTTTGCTCTTTGAAAGATGTTCCAGTGTCTTTAAATATATACTTATTCATATTTAAGGTAGTGCTTGGGATGGACTCAGTGTTTCAATCCTCTTGGGCAAGTGTTCTACCATAAACTGTATGCCTAGCACTCATGTGTATTATTAAATCTCACAATTTAAAAAATCATTTCCTTAGAGCTCTACACCAGCCATCACATTAAGTCTATCACACTTTCTGAAATTATACTTTGTTAACATTGACTCATACTTACCTGATAAAGAAGGGACAAAATGGTTTTTGTTTGTTTGTTTTTTAAAAAAGAAGTCCCAAAGCCAAACACAAAAGATTAAGAAACTACAAACTTAAATTAAAAACATTAATTTTCATTGTCTGACAAAATATTTCAAACTCTTAGTTTCTTTCTTTTATTTATTTTTTATTTTTTGAGATGGTCTTTCCATGTAGTCTTGGCTGTCCTGGAACTCACAGAGATCTGTCTACCTCTCCTTCCTGAGTGCTGGGATTAAAGGTATCCACCACTACGCCTGGCCTTAAACTTTTAGTTTATTTATCTTCTGTACAGATAAATCTCAAAATCCTATCCTGTTGACTATGAAATTAAGTGAATAAACAAGGAAAAAAACCTCTAGTCTTCTTTGTTCCCATAAGCAGCAAAAGCAGCACATAAAATACAACAGCTCAAGAACAACATTGTTTTCTTACTCAAGTGGCTGAGTTAAGAAATAGATGCTGTCATTAAAAAAGATTTACTTTACGTAGCTAATGGAAATTTAGAAAAACAACTGTCTGGGCAGTTTGTCCAGATGTACTTGTCGGTCTTGTAATGTCTTCAGACTCAGCTTGCATGACTGGGTAAGTCCTGTTTTAATTTTTCTTGGCAATAATTATATAAGGATACTCAAGACAGCTTTGTTGAATGAGTGCATGAATGGAGAAAAAAAATATCTAGCCTTGTTTCCTGGAAAATCTTCCAGTCATTCCTGTTGAAATTAATTCAGCTTGGAAATTCCCTGGGCCTTCCCTACGGGATCCATCTCCAGCTTTGCATCCATCCTCAGTACCTCTCAAAGCCTGACTGCTCAGCGTGGCTCCTGTAGGCTGGGTCAGCAACTGCTCAGTACTATGTTAGAAATGCAGAACCAAGAATCTAAATTTGACAAGGTCTCAGATGATTTCTAGACACATTATCACTTGAGGTATGAAAGTTATCTATATTTATATCCTACTATTCTTGAAAAGAGTAGAAACCTTTAAACCGCTCTTTGCTGCCGTTTTTGCTCTTTTTATTGAGAAAGGTCTTTGCTGTGCAGCTCAAGCTGGCCTTGAATTTGAGATCCTCCTGTCTCAGCTTCCTAAATGGTGGGATAAAAAATTTGTGCCACAATGCCCAGTGAGTACAAATCTTCAAAAATTGAAAACTTTACCTTTTGGTCTGTCATCTCTGACTTTTTTCATTAACAGTTTTTTTTTGTTTGTTTTGTTTTTTGTCTGTTTTATTTTTTAATGCTGAAGTCATGAAGAAACAGATGTGTAGCTGCTTACGAATTTGAGTTAGCTAGAGTAGGGCATCTGTAATTCCTTCCTCCATGGTCATTACAACAAAGAATGGAATCTACATCTAGGTGGGACATGCCATTATCTCCCCCCTTTAAACAGTTAATCCAGTTGAGGTCAGTCTTCTGGCCAGTGGACCACCCCTCAGGAAGGTGTGCCTATCTTAAGCCAACAAGACAGGAGAAAGAATCAATTTTCTGGGTGTGTCAAGAGAGATCCACCTGCCTGAGTTCTGCCCAAAATACATTACTTTTCCTAATACCTTTTTCTTTTCTGTTTTTCTTTTGGATACAGGCCACAGCCTAAGTATGCTTTCTCTGGTGCTTTGGGTTTCCTTTTAGCTTCTCTAAGGTTTCCCTCTACCATGGCTGATATGCTGCCTTCACTCAAACAACATAGACCTCTCTCCCCTTAAGCTCCCAACTATGAATAAACAAACAAACAAACAAAAAAACCAAATGAACTAACAAACAACAAACCTCTTTCTAAAACTCACCTTCTCTAGTCTGAATTTCATTTTTCAAATTCATGAGATAAGAACCCAGAAGGCACTGGCTTGGGCAGCTTTTGTGGCCATTGAATTTATAGGACTTTATATTTTAGAGAAACGGTCATTCTCAAAGACATCCTGACATTTCAGTACTGTTTCCGTTTTGTCTCACTTTAAATAATAATGGTAATTTATGGCTATTATGTGTTAAACTAAATAAAATAAAATACTTTTGCTTTAAACTTAAAAAAGGGCAGTTACCTACCCTGTCTAGGTAAGTCCTTCATAATTCCTGCTCTACAACCAATGTCTGTCAGAGAAATGGGGCCAAATGGCTGAAGATTGATGCTGTAATGTATGGAGAGAAAATGGGAACTGTCCAGGCAGCCACTGGTATGTCATTTTTTAGTTTTGGAAGCTGCAGGCCCTGCACTTCCTATATAATCAGATATATTTATCCCTCTCAGGTCTCTGAGGTGGTTGAAGAATAGATAGATAGAGTCTCATAGTTAAATTTTGAGTTGTTTAGGAATCAAGAGGGTGTTCTGGATCTAAGAAGATATTTTTAAAATTATGAGGCAAGTTAGTATGAAAGCTGAGTTAGATATAGGACTTTAAACATGGAGATGGTTAGATAGTAGAATGTTAAAGTCAGGTGCCAAATACATATGGACTGGACATTGGGAATGTATGCTAAGCCATATAACTCTTATAATCGTGGCCTATTTATTTCTGTTGTTTTGTATTGTATTTATAGTTATAAGAAAAAGAACCATTTTTTGGACTGAAAGGGAGAGCTGTTGGGGGGAAAAATAAATACCTTAAACTAAAAAAAAAAAAAAAAAGAAGGGAAGAGGGTGGGGGGGTTGAGGGGGAGGAGGGTGGAAGGGTGGGACTGGAGGGGGGGAGTAGGGAGGGGATTGTGATTGAGATGTAACTTGAAGAAATAAAAAATAAATTATTTAAAAAAAGGGCAGTTATTAGAAGTTCATTTTGTATGTGGGCTTAAGGAATGAAGTGGCCCTACTAAGGTCTTTAATAATTTGACTAGTTGACTGCCAGTGACAGCTTTACCCAACTAGATCTGCTTCTGTATCACTTCTGTGTTGTGGAGTGACAAAGGCATATCTCCTACACTAGTAAGAAGTTAGGCATCTCTCTGCATCTTGGTGTTACATGCATGACAAACCTTCTGACCTTCCCATGTGCTAATTGAGGCTTCTGTGGAGATACACTAATCCAATCTCTGTACAGACTATTATGGAGAATGATGCTTATGTTGGGGTACAAATGCTTTATGGAAGTGATTAGATCTTACTTCCGAGCCTATAATAAATATTGCATCCTAAGCAGGTCCACCTTATAGGACTCAAGGGAAATGAAAGAAAGTCTAAGGCCCAGGTACCTTATGATCTAGAGAGAGGCTAGATGGAACACACCAGAAGACTTAAAACCAACCTTCTACACTTCAACATACTCAGTAGACTTAACAGTTGGCCATTGTATCGCATGGGCCAGATACTTTTTGTGGCTATTATTTATTTCGCACTCACAAAAAGTCAGTGAAAAAACATTTCCCTCTTCAGTTTTGCACATGAAGCACTTCCTGAAGGAAGAGGTTAAGTGTCAAGATAACTTGCTCTGGGCTGCCTCTGGCTACTGCAGTTAAAGCCTTCATGCACAGTGTCAGTAGGCCACAGGGAGGCCTGCTGGTTTCAAAG
Source organism: Lophiomys imhausi (assembly GCA_907164525.1). Classification (NCBI taxonomy): domain Eukaryota; kingdom Metazoa; phylum Chordata; class Mammalia; order Rodentia; family Muridae; genus Lophiomys; species Lophiomys imhausi. Next base: position 4,299,371 of record CAJQZJ010032828.1, read on the forward strand.
AAACTTTTGCTTGTCGCACTGTTATGAGCTAATCAGTTTTAGAAGTCATTCTGGAATTGTCCCATCACTAAGTGTTAGTTGTTTTTGGACAAGTCTGGATTTCATAATGGGAATGTCGAGCTTCACTGGGAAGTTACCCCAGCTTGAAAATAAGGAGAAGGCATTAGGAAAAAAGCCAACAACAACAAAGGACATCTTTACATATGCTTGCAGGGCAACCGTACCAATGACAAGGCACATGGCTTGCTTGTTGCTTCCTTTTAGGACTGACCTCATCTAAATGGCAACAATAAGAATAATGTACAAGGACATTAAAGAGCAGAGAACAAGGGCAAAATGGTTGGCCAAGGAAATAAAGGGATGCTAAGAAAAAAATTTGTCGATAAGTTCTCAATTAGCAGACCGAAGGAAAAAAAAGAAAACTTCATTTTATACTTAATACATAAATCCCTTTTCTTTTGAGAGGGCTGATTCCAGAACAAGCACAATGAGAAGACTTGAGACATCCATCCTCATCTGCGGCTTGTGATTACTATTTCCATTAATACCTGATGTGCCTGCGTGTTAACGCATGATTCATTTCTTCTCGATAACTGTGGCTTGTTTTTTTTTTTTTTTTTTTTTTTGCTATAGACTATCCAGACATTTGCAGTAAGATCATTCATGATGCATCAGGTTTCTGAATTAGCTTCTTTTAATCCAGGAGAGATTCAGCATCAGCATCATTGGTAGAGGTTTGAGGGCTATGCTATCAATATAGTTCATCCAGCAAGTAACTGCTCATGATTGTTAATTAATTTCTCCAGGACGAAATATATATATTTATAAAAAAAAAAAACCTTCCAAGTAACTTAGAGCTGCCATTCTGATGTTAGTTTTTTTGTACTATTTTTTTCTACCAAGATTTTAATTTAAATCTACCAAAAGTTTAATTAAAAAAAAAAACTATAAGGCTAAATTTCAGAATATTCTCCCATGTGGAAAATTTATCAGTTACTGCAAACTGAAATAAGGTATGATTCTAGCAGAGTAAATATTCTCTTTAGTTTTGGAGACTTGCAGAAAACCAAACATAAACAAACTTGTGGGATACTTTATAGAACCTTTTGAAAAAGTTATCCTAGGGGAGAATCTTTGAGTTAGTAAATTCCCTGTATGAGAAAAAAATGCATTCAAATACTGAGTAAATTTTTTAATAATTATGAAAAATTCAAGTTTGTGGCATGCACACATAGACATATAATTAGAAAAGTAATTTGCCAAGGTTAAAAACAAAACAAAAAAATCTACATCAGGCCGAAAAAACTCCATGAGAGTCCAGACATAGAAGGAGCTACCTGATCTTAAGTCCTTAACCCCCATAGTGTGGCCCTGCACAGAGGAAGCAGGGCTCTGAAGTGAGGTATAGGGTGGAGCACAGTACCTTTCTTGGCGAGGCTGCTGTTGGGCTCATACTTCTCAATCAACACTTGGACCTGCTCTTGCTTCAGAGGTGGGTAAAGTATTTCATTTAGCCGGGGATCTCTCTGCTTAAGGTTGATAAAATCCATCATCTGATCAACAGTAAGGTACGGTTTGCTTTTGGCACCACTGAAAGCATTGAAAACACAAGAAATCACATCACTTTCCATATCTTATTTATGAATTTAATCACATCATATCTAGAGAGTCTATAATGGAATTCTGACCTTGCTCTAAAAACATGGTGCTTTCGCCCCATACTTCCCAAAATTTGATGGATTGCCACTTTTCCTAATCATCACCCAACTCCAATGCCTAGAAAAGCATCAGATGACTAACAATGTCCTTTATCATACTTAACACTTACATACATATCACTGATTTATTACTTTAAAAAGAATATATTTTTCTTTTCATTTCACTTAAGTTACAGGTTTATAAGAGTCTATACCTCCAGTATTTGCTTGTTTTTATTTTTGAAGACAGGGACTCACTATGTACCCCTGGTTACCCTGTTGCTCACTGTAGTCCAGGTTGGCTTCAAAATCACAGTGAACCTCCCAAGACAGCTTTGTTCAGGTAATGATAATAATGATTTATATTATTATGTCGATATAAAGCTAACCCTCAATCTCATTTTTTCCTCAAATGATGTTGTTGTTGAATAGTGCTATTCAAAGGCCAATTTCAATTTAATTGGCAACCCATGACAAATCAATGCTATAAATATTGTAGATACTAAATAAATATTTTTTACATCTTTTATTTATTTACTTATTTATTTTATTTCTTTAAGTTACATCTCAATCACAATTCCCTCCCTACTCCCCCCTCCTGTCCCATCCTCTCATCCTCTTCCCCCTCACAACCCCCATCTGCTTCCTTTTTTTTTAAGTTTAAGGTATATCTTTTTCCTCACAGCAGCTCCCCCTTTCAGTCCAACAAATGGCTCTTTCTCTTATAACAACAAATACAACAAAAAACCCAGAAATAATTAGGCCACAATTATGAGAATTATAAAGCTTAGCCTACATTCACAGTGTCCAGTCCATATGTATTTGGCAACTGACTTTAACATTCTATTATCCATTCATCTCCATGAGTTTAAAGTTCTACATCCAACTCTGCTTCCATCCTAACTTGCATCACCATGTAAAAAACATATTCTTAGATCCAAAACACCCCCTTAATTCCTAAACAACTCAAAATTTAACTGTGAGACTACAACTATCTAGTCTTCAATCACATCAGAGACCTGAGAAGGATAAATATATCTGATTATACATGGCCAGCAGCTTCCAAAACTAAGAAATGACAGACAACTAGACAACTGCCTGGACAGTTCCCAGTTTCTCTCCATACATTTGTTAGTTGGCTACATCAGTATTGATTTTTATATATTGATACAAAATTAAGATTATAGTTGGTTACATTGGTATTGATCTTTGTATAATGATACAAAATTAAGGTTAACTCTTTTTAAGGTATTGTACCTAGGTAACACTTAACAATGAAATGTGAAGTTTTGGCCTTTTGTTAGCAATTGTCATAAATTGTTTAGGATAATTAAGAAATGCAAACTAATAGTCATTCAAGCATGTCATTTTGTTAGGTACTAGGGTAGTCTATCACAATTATTTTCTAAATTAATCAGAAATCAAGTTGTGAAGAGACAAGCGATATTTGCTTATCCAAATATACAGAGATAGGTGATCTTCAAAAACCTCAAGAGATCTGTAGAATATGGCATTCAAAGATGTCTTCTTAACTTAAGATTTTTTTGATATTGAGATATGTCAGCTCCTGACAGCACCCCACTATACTACTCCAAGCTGATGATGAGCATCAAAGAATCTCCAATTAGAGATGGTTGCATTAGTGCCAAGCCTGTCACTTGGCAAGAAAAATCCCTTGATTCAACTATAGACAGCATGCTGTCCAAAAAGTACAAAACTTGGAAACGTAAGTTGACAGCCTAGCTCTGCCAAGACAGGGTAGGCAAGTCCTTCATAATTCCTGCTTTACAATTAATGTATGGAGAGAAACTAAATAAATGTTTTGTGGTGATGAAATCATAAAGCAAAACTGTTCAGGTGCAATGTCACAGCAGCAGCATTTGTCTGTTTCCTTTATCAAATTTGGATTGACTTTTTGCCATTATTTAGATTTAGGTGTGTTAAGAGAGATAAACTGCACTTCTTATTTGTTTCTTTTTTTCATTTCTGTGTCTTTTAAAGAAGAAATACCTAGGGACTGGAGAAATGACTCAGCAGTTCAAGGCACTTATTCTTGCAAAGGACCCAGATTCAGTTCCCAGCACCCACATAGTGCCTCACAACTGTCTGTAACTCCAGTTGTAGGGAATCCAGCTTCCTTTTCTGGCATCAGAAAGAACTAGGCATACATATGGTACACAGATATCCATGCAGACAAAACACTTGTATACATTAAATAAAAACAAGTTTAAAAACAGCAATGCCTATAGAAGTTTGTAATTGCTAGAATCAGAGAAAATAATATTCTCTCTGGGAAGGATTTTAGTAATCTAAACTTCTTTATGCTGATATGGTTGACAGGATACCATGAGTAGTGCTCAGTCAGGAAACTTTCTGTTACATGAAACTTCCTTCAGTATAGCAATACACTTTTTGCTGTATCCATGATCTTCAGTCTAAACAAAGCCAACTGAGCATATGAAAATGACACCCTGCCATACTTGTGTCACAGTAAATATCTGCTCATTAAAGTGGTAGTTGCTTGTCAAGGCCAATAGCACAGGATCACCTCTATCACACCACCCAGAAGCACTGCTTTTGTGCAGTCTCCTTCTAGTCATAACCAAAGTTTGCCCTGGCCACTCTGAATATCAGTGCAAGCTAGAAAAATTAGATTAAAATGCATCTTCTTACAATTCAGAAAAGATGTTATCAATTTCAGGTCGGGGACAAAGATTGTTCAGGAAAACTCTGTACACATCCGGAGTGAAATCCTCTTGAGGTATCGAATCATTCTGGGAAACAAAACAACAAACAGGGTGAGCAGAGGCGCTCGTTCTCTCTCTACTTTCCTTTCTGAGTTTTCTTTGTTCCTTTCCTCTTGCCGTCCTTCCTTCCTTCCTTCCCACCTTTTCTCCCTGCTTCCCTCCTTCCCTCCCTCCTTCCCCTTTTCCCTTTTCCCAGATCAGGGTAACTATCCAGAACACATCTCTGAGGCCAACTGTAGACTTTATTTGGAACCTGACTTTGATGTGACAGCACTATTTTCTGTTGATTTTTAATCTTAATTAAAGCTTAAGAATTTTATCCTGCTAAACAGATGTTAACATGGTTTCCTAAATATATTTACTAAAGTAAGTTACACATTCAAAGACAGAATCTGTTCAGTAGAAATGTTTAACTCCTCCTTCCTTCCCTCCCTCCCTCTCTCCATCCCACCCTCCTCTCTCCCTCATATGTCAGTAAACATGTGTGTGCACATGAGCATATGGAGGACAGACCTTGGGTGTTGTTCTTTGGGATCCACTGACCTTGTGTTTTGAGACAGGGTCCCTCATAGGTCTGAAGTTGGCCAGCAGGTTACACTGGCTAGTCAGTGACCCCTGCAGAACCCTCTTGTTTGCTTTCTCAGCATTGAGATTACAAGCAGGAACCATCATGCTTGTCTGGATTGTTTATGTGGGTCTGGGGAGCAAATTCAGGTTCTCATGCCTTTTGCTGAGTGAAGCATTCCCAGCTCATTTCTCTCTGTTCTTTCTTTCTGTCTGTCTTTCTGTCTGTCTTCCCTCCTCTCTACCCCTTCTCTCTGTTTTGGGTTGAATCTTCTTCTTTAAAGGTGGTGGTAGAAGACATAGCCCTGTTTGCCATTTTAACTATTTGAAGTGGACAGATCAGTGGCATGACTTTTTGGGTGAATATTTCTAAAAGTGATGACCCTGGAAACAATAATAACATAAAAACATAATTTCCAACTGCATGCCATTTTTTTTGAAGGAAAGGGTTTATTTCATTTTGTACTTCCAGGGAACAGTCTATCAGTGAGAAGAGTGGGGCAGCAACTCAGGCAGGACAGGAACTGATGCAAAGACCATGGAAGAGTGCTGGCTTACGTGATTTGATCTGTTATAAGACACTTTTCATAGGCATGACAGAATCAGTCACCTTTTGCTACTGATTGCTCATTGTCCTATTGTTTGGGAAGCTGGTCACTGATATAAAAGCCACTTCTATGGCTTATGTTTTCTGTTTGGTTGGGCTGCCATGGAAACCGGAAGCATGTATTTGAGCTTTTGTTAATAGGAAGGACATTTTTCATGCAACTTCCTATTTCAGGTATGTGCTTCAATGATTATTTTTATTTTTAAGCCCTGAAAACAAAGACAACACCCTTCCTTTAAGACATATTCATATATTTTAACTGTATTTTAATAGAAAATTTAAAAATAATTGTCTGAACTTGTACTCTGCTTACTAACAAAGCAAAAATTTTAGTTTACCACTTGGCAGAGTGGTAGAGGCCCAATGTTTGTGGAATGAAAAAAAAAAGAAGTAATATGTCCTTGACTAAGTCCATTTATAGGAGGGAAAACATAATATTTTGTAAAAAAAATATTTGAGAAAACAAAGAACACGTAAGAACACAGGAAAGATCTTTATACCAACAGACTTAGGCTGTATAGAACAGTTTTGAAATCATGAACTCAAAAGCTCAAACCCAGGAACACAGGAAATTTTCTTGAAGGCCTTGATTGATGTTTTGCCACTTATAAAATGGAGACATGAGCAACTAGGTTACGGGATTCTAGAATATTTTGTTCATGAAAAGGAATACTTTTGCCTGGAGGATGTCAGTTTCTGCCTGAGTTAGACACACACATCTCTTGCTTTTCTAGATAGACAAGATGACCCGAATTACCCAACTATTTGACTGTGAGAAGAAGATTTAAATCATTTGCAAAAAGCTCTGCAATGGTACTACTGGCTAATTCAAGTACATTCAACTTCATTGCATTTAAGAACCCCAAGTGGGATGCCCCTTTCTCCTATTAAAACCAGCTCGCCCTAACCTTCCCTAGCAGATACAAATTGATCTAATCTAAGGATGTCAATAATGTCTCCCTCAACTTACTGACCACTCTTTTATTGCTTGTTAGTTTTCAGTGTCTCTCTCTGAACAGCCATACCTTCCACTTGGACTGAGTTTCTTCTGACTCTGTATGCCTGTCAACATTCTGCTCAACTCGTCTAACTGTATTATGTCCTCAGCTGCAGAGTTATCTCTGCTCCTTGCACACAGGATGGACTTTGCATGTTGTGCGTTAACTGCTCGGTTTCTAGGTTGTGGAATACAGTAGGTACAGAATAAATATTTATCAAATGAACATTATGAGAACGGTGAACAGTGATATCAAGGTGGAGAATAGTGATATCAAGGGCTGAATAGTATATTTTCTTTAGAAAATCAGGTTTAACTATGCTTGTGTGCACACATATAATTTCATAGACATATTTTACTAAAATCGAGCCATTGTTTGCATCAGCTGTGGGCTAAGACTTTCAATTAAAGTCAGCAAACTGATGAGACGGTGTGAATAAGTGCATATTATTTTCATTGCACGTTTAAATTTAGCACATGGAAAGTACTTTTGTAAGCCTGCTTTGCTTCCTCTTGCTGCTCTTCTGCCCAACTGACCAGTGAGGATGTCCCAGTGTCTTTGGAGTCAGTGGGTGAAAAGAGGAGAAGAAAATATCCCATAGAAAATGACTGAATAAATGAGTATCATTGGCAGTAAAATGCAAACATCTCAGGGAAATATTTGCTGCAAGCTACAGGCAATTCTCTTCTCAGTTTCTGTGCATGTGAAATGAGTCCACAATTCAGAGCTCACACAGCTCTCTTTCTATCTCTCGATTTGGTAAAGAGGAAAGCATAGATTCATTTTATCTGTTCGATTAAAGAAGAAACCAACCCAAAGCCCAATGTGCTAAAGGTCGTGCCCCATGACTGGCTATTACTCTGTACCACTTCTTGGCCACACCAATGACGATACAGTTTGTGTTCACAGTTTACCTTCCTACACCTACATGACGGCTTCCACAGCTCAGTTTTCCCTTTATATTTTATATTTCTGATTTTCTACTAGGCTTAGCTAGGAGGGACGATCTGTTTCTAAATTCTATTCAGCTATGGGAAAGATGCCTTGCATAAAATAAACAGTATATGATGGATAGATTCAAGAGAGGGAGCCAGGCCCAAATCTTGTTTCAGGACTTCATCTGATTTCAGGCATCTAATATAAAACATTTTGGTGACCATTTGTTGCTACTGTTTCCTAGACTTTTGAAGATTAGATTAAGAAGGCTAGTATAATTTGAGGCATTATAACATGAGTTAGGGTAATTGGTGTAGGAACCATAAAACATTAAGGCAAACTTGAAAAGTTGACATTTTTCTAGTTATGCCTTTATACAGACAGTCTAAAGAGAGAAAACAACACTAAGAATTTTTGGTGTTAGCAGTAGTAGCATTTGTATTTCCAGATCCTATGGAATTGGTAACATCATGTCCGCATGGTATGTACAAGTAAAATATGGGACATATATATGGACTGTGTATATGCAAATACATAATGCACCCAAAAAGATAATAAGAATTAATATTAAGCACTTACTGTGTGCAAAGTGTGATCCTATGAGCACCTCCTGATTACTTTTATTTAGTCTCTGGGCCCACTTTAGGAAGTTTCACTGTTAGCATTTTACTGTTATGCAAGGTGCTGGGATGTCACAAAATTGTCCTGAGGTCCTTGTTAAGTCACTTAGGGTGATGGCAGCTGACACACTGAGTCTGAGTGGATCGGTACTATAACTCACACCAAAACCCATAAGCTAAAGGTTCATATTCGTTTCAGGAGGTTGATTTTCTTTTTCTTTTTCACATGTTTGCATATTTAAAGAATCATTTTAGGATGAACTTATATTTAACATTCAAAGAGTTTAAATTACATTTTATTAAAGCAGAATCTAATATAGCCCATAGATTCATTATCATTATCATTATTATTTTTGTTTTTAGTATTTTATTTTATTCTATGTATACAAGTGTTTTGCCTGTCATACAGACAGTGTCTGTCTGTGTACCACATACATGGCTGCTGCCCACAGACTAAAAGAAGGTGTCAAATTCCTTCCAGTAGAGCTACAAATAGTTGTAAGTACTATTTGGGTGCTAGGAATCAAGCCCTGGTCCTCCTGAAGAGTAGCAAGTGTTCTGAACTAATGAGCCATATCTCCAGCTCCAGCTATTTTTTTTCAGTGCATTGTTACTTAGTAAACTTTAGACAATCATCCTTTTTTAATATTTTTGTCATAGAATCATAAAACAAAAGGTGAATTAGCCGGAACCCATGGAATCACTACAAATAAATTGTTCTTTGTATATTGAATTCTTGTGTAGTTTTAATATAATATTGATATATTGATTTAAGAACCACAACTGCAAAATGATGGTATTTCTGATTTATATTCAGGAAGTAAGGCAATGAAGTACAGTTACACAGAGATGTTCCTTTAATAACTTTATCTGTAGCATTTCTTAATAATATATGTGCAAGTCTTTAAATAGAAGATAACTAGTATGCCTATGTACTTAATGCATACTTATCTATATTCTGTAGTAAAATTTATATTTAAAACAAATATATGGATTTATTTATTTTCTTTATTAAAATGCAACCCCACAGGCCAATGTCATAGCAAGACTACAATGTAATTCCAAACGCCACCAAGCCCTTTCAAATTAATAAGCCTTAAATCAAGGGAATTTGGTACTGATAAATTATTTTCAGTTCTCAGAGAGCTTGTGGGTAGAATAGTAATTTTCTGAATATGGAAAGGTTTTTCACAGGTCTCACTGGAAAATATCCTTGGATTATTAATAGAAGGACAGTAATTGCTTTGTCTCATTTTAGGTACCGTATTACTTTTTACCAATTAGGGTAACTTGAGGCTAGTGACTGTACTTTCCAAAGGAGAACCCTCTAAAGCAATGTTTTATTCCAGCAGATCATGTCAGTCAGGGTACAAGTTCAAATGCATTAATTATCCTTAACAATGTGCACAAAGATAACGTTTCAAAAATCTCAACAGGATATCCACAGCATTTCTGGTAATGTGTCTATTTACAGAACACAATTAAGTTCAGTTTGAATGACGGCTGGCTAGGAAGCAGACTCCCATTTATGCAGAATTATCTACTATTTATATGACCCCTTCCTTTTGTGAAATGTGTAAAGTATCCCTAGGCAATGCATTCTGAATCTTTTAGCTAACCAGTAACTATTTTCTATACTGTTCTGTGCATATGAAATCACCACAAGGATTTTGAAACTTGGTTTTGATGTGCTGCAGACAGGTCCCAGAAACGTTTGTTTCCTGACTTTGAGACAGTCATGGATTTGTGGATCTTAAAACAGCATTTGAATTCTACAAGTCCTCCAGATAAATTATAGTTTACAATGAATAATGATCTTTCAAACTATAATGGAGGTTGATTATAACACAAAATATCTTCTTTTTTGTTTTCAGAAAATTGTCATTACATTTAATTTGCTAAAGATAAGTATTTTTTCTCAATTTAAACATAACTCCTACTGTTTGGATTCCATTTTCCTTGTAAAATATCTCCAGTTGATATTGGACTGAAAATTTAAGCCTACAATAGACATCGTGAATTATAAAGACTTGATTTATGTTTATTAACTAAATTGTCAGAATCCAATTGTTCAGAAAATTACAATTTACAGAGAATTGATTGATGGATTTGACTTTTTTTCTTTCAGGCTTCATTCTGTGTTTCTCCGTTCATTTAACTAGAAGTAGAATACTAAGTTAAACTTTCGATCATTATATTTCATAAGATTGATTCAAGGAATGATAAACTTGGAAGTGGTCACAAAGGGGAAAATACCTTCCCCTGTCTTATAATTCCATCTCTATCTTTTCTTTTTATGCTGAGGGTGTGTAATGGTCCTTCCTCAGCTGTCCAAACTCCTCCCAGACCCAGGCCTCTGTGTACTGTCTTTTACAGCGTGGACTTTTCTTCTCAGTGGTGGTACCCATTCTGATTTTAATAGTACCACTTTCCATTTACGAACACACTTGCTGGCATGTTGACTAATTCTTCTAGGATACTGAACAGTACTTGGAAACTGGGGCTACAACATTTGTTCAGTGCCTGTGGGTATACATCAGAAGCTCATGGAATATATTAACAAATATGTTATGTTTCTTTTTATTTGTCTTTTTGTCGCTGTTGTTGTTGACCTTATTTGCTTGGTTTTTGGGGACAGATATGGGATACATAACCCTGGATGGCTTGAAACTTGCTGTGTATCCCAGGCTAGCTTCAATCTTCCAGCAATTCCCCTGCCTCTGCCTCTAGATTCCTGGGGTTACAGGCATATACCACCACACCCATATCTCTTATGGGATTCCTAATTGCATCGAGCTATGTCTAGGAAATACTAAGCGCTATAAGCTTAGTACGGATTTTTAAGAACTGTTACATGGTGGGATAGTGAAAAGACAGCATGCTTACCCTTGAAGATGGAAGACTACAAGCCTCTAGGGCAGTTTCAACTCGCTTCCGGTCTGCGGAAAACAACCGATAGATGCTAAAAAGTGAAAACACACACATGAGAGCTGGTTAAAAGGTGATGTGGTTCACTGCACACACAAAGAACCTCAACTCAAGATGCTACACAGAATGAGAGTTAGGCAACTTTGAAGAGTGGAAAAGCCACCAATTCTTCACACATCTGGATCTGTTCCCAAGATCCATGTGTATCTTTAAAAATTATAATGTCTGATATAAAATCAATATTCTAAGATAGTGGAGATGACCCAAAGAAAAGTATTGCACTAGCTTATTTTCCATATCAATTCCTAAAATAAATGACCTTACCAGTCTTCCCAATGTTGTCTCCTGTTATGCACATTGCCTCCAATGGTACATTGTGTGGAAGTTCACTGCTGGCTTCCATGTCAAAGCTGAAGGACTTCTGGCTAATGTGTTCTAACCATGCACTTTCTTTGGTCACACATTTGTTTTTAAAAAATAAGTGCGAGGAATTAAATACAGTGGTTTGATTTGTACATTCTATTGAAACATTAGAGAACTCAGTCTGATGCTCAGTGTGCTTCTGCAGGGTAAAGGTGACATGACATCTTGCTCACACTGGCTTTTCTTTGTGGCTCTCTTTCTCTTCTTGTTCTGTTTTGTTACTTAAGCTCCCTGCCTGGCTCCTGTGCCCAGTGGACATGGAGAGCCCTGCCTTATAGTGATCACTAGGGGTACCAAGGTTATACAACCTACATTCCCAAAAGATATCTGAATCTCAGTTGAATTCTGGGATTGAAAGAATAGAATTTCTTACCTATCCCCTCCCCCTGCTTCATGTACACTCTCAAAGATGATGCCACAGGAAGTGGCAGCCAGGGAAGTGTCATGAGGAAGCCAGCTGCTCTTGTGGGAGACTAGCATGATGGAGGAGGACAGGGTTACCACATCATCTCGATCATGCTCCCATTCAGTCCGGTTGAGAAACAAACCAGACCGATGGCACAGATGCAAGTTTTTGGGACAAAGCAGAAGAATGATGGGAAACACGCCTGAAGCTTACTTTTTAAGAGGAATGCGTCCTTCTGGAGTGACCTGAAGCTTGAGCTTCGTATATCTGTTGGGAGAACAAAAGAGCAAGTCATTAATTTAAAAATGAAATGAGAAGAGCTCATGTCCTTATGCAGTGTGCTGAATCTGCTAAACTACTCAACTCCCCAAACTGGTACCCGGATGGTGAACTGCAATACTGTCTGTTTAGAAGCCAGTACAGAAGATCCCTCCCCCCATGCCTTCTGGAGTTAACCCCCACAAATCATTGCCATGCTTACATTAAGCAGCAGAAATTGTCTTTGCTGGGTTTTGTCCCTTACATAAAATGAGACCGTGTTTTGGGTCTGGTTTCTTTCCCGTAGTATTAAGTCTCTGAGACCCATGTGTATCTTGCTTATGTTGTCATAGTTTGCTCATAAGAAATTCACAGAAATATAAGGACTGTGTTTATCTCTTCATCTACCTTCAGACAGTTAGGTAGAGAGAGCAACAGAATTCTCAACAACTGCTAGTGGGGAGTGTCAGTAGGAAATGCTGCCTTGGGACACTGTATATACTGTGACCCAGAGACCCCACATCCAGACTTGCACACAACACATTCATCAAAACTCATGTCCTCCAATTCCCACAGTAGCCCTCACAAGGGTCATCCACCTGGAATAGGCATTTACTGAAGAGCCAACCAGTTGCATCATGCTGTGCCTCAGCTTGAACATCTTATTTCTCTCTATTACCTCATTCATTAACACTACCTAGAAAAATACATGTTCTTGAAAAATTTCTCAGACGGGGGATGGTAAGTCAGATAAACAGGGGGAAAAGAAGGGAGGAAGGAAGGGAAGAGGCATGTTGGGAGGATCCTTATGGTATCATTTCACCGTGAAGCATGTGAGTGCAGACCTGGGACTAGCATTCACAGAAGAGCAAAACAGAATGAGGCTGAGATGAGATCTAAAACAATGGCAACAAGAGGGGAGAGAGAAATCTGTTCAGGGAACAGAGGTATGTCTATGAATGCTTCTGCTTGTGGTTTTGATTTAAAAGTCTCCCGAGCTCCTGAACCACCAGAGGCACCACGAGAACATACCCATCTTCCTGTCTCTCACCTGCCACACATCATTATTTGCCTTGGTCAAATACTTTTTTAAAATGCTGTTGCAATTCCAGGGTGATTTTCAAATCTTATTTCCTTTCTTTCTCCTCTTATTTTCCTTTTGCTTGCCCTTCTGTTCTCTCCCTCTCCTCTGTTGCTTGGTGAAATCGTCTCTAAGGTCTGGAATTCCATTATCGACTCATTGAATGGAGAAGGTAGGAAGTTCTTGTGGTAACCACCAAAAGTCTCCAAATCTAGAGAAACAAGGACATATCTTGTCCATTCTCTTCAAATGTTAATAAAAGAAAGGACATGGGTAGAGGCAGCAGAGGATGCTCTGAAAATAGCAACTCTGTGTTCTGAGCAGAGCTGCTAGGGTTTGGAGGTATCTCCTCTTGTGTGTCAAAAGCTCTGATGTTCAGGCCACCTCAGACTCATGGTGCATTTGGGGGAAAGGGCCGCCTCTCCTGGAAGTCTTCCAAGCCTGAACAGTGGAGAGGTATGTTTTTCAATCTATCCCAAAGGGAAATGTTTGTTTATGAATGTGAGAAGCCAAGGCAGCATAAACAAAAGACTCACAAAGGAGAAAGGAAGCTGACTCAGAAGAAGCAACACCCTCAGCAATACAATCAGTGTGACTTACGCTTTCTCCAGAAATGCATCCCTGGACATGTTCTGAGCCAGTAGGTTTGTTGCCAAGCTGAAAACCTCATTTGTCCATTCCTGAAAAATATAAATCACACTTTCATATGTTAAAATAGTACTCAGGTATAGAATATGCTTTTAACTTGTCTTCCAGGAAGACAGAGAAATTAACTCAAGTTGGATATGAACAACTTCCTAACTAACCTCCTTTTTTATATATAAAAATGTTTCAATTAAATTCAAATCAGAGTGATTCTTCTTTTAATAAGGGATTGTATACATAAAGATACTTTTTATTTGTCTTTTAAATTCCCCACTGATAAAACTGTTGTGCTCTAATACCTAAACATGTTTTACTTTTTTTTTTAATTACAAAAAAATACAGAATAACAGAAAGTTTAGAATGTGGTGAATCTATTTTCAACAGGATTGAAAAACATTCTTCTTACTGAACCATTCACATACTAGATATTTCTCAATGTTAACTAATTCCTTGTCCGGTCCACTGTCAATGTCAGTCAACACACAGACATCTCTTATCTTCACATCCCATTCATCCCTTGCTGCTCTCTACACCTCACACCACCCACTAGTGAACTCATTTGACTTCCAAGAAAACAGAGAGTGGCAAACTTACACAAAGAAGGTTGCATCTCCATTTGAGGTAATATCTCTGAGCACATAATGGTCAGTTCTTTTACTAAGTGACAATGGTTTCATCTGGGACCACTGTAATGGCTTTGGGTATCTCCATCATGAACCGTCTCGACGTCCCATGTTCCATAGTTCCCATATTACAGTCTCCTTATAAATCTACTGATAGTAGCTTACATGTTTGGGTGTTCATGTGTCTGGTGCATGTGTAGTGAAGATGATCATACTCTCTTAGCAAACTGATCCTTAGTCATAATACATGACATTGGCTTGAAAACGTTTTTATTTAATGTCTATTTTATCTGATATACAGTAATCACAAGTAGTCATTTCTGGTTAGTATTAGTCTGAAGTATTTTTCTTTCATCCCTTGAATAAACTTTCAGTTTATGTGTATACTTGAGGCTAAAGTGAATCTCTTAAAGCAGTTCATTTTTGGGTTTTGTTCTCTCTCTCTTTTTTTTAAATTAGAAAAATTACTCCAGTTACATTTAATTATTGGGAAGTAAGAAGTTACTGGTTACTATTCTTTCCCTCTAATTTTCCTTCCATCCCTGCCAGCCCCTTTCTTCCCTACAAATATCTTTCCTATATTCATGACTTTTTGTTTTGTTTTGTGTCTTACAGAGTTTGACTAATCTTCCTGTGTGACTACGGCTTGGGCACTATCTATTAAGAGTCTACCAGGCTCACAAGTGAGTGTGAACTAGACATTTCATCTCCCTGTCTCCCAGAATCTGGTAGTCACCAATAGTATATCAGTAAATAGTAGGACTCCATGATCTTCTTCTCTATCCAGATCTGATTGTTGATGATCCCAAACGTGTGGTCCAGTGCTGGTAGGCACAGATGTCATAAGTTTATGATTGCCATGTCCTGGCCACGTTTGTTTAGAGCAGTAGTTCTCAATCTGTAGGTTATGGCTCCTTTGGAGGTCTCATATCAGATATCCTGCATATCATATATTTACATTGTGATTTATAACAGCAAGATTACAGTTATGAAGTAGCAAGGATGTAATTTTATGGTTGTGGGCCACCACAACATGAAGAACTGTATTAAAGGGTCGCAGCATTGCAATGATTGAGAGCCACTAGTTTAGTGCTAATGTCATACCAAATACAAAATGGATTAAACATATTTCTGGAGATTTAATTTCTGTCTGACACTATAGGTTGAAAATCTAAGCCTTCTACTATATTCAGTTCAATAAAAACATAATATGAGCCAAATGGAACTTTGAGTTTTCTAGTAGCCAAATTTAATAAAGTACAAATACAGATGATAGGCAAATTTGGTGTCATACAGATCCTTTAGGAAGTGTGTGTGGGGGAGGCAGTCTCAGTGATGGACTTTGTTACCTGTTCATGGGATACTTTACCTTAGCTGAGCTGCCATTTTGGGCCCCAGAGGGAGAGGAAGCTCTTAGCTCTCATGTGACTGATGAATTGAAGGGGGCTGATATGTGGGGGCCCCCCATACTGGAGGAGAAGGATAGATGGGAGAGGGAGTAGAGGGTGGGGCCAAGAGGGGAGGACAGAGGGGGCTGTGATCAAGATGTAAGTTGAATTAGTAAACAAGTGTTATAAAAAAGAAAAAAGTACACAATTTAAAAAAATTAAGATATTTAATTTAGTTTGGTATTTTACTTGTTTGAGCACCTCTATGGCATCACAATAAGATAATTGACCAAATCTCATAAGATGGGCCAGTATAAATTCAGATGTAAAAATAGAAATACATACACGTTCTATATAGAAGGCAATTATAAAACATAAATTAATTTCATGTTTTGACTTGAATTTTATCCTCAAGATTTTTCATTAGATTGTAAAAAGAAATTGTAAGAAAAAAAAAAAATCCAGAATCGGAAAGAACACAGTCCAAGCCCTGCTAGAGTCTTTCCCAATATCATAATTAGTGTTTTGGGATTCTTGAGTGATATAAGCAACCATCATGTACAAGGATGGAATATACAGCCAAGCTTTGGAAAAAACTGGTCCACATATGGGACAACATTTCTCAAGTTTTCATGTGCATCTGCTTGGGGGTCTTTCTGCCGAGCATTTGCTCCTTCAGTAGGGCAGAGGATGGGGCAGAGATTCTGAATTTCTTAGGAGCTTCTGGGAAGGTCTTTACTGTGCCAGGACACGAGTGTTCTCATGCTCTAGAATGGATGTGTAGCACTTCCTGAAAATCTCTGAGAAATGTTGGTTTCAGGTTTCACACTGCATCAGAATCTATACTTATCCAGGAAACATTATGTGTGGCATACGGGTCAACATTTAAACATATGGCTGGGCCAAAAGCAGCACTTTGAAAATCAGGGCACTCCAGGATCTGGCTTGGGAAGCTTCAGTCAAGTTTTTGTTTATTCCCTTCTCAGTCAGATAAATAAATGATTCTCCAAAGACCTCGCAGCTGTGTTAGGAACAGCATGGGTAAAGAGAAGGGGCCACAGTATAATGGAGTGTAAGAAAATAAGAGTTACTGCTTGGGGATCAGATTACTGGTTTCTTGGACTTTAAACCTGAAGTCATCATGAGGCTATGGAATATGCTTCTCTGTGGGATCTTACTGGGACCTTGTTTTCATAAATCCAATGCTGCGCCTTGGCTCTTCTGGCCTGACAATGGCAGCTTGTGTGGTGTAGAAGAACTGTTCTTTTCCTTTCAGAAAGCAAGTATTGACAGCCACTCTGCTTGGGTTGGATTCAGCTATTTAAATCCTAAAGGACTTCTTAAAGGACATTTCCTGTTTTGGGTTTAATCTCACTCTTGGGACAAAGATCTTAACCTGAGAAGATTATTCTAAAGATCAGCTGCAGTGGAATTTGCTGGAGTTTCAGGGTTCCTGTTTCTGTACCCTCTCCATTCCTTCTTCTCTCAGATGCTAGTTTAGACACATCCAAAGACATTTTTCCTACCAGGTCACGAAGGTAGTGCCCTTTTAAAATTTGTGGTTTGAGATTTCATGTGTTTGCTTACTACTATGACCACTTATTAGTCACAATTATCAATTACCCTGATAAAGACTGTTTGAATGTTAACTATATTGTGAAGGAAGATCTTTGCATCCAGTAACTAGTTCTTTACTAGGAGATAGGTAGCTTATTTTATAGAAAGGACTCATGTATTCAAAGCACTTGCAATTCATGTCTTGGGGCTAATACAGTCACTGCTTAGGATCAGATCACTCGTTTCTTGGACTTCAAATCTGAACTCTTAGATTCTGTACTCACCATTGTGTTTTTTTTAGAAAACTCAAGCTAATCAACATAATTAACAGATAAATAAACCCTGTGAGTTACATTCTATACCCAATGCTAATTTACTACTTCCTATGGCCAGGCTATGTTGTAAGTATTTTGTAAATAAGTAACTCTTAATCCTCACAATGCCCTCTGAAAGACAGTCTATTATCAACAACCCATCTTGCAGAAGAAAAAGCTGATGCCAAGGGATGTTCAATAAATAGCATAAGGTAAGCTCAGATAGTTAGGGACATTTAGAATTTAAACCTGGGTTTGCCTCTGGAGTCAAGAACATAACTTACTGCTGCTACCTTACAAGGATGAAATGAAGAAATTAGTAGAGAAACAAGAAATGATTTAGTGGGGAGAATATGAGGCCAGCCACAAAATGGAGGGCTGACATTTTGCATCTCTGATGGAGATGGGTATCAGCTCAACTAAATTTCCTTTAGTTCATGCACAGAGAATAAAGAGAAAGATTCAGGCCTAACATGACTCATTGTTGTCCTTCATCCAAATACCAGCCGTGCAGTAGTTCAATTAAATGTTCGAAGTTGTGAGAGCAGAAAGCAATTCTCCAAGGCAAATTCAGCTTCTGGCTAAGAAGAATAAACATACAAAGACAGTGTCTTTAGAAAGAAATGTTATTCTTGCCAATGTTTCTCTTTTCTACTACTCTGATTCATGTTATTTTAAAGGTACTAATATATTTATATTACCTTTCATTTTTCAGTATTTCACTTTATGTATATATTCATAGACTGAGGTAAGGAACACATTTGTTCACTAATCCAAATTTGACAAACATTAACATTTTGTCATAGTTCCTTAAGTTTTAAAAATATATATACTTAAAACATTGAAAACCGTTGAAATACTGTTTAAATTTATTCTACCCTGTGTTCTCCCTTCTTTTTCTTCTCTTTCCAGGGGCAAGCTCTAGTTTAAAGGTAAATATCACACTGTATTTTTATAATGATATATATAGTTCAGGGTCAGTAGACAAGGGTCTGAGGGATTAATCTAGCCTGCCTTCTGATTTATAAAAATTAAGTTGTATTGGTACATAGACACACTTCTCATTTCTGTACTGTCTGTGGCTGTAAACCTGGTTTTTATTTCCTCAGATGAAGGGATGAGATGGGAGATGTACCCAAGTTTTATGAACACACAGCTTGGGCTGGGCCCAGATGATTTCTTTCTTTGTTATAACTAGCCTAGGCCCAGGCCTGGAAGCTTTTAGTCTCCATACAGTCTAATCTTCTGTAACTCAAACCTTGAAGATTTCACCTTCCAGCCTCTGTCTGCTAACCTAGGCCTAAAATGTTTCAGCCTCCAAGACTTACTGTTGAATAAAATCATCCTTTCTATCTCTTTCTGAACTCTTGTTGACTGATTCAACTCAGCTGTTCTGGCCCAAACTCCTCTCTAAACTGACTGATTCAATCTGGCTTCTCTCTTGACTTCTGACTGAATTGCTCTGCTTGACCTCAAACTAACTCTGGCTCCTTCTCATTCTTTGGCTTGTTCTCTGCAACCTGTCTGTGTAAAACAACTGCCACACATACCACTACCCCACTACCGCTCCAACTACTACTCCTATCACTTTTCTCTCCCTGTGCTGCTCTTCCGTAGCCTCTCTTTCCTGTGCTCTTCTCCTTAGACTTAGGCATATCATCTCTGGTTCATTCTGTCAAGTCTTCCTCAGATTCATCACTTTGTATGTGCCTCAATTCGATGTCACTTTCAAACTACAGGTGTGTACTAAGGAGAAGTCATTATTCCAGCCAGATCCTTCACTGATTGGGTTCAAAGATGTGTACTAATGGTATGTCTGCATTCTAGCCAGATGATATAGACCTAGAAGGTCTTTAGATGTGATCCTTCACCAGAGTAGCCATGTTGCTGAATTAAAATTCTTCTACATGTGACTGTTTTCATGCTGTAATGGCAGAGGTGACTATTTGTAATGGAATTGTCCCCTGAAATGCTAATGCTATATGGCTCCTCTTAGACAATGTTAGCTTCCCCTCACTATGGCTCCCTCCATGTTTGAAATTCAATGCATCTGTTTCTTGGCTACAGGTTGTCTGTAATCAGTATTATTAATTTAAAGCAAGGCTACTACAAATTGGCCCAGTTCATTTTAACTCACGTATTCTTCTATTGCAGAAATGTGTAATTTTGGAATGTCCATTTTTATTGATGAATAGTTATTTTTATTTCTTTTAAAATGTTTATTTCATACTTGATTTTGTCTTAGAACATAGCCAGATAATTCTCCATTTTGAAGAGGCTAAAGAAATCTAGGTTCCAGCATTTTCATCAGTATTATTTGCTCAATGAAGTGGTATTATGCATTCTTACTGGCAGAGCATAAGAACTTGCATTTTCTTGCACTAAAAAACCCCACTTGCCATTATTCAATGTTCAAAAAGTTTTTCAAATGTAATTGGTACAATATGAAATCCTGCAGTAGTTTTAATTGACATCTTTGACTTACCAATGTGGCTGAGTATTGGTTTATGTATTTGGGAGCTATTCTGTTTTTGTTGTTGTTGTTTGTTTGTTTTTTCCTCCAAATTTTATACCAATATTCTTATTTATGTGTTTGTCCTCTGGAAAAAAAATGTGTTCTTAATTCTCTCCAGACTCATACTTGTATTTTCAAACCACTTTTCTCTTTGTTGGTCTTTTCACTGTCTTTAAAAAGGTGTGGAGTTTTGTTTGTTCAAGGACTGAGCTCAAACACAGTGCTATTTTCAGAAACAAGAAGTGCACCATGGCTACATGTTGTAAATGGATCCCAGGGCAGCATAGCATGTCAATCTCCCAGGGGATAGCTTCAGCTTAACACTAACCCGCTGGAATCACATGAAAAGGTTAAGAGTACCCTCTTTCAAAAATATATATTCATTCAAAATGTTCTTTGAGGAGGTGAAATTATTAGAAGTCTCTGAATATCTCCTTATTTACACATATATGCATATAATAATACATTAAATTAGCATATATAGAGTTATAAGTCAATGCATATTGCCATAAAAGACTAGAAATGATCAGGTTCTGACAGCTTTATTTGTTGTAATCATGTATTAAAAATTCTTTTGTGGTGTATGCATGTGTGTGTGATCTATGCTCATCTCTGTGTATGCATGTGTGTATATGGAGGCTAGAAGGCTAGAGACTGACTTTGAGTATCATCCTCTTTTGTTCTCCACCTTATGTTTTGAGACAATGTCTTTCACTGATCCTGGAGGTTGCTTTTTGACTAAACTGGCTTCCTGGTAAGCCCCAAGGATCTTGCCCACTCCTGGAGCTCTGGAATTGCAGGTGTGCACTCTCATAATTGTCTTTACATGTATGCAGAAGATTCAGAGAGCCAAGACTTCATTCCCAGAATTATCTCCTTAGCCCTTGTTTTTTTTTTTTTTTTGGTTTTTTTTTCGAGACAGGGTTTCTCTGTTTAACAGCTCTGGCTGTCCTGGAATCGCTTTGTAGACCAGGCTGGCCTCGAACTCGCAAAGATCCGCCTGCCTCTGCCTCCCAAGTGCTGGGATTAAAGGCGTGCGCCACCACCGCCCGGCTTCCTTAGCCCTTGTAATTACATTGTAAATAAACATTTTAATACCATTTTAATTTTAGTGCAAAACTGAGTGGCAGGTACAAATGGTTTCCATGTATTCCCTGCACCCTACATGAATATCTTGTTCCATTATTAAATATCTTCCACCAGAATGTTAGATTTGTTACAACTATTGAACATACATTAACTCATTACTATTAACTATAATCCATCTTTTATATTAGAATTCATTTCTTGATGTTACATGTTCTATGAGCTTGGGAAAATCTATAATGGCACGCATCATCACTTACTATCAGAGCAGCTCTCCTGGCCTGAGCATTTTCTGTACCTTATCTCTTTATCTCTCCTTTTACATAATGAGTTTCAAAAGGGTCGTGGGATTTGCCGTCATTTAAAACTAGACATTTTAGCACTTGTCACACATTTTAAGTACATCATATTTTACTCGCTGATAGTTGCTAACTGCTGTCATTTGCAGTAGTGATTGCCAACTATATCTCACATGTGGCAGTAGCCTCGGATATGAATGAGGGGGAACACTTTATGGCTTCTTCAGAATGGACTTGCCTGCCTGAGCATGCTTCACTATCCTGCTGGCATGAAACAGAATCCATGATGCAAGGCATTCGTCTTAATGATGCTGAGAAGAATCTCGTTGGGATGAGAGAAGTTCTATGTGTTGCATAGCCTGTGTTCAAACCAGGAAGGACTCTAAGAGAAGATGCTGCATGTGTGCTCTGAGATGGAGCACTCAGAATGTTAGAGACATTCCCAGAACTGTGGACTGGTGTTTGCTAACAGAGCAGGTCTCAGGTTCTATCACCAGAAAGCTCCTATTTTCATCTCCCACCCAAAGAGAAGGGATTATCAATCACAAAAGGGCAAGACTGTCACCGCCACTGCATCAGCCACAACAAACCCCAAAGAAGAAGTGTATTAGTGTCCAGTAATATCAGTGCTGAGACACAAACATTATATTGCTCATCTTATATGATATCAAGGAGAGATGCATCATTATTTTCAAATGCCTTTAGGCTGCAATTGACTAATGGGCAATTCAAGCTAACTTGGGAAACAGGAGAACCGATCAAAAACATTGAGTTATTTATTGTAATTGAAGGAAAAACTGGACAGATTGCCGAAGAAGGAATGCATGTGTGGGAACTTTCATGTTTCTTGGCAGCGTCAGCTGGCCTGCCCCATGCTTTGCTTTGTGGTTTGGGCTCCATTGTAGAGAAGTGATGCCCAGCCACCTTTCTGTAGTCAAGTGAAGCAGCACTATGCTAAATGGTACTCTGAAGGTCTAGGGAAGCATCCGCATGCCGAGAAGTGCATTGCACATGCAAAGATTCACACTCTGGTCTGGTTTTGAGAGGTGCAATTCTGCTACAGTGCTAGACTTCTAAGAGAAGTTGTTTGCCTGGCATATAAGAAGAGTGTAACGCACTGAAGTCAGACTCAGATTATCTTGAAGAGAATAGTGTGAAAAAATAAATGAACCCATGTTTCTGTGGTTTGAATATAGTTTGTCTCCTCTGAAACTCATGGTGGAATTTAATTGCCACTGTAGTGTTGGGTGATGGGACCATCAAGATGTGACTTGGTCATTAGGAAGATAATAGTGTTGAAGATTAAGTCATGTTCTCAGGGATTCTGTTAAATTCCTGGAGTGTAAGGGAGTCTCATTCTCATGGGAGTGAATTAGTGATACAGGGTGAGGTCTTAAAAAGTGTGACACCTCTCCTGTCTTTCCCACAGGAACTTGCTTGCCTTTTATGTCACAGCCAAGGGGACCTGGCCACGTGTGACTCCTCAGTATCAAACTTCAAACTACAGAACATACTTAGAGAAATAAACTTCCATCTTTTACAATTATCAACCTTTAGTTATCTTGTTAGAGACCTAAAAATTATGTAAGACACCCCCAAAGAAGAGATAGAAGAAAGGGACAGGTATGTGCGCCCACTGAAGTTAGATGAGGAGAGGTGTGTACTGACTGTCATTGGGAGTTTTGAGAGTGCCTTTTGCATCGGCTGGGGGTAGTATTTCTCTATCCATCTGGAATCCCAACTTGTTCCTTGTGTGTGTAACCCCAAATGATTCATACTTATAACTCCATGTCAACCTGCCATGTTCTTGGGATAGTGGCCCCCAATAGCCTACAATCAATTTTGTGAAAACGTTTGATATTACTCGAATCCTAACAGTCTTGACATTGATTACTTTGCCTGTGGCTGACTCAGTATTGTATAGACAATAAAGGTATACCAGCAGGTTCTGATATTACAGTAATTATCTAACCCTGTTTAATTTTAAAAGAACTTCTGTTTGAAGATATTAAAGTGGAAAGATTAAAAAAACAAAACACCACTGCAGCTAATCCACAGTGCTACGAACCCCAAGAAGGAAGCGAGGAGCAATCACCACTTCTTGGGAGTTAAGTGGTTCTGCTTATTTGCTAAACTGAAACGTTTGCCAAAATTAAAAGAGCGTTCCTAGAAAATTGGGTTGTAAGTACTCACAGGTAGTTCCTCATTAACTTATAACATAATGACGGAATTCTGCTAAAATGTAATTTTCTCATTTGGAAATCAATTTGCTTAAAATACCTTAATTATACCTCCCAACTTTATTTTAAACCTGCTAGTAAAAACTGGATTCTTTTCCTTGATGTTAGGAGAGGCTTGGTCCTCAGCAGGAATCTACATCCTATTATTCCTTCCTCTGCCATCAGAGCTACTCTCTGCCTTTGGCTTTGGGCATTTTGTTTATTTTCATGTGATTTTATTCTCTTCAAGATGACCTCAAAGTTTTTTGCTCTGGACTTTGGAGCTGCAGTCTGCCACATCCGAGCTGTGGGGACCGCTGCTATGTGATGCCCTTCTATGTTCTGGACTAGCTGAAACCCACTGTCGCCTGCACCAGCAGTACATCCAACCCAAAATGAGTTCCACAAGTTGCTTAGCTCTAATGTGTGTGCACACACATCGGCAGCCATAGCGAAGTAGAAGCTGTTGGGTTTTTTTTTTTGGGGGGGGGGGGATGTGACTTTCTGCTTTAGGTGCTCTGGAAAACACATGGACTTCTAGAGATGGTCAAACATCTTGGTCTGAGGAGCTAGCCAGGGGCATTGATCTTGTTTGCCTGGATATATCAATGGCAGAAGCAATTTACCTTCATGTATTCTGATATACAGAGGAAAACTCAAGAACAGGTAATACACAGCTAGAAGCTGTTTTCTTTCCATGCTACTGTTTGCTTTAGTAAGCCTTGGCTCTGTTACCCACCATAGTGCTTTCTAAAGAGTTTTCTCAGTTTCTTAAAAGATAAACTCTAAGGTTTGTGTCATTGGAAGTGACTGGTCATAAATTACTCTTCACATGCAGGAGGAATGAATAAGGGGATAGCAATTTGTCTGTTTTCCTTCAGTTAGTCATCTTATTGCTCTCTCTCTTCTCTCTGTGTGTGTATGTGTGTGCATGCATGTACACACACACACACACACACACACACACACCTAAACACACAAGTGCTCCTCATTGAAACAAGGTCCTCACGCATGCTACTCTGAAATATGCTCCTTAGCCCTTTTTCTCACTCTACTTCCCATTGTTACTCCATGCTGTGATGACCAGTAGTACACAAGTTCAAGAGTGTGCATGCATATGAACACACTCGCTCCTCATTGAGCTAAGGCCCTCATGCATGCTACTCTGAAGTACATATCTATGCACTTTTGCCTTGCTCTCACTCCACTTCCCTTTCTCACTCCATGCTCTGATGGTTAGCAGTACCCAAGCTCAAACAACCAAAGCTATGTTGAATGGGCCTGAGCACTTCCTAATGACCCCTATCATTGTCTTAGTAACCAGTACTCACATTCGTTTATTACCTCTTTCATAATGTCTTAAGCAGGTTAAGAGGTCTCAGTGCTCATAATTCATTGTTCTGAGGGTAATTTCTGATTTCTCCTTCCCTAAACAGCCGCACATCACAATAAAGCCAATTTTTAAAAAAATCCCATAATCATCCTTAACACCCTCTTTCGTCTCATATTATACAACAAAACCATCAGCAAATCTCTGGCCTTGGGAACAGATTTAGAACTCAGTCTCTGTTTAGACCTCAGGCCAAGCACTCAAGATTCCTTCCACCTTCTGCTCTCGTGCATACACGTGCAACCAGAGCATTCTGGTTAAAGTATGGCATATCAAATGCCTCTCTAAAAAGATGATTCTTACAGTGCCCACTTGTCACTGAACTAGCATCAGCCCTCATCCTATCGGCTGTCACTTCTCTGCTCCCACACATTGTCTGCTGTCTTCTAAACTGGCCCTCCCTGAATTCTGCCATCATTCTGGGCATTCTCGCCATCTTGTCTCTCTTATCTTCTCTGACTTTTCATCCACTGGCATTCTCTCATCATGGTCTACTCCAAACTGTGTGTTTAAAAGCGAAGTGTTCTCCCACTCTCCATCACTTCCTCTCCTCTCTACATCTGACTTGTCCTGATTTGTCTTGCTGTCAGTCTACTTTCTATTCTTATGTTTGTTTGTTTTTTCCTGTAACCTTACCAGTCAAAGCAATACATGGCAAACAGCAGGCAGTTAAACCTTTGTTGAATCAATGGATACTATTATATAGCCATTAAGAAAAATTACTAGTAAGTTATTTTCAAAACTTCTTTTTGTCTTTGGTGATGCACAGATTACTCCTTGGGAACACTTAGCTAGCCTCCTCAAGACTTTGACTGATATCAAGGCAGAGTCGCATGTCTTTCTCAAAGGGTGCCAAGTAATCATTTTCCCTAGGACTTTACATATGGAGGGAAACATAAGACACAATCAGATTGTCTTCTATATCTTTATCCCTCCAAAAATCAATGTGGACTTATCTTTGTTTTCTCTTCCTTTTTCCCTCTTGTTCCCTTCCATTCCTTCCCTGCTCCCTCCTTCCTTCCCTTTCTACTATTATTTTTAAATTCTCTTCCCTTTCCCTTTCTTTTACTTCTGTCTCCCTTCCTGTATCACCCTGTCTACTTCAAGCCCTGGCTCCAAGAAAACACATTCAAGGCATACTCAGCTGCCAGGCCTCTGAAGCGAGGAGGAGCGAGCAAAGGAGCAAGGAGGAAGCAGCTTGTCTTTGTACCCTGGGGTGGATGGATAGGGAGAGAAGATGCCACAGCTGAGCTGGATTTCTGTCTTGCTTTTCTGGGGTAGCAGGACTTGTACACCTAGTAGCTCCAAGTCAGACAGCACAATCATTTCTGTTACCAGCTTTATACTTTCCCTTCACTTTTGCTCAGGTGCCTCTAGATGGAATCCTGTCTGATTTCAAGAAGCTCATGTTTAACCCATGCAGAAAGGAGACTTGAAAGACTGAATACAAAAGATGCTTTCCCCCATAGTCCCAGAATGACAGTTGCTATGGCTTATCCATGGGTTAAGGAAGAGATAGAATCAAAGTTGCCTTTTCTTCTCTTTTTATTATGAATCTCTCTCTTTGACTTCTGAACTTTTAAACTTTTATAAGAGGTTCCAGATGGGTGACATTTATACGGTGTAAAATTTCATATTTATATGAATAATATTGGTGCAAAACTCAGGCACAGAAAGTGGAGAAAATTGTATTTTCCAGTGATAGACACCCATAGCTATCAGACCAAGAGTGAAGTGGACTGAGCTTAGCTTGCATTATGATTAGTGGGGAAGACCCAAAGATGGTGTAGGCATGGGCTGTTTAAATGAGAAGGTCAGAAGTAACAAAGAATGAGGATCTCACAAAATACAATAAATATAGTGTCTATACATCATATTTCTCAATGTCACTTTTGGCATATGCATAACATATAATAAAGTCAAACACAGTATCCCTAAATACACTGTGAAATATAATTTATGGCACTCTTTCTTTTTCCTTTCTATTTTTAATTTTTAAAAAGTCCCAAGTTTTAGTTATTGACTACTTACCACGAATTAATCCTGAAATGAAATTAAACTGCATATTTTGAAGAGAAATTATATCAGTGTTTGCAAATTCTTACCTCAATGTAAATGTTCCCATTATGAAAATAAATATGACTTTTATCTTTAGGGGTTTAAAACACAATACTATTAATTTTGAAGACTATCAAAGACCATTTGCAAAACTTTTCATGCATAAAGTTCTAAAAATAGGAATGGTCCAGACAGCCTAGCTCTGCCAAGACAGGGTAGGTAAGTCCTTCATAACCCCTGCTCTACAATCAATGTCTGTCAGAGAAACGGGGCCAAATGACTGAAGATCGATGTTGTAATGTATGGAGAGAAAATGGGAACTGTCCAGGCAGCCACTGGTATGTCATTTCTTAGTTTGGGAAGCTGCAGGCCCTGCACTTCCTATAAAATCAGATATATTTATCCCTCTCAGGTCTCTGAGGTGGTTGAAGAACAGATAGCTAGAGTCTCATAATTAAGTTTTGAGTTGTTTGGGAGTCAAGGGAGTGTTATAGATCTAAGAAGATACTTTTAAAGTTGTGTTGCAAGTTGGTATGAATGTTGAGTCAGATATAGAACTTTAAACTCATGGAGATGGTTAGATAGTAGAATGTTAAAGTCAGGTGCCAAATACATATGGACTGGACATTGGGAATGTACGTTAAGCCATATAACCCTCATAACTGTGGCCTAATTTCCTCTGTTGTACTGTATTGTATTTATTATTATAAGAGAAAGAGCCATTTGTTGGACTGAAAGGGGAAACTGTAGGGGGAAATAAGATATACCTTAAACTTTAAAGAAAAATAAAGGGAAGAGGATGGGGGGTTGAGGGTGGGAGAGTGGGACTGGAGGGGGAATAGGGAGGGGACTGTGATTGAGATGTAATTTGAAGAAATAAAAAATAAAGGAAAAAAAGTTAAAAAAAAGAAAAAAGAATATAGGAAATTTGAATAGGTATACAAATTAAATATTTACTGATAATAAATCATAAAGAATGTATTTTAAGCCAATTCTTTGATAGTCATATAATTTAACATTTATTAAAGATGAATGCAAACAAGGACACTAAAAAAAAACAAAAAAGGAATGGTCCAGAACTGGCTTGGCAGGTCTCTTCAATTCTTCTTCTTTAATTTCCAACTTCACTTCATAGGTTTTAATTTTTCTTCTCTTCTTTCCTCTTCTTGTATATATTTGTTTGCTGTTGTAATTCAGGTCTTGAACTTATATCTATGCTACTATCCTAGTTTCCTAGGATTACAGGTTTGTATCTCTGTACCTGACCAATTTTTTTTTTGTCTTAAACAAAAAAATGAGTCCCTTCCATGTATCAACTTCTCTCATTTCTTTAGCTTAAAGGTGTCAAATGCTAGGATGCAAAAACTGACTTTCATATTTTCAAAAGTGAACAGTGACTGTCAGCTATACAGGCAGCAGAAATGGGGCTCTTAGTAGGAACAACTTGGGTTTGGGAACAATTAGAATAATGGAAGTCATTGTAGTTGATACTGTCTATGTCTTCCTACTTAGGATTTTGGCAAATTATGGACAGAGAACCATGGGAATGTTTCATGGGAGAAAACTTGAAACAACCATCCAATTAAAAAAAAATCCCTCAATTTCTTCTGCTCTGAAAGATGAAAGATGAGTCCATGATGTTCAAAGCCTTTAGGGCTTTGACATTTTATGTGATCTATCAATTGTTCTCAATGGTACAAATGCCTCTTTTCTTTTATCCCTTCCTCCCTCTCTCTAACCCTTCCTTCTTTGTCCCACCCCCTAAAGACACTTCCTGGGCACCTATCTATCAAATGCCAATACTGAACCAGATTCCTATGTCCTAAGAGTTGTCATTTTGTTCTTATCAGCTTATCTATCTAGGGCGCTGCATTAAACCCATCAGCAGGCAATTCCGGAGTAATAAATGCAAAAAACATGACGGCATTTTTGGTAAAATGGACAGAACAGTGAAAGGTTCTTGGAGATCTTTGGCTACAAAAGAAGATGGTAAATTTCAAGTGAGGGCTAGATCTGCAGAAAATCATGGAGAGTTGGAAAGTAAAGAGAAGTTTTTTATTTTGTTTTTTTTGTTGTTGTTGTTGTTTTGTTTTTTTAAGAAAAGCAGGCAGATGACTATCAATAAGACCTGACAAGATCTTGAATAAAATAGCCAAGAGGAAAAAGGTGAAAGATGAGATGTGGGAGTTCATTAGAAGGGAGATAGAGCTTGGATGCTGAATGGATGGTAGAAAAACAACTGTTGTAGATGAAATTAAGGAAGTCTTGGGAGAAATCTCACATTGAACCTTCAAATAAATGAATTAAATTCCTCAAGACAGAGTGGCAGAGGATTGCTTTAGAAACTGCAGATACTTTAGATGGTCAGTGCACACAATGTGTTTTGGAGAGCACATTCTCTCTCTCTCTCTCTCTCTCTCTCTCTCTCTCTCTCTCTCTCTGGGTGTGTGTGTGTGAATGTGTGTGTGTATTAACATTTAAAATGTAGCTGGACATTCGGCCTGGATTTACAGACCTCCAGGTGTAGAGAAGACGTGGAGCTAAGGTAAAATTCAAGAGAATTGTGGTATTGGCCCATGCCTTTGACTTCAGCGGAAACGGGGGGGGGGGGGGGG
>CAJQZJ010032828.1:4431687-4455170 GCA_907164525.1 Lophiomys imhausi
CTTCCTTCCTTCCTTCCTTCCTTCCTTCCTTCCTTCCTTCCTTCCTTTCTTTCTTTCTTTCTTTCTTTCATTGGTTCAGACATACACATCTTTTTAGATTGTCATCTCATTGACAACCAAGATCCTGAAAAAAATGTTATGGGGTAAAGGAGAAGGCACAGCAGATAAAGGCTTGTTAGTAGGCAGGAGGTATAAAGACCAGAGTTCAGATAATCCCTATAAATGCTAAGTGGAGTAATGGGCCTCCTCTAACTCCAGTGCTCCAAATATGGTGACAGGCTCCCCAGGAAAAAAAACACCTTGTGAGATTAGCCTTCCTGGTAACCCATGAGCCTCGACTGACAAATCCTGTGTAGAAAAAAAAAAAAAGGTTAATTAATTTAACCAGCATTTAGATTATATTTAATTGGTTGGTAGTGTTAATCCTTAACCCACCATTATAAATGTATACATACAGACACCAAATGGATTTTAACAAGCCTTGGCCTGAATTGTGCAATCCTTGCCTATCTAAACTAGCTCATCATTCTATTACCCAAATATGACCCCATATATACATATGTCCCTTTGGATTGCTATTCTCCATGCTATGCCAATGTTCCTGGCCACATGGAAAGAGGTTCTTTTGTCTAATCCATGGCATGTGTCATCCTTGCCTGCTCCTGGCTTCTCCTGGAGGCTCTTCTTCCCAAGATGCTCTCTGTCTCAGAAGCTCGCATACCTTAGTCCCACCTATCTCTGTCTTTGCCCAATCTCCAGGCCTCAGCATTTATTTAACCAATCAGAAACAATGTAAGTAACAGACAGCAAGCAGAACCAATTAATAAACATTTAGAATATTTAATACTACCCCATCAACTCGGCCTCAGTGAATAAGGTGAAGAATGACCAAGGAAAAACTCTTGATATCAACCTCACACTTCCACAAGCACATGGACATATGCATGCCCTGTTGTGTGGCACTGGGGAGACTTGGGACAAACTTCAACTTAGTCCAGATAGTGAACCAAAGACAAAGCTATGTAATGAAACCACCAAGTAAACCAGTGGGTTTATTAGGGTCCCTTACAGAGCATGAGTGAGGGGTTACTTATAGGAGCATAGGTGACTCAGAGGAGCTACATCACTGAAAGCCCATCCCAACATTTGTGACAACTCATGAAGGCTGGAATCCTGAAGCTCTCTGCATGACATGCAGGCAACTTCATAGGACAGAGTCTCCTCATCAGTCTTCACTGTTACATAAAAGGAAAGGCCTTATTCATGTGGTAGTGACTTCCTGAGACTTTTGAAGCCTTCTCTAGAATGTTCTGGGGTTATCTATCATCATCATCATCATCATCATCATCATCATCATCATTATTATTATTCATGTTTGTGTGTTTGTATTCTATGTATGCTCAGTAATTGAAGAGGACAGATCCCCTGGTGCTGGAGTTATGGGCAGTTGTGAGCCGCCCACTGTGGTTACTGGGAATTGAGCTCAGGTCCTCCAGAAGCCCAGCAAATGCTCTTAACCTCTGAGCTACCTCCAGCCCTGAGGACTTCCCATGATGAGCTTCCTTCCAGGATAGAATGGCTCAAGTCATAGGAAAAGAAAAATTAAGAGTTCCTGGATGTATGAGTTTAAATCTATACATGGGATATATTTTGTGACTTGTAAATTGAATGCGCACACCCAGACAACTTTTCCCCTCTTCATTTTGCCTTTTATTGAGAAGATTGCTCTTTCTAGGGGATTCTATTATATTGGAAGTATTGTGCCTGTCTCAGAAACACTTTAGCGCTTGAGAGGAACCAAATTTGGCAGACATACCAGCAATTGTGGTTGTCTTGGTGGTGCTGTGATGTCACACCACCTGATAACCAGAGCTTTTCTTTGGGCTGGCTGTGATGGACTCCACGCAGAGAAGGTGACTTTGGCAGTCCTCATAGGAACCCTGTGACTCCTAATTTTCAAAGCACGTCCTGGCTCTTAATTTACCCTTGACCCTTCCCTTGCAGTGTGGCTACTAGCAGACAGTGGAGGGTGATGACTTGTCCAGGCTATGAAGCAGGGAAGAGAGGCAGAGGCAGGAGTGGTTGTATTATGAGCTCGGTTGCAGGTACTTTCGTTTTGCCATCAGTATGAATTTTCCACTCTTATTCTGCAAATGCCCAGACTTCTGGCGAGGTTGGATAAGGCATCCATATCCCCACTTCTATAGTTTGGAAAGACGTTTCATTTCAAGAGTTTCTTCTTGAAATGCTTGCTCTCCAGCATGCTCTGGATTTTGAGATGGATTTGCTGTGTTCCCTAGAGGGTCCTGAAGTACCTATGTCACAGTGGTCGTGGCCTCCTCAGGAGCTGCAATTACTGGCACCAACTGTGTCTGAATTAAGTTTTTCTTCTACATAATTTGAATGCCTAATTTTTTCCTTCTTTGTAGGTAATTTGCATATACTAGAATGAATCCATTACAGACCACAGTGAAGTCACAGTATTCTTTTCACTGAAAGCCCTTGTGTGCTATAGCCTGAATGTTTTCACATCCCATTCATTGTTCCACATATGTTCAACATTTAAAACTATGTTCTGTATGTGGTTTGCATACTCTTCAGGTCTCCCTTCTCACTCTGTGTGACAATGCACATGCTTCAAAAGGTCCTAGAGCCACTCTACACTCACATGTCTCTTATGTTATCATAGAGCCAACTTGTCTAATACATATTCATATATTCTCTTTCCCTCCCTCTGCCTTTCTCTCTCCCTGTCTCTTATCTCCCTTACATATATTTGCAGTGCTAGGGACCTGAACATACTAGTTTCCCTTTAAAAATTAATTTTCTGTACATTTTCTAACATGTTATACTAACATATTAGTAGGTAGTATACAGACATCCTAGGGGGTGCTGTTTAAAAAGTTATTTTAATTTACTAGATCTAGGTTAAAGTCTAAGATTCTGCATTCACAACCAACTGCTAGAACATATCAATGTGTTTTGATTGGTAAGTGACTAGAAAATTTAAATACAAGTAACAGCAGAGCTTTGATCTATTTTTCTGTCTGTTTGTTTGACCAGTGTATTTCTAGGGCCTGGATCAGGTCGATTTCACAGTAGTTATTCAATTAACAATCAAAGACAAGTGAGCAGATGCATTTTTTTCTATGTAATATGATTTTATTAGGTGGAAACAGCCTGAACTAAAAGATAGTTAAAAATGGCCAAAAGTACTTAAAAATAATAGTCATTTTTTTCCCTAACATGAACACTTTCAGCTGGACATTAAATTAATAAACACATAGAATCCCAGTAAGGCAGGTGAGCACCCTGTGTTGCATCTGCAGGCACTCCTGGGTGTGGAATCTAGGTAGCATTGGGTCCCTTCTTCCCAGTTGTTTGGACGTTCTTCCAGAATAGGCAGTCTGGGAAACAAGACCAGGCTGCCTGTGTTGTCACTGCTCGTTCTGTTGTCCCTCCACGATAGAAGCTGACGTAGAACCCTGGCCTTTGTTGACACCATTGATGCGTACCTAATGTTCATCCATAAACTCTTTCTACAGGGTCACCTTGTTGTCTCTACCTGACACAGCCAGGATGTTTGCTGTGATGCACCAGCTCACATGCCACACAACAAACATCATTGAACCTGTGTGGGAGTTTGGATGACCACATATTGCCTGAGGCATCATCTCGGGTCCAAATAAACACTCAACCATCCTGGGAGCAGCTAGCAATGGTGCTTGTGGGCAGGCCGATGGAGGGGGCCAAGGCAATATCTCGAACGCAGTCGCTGTATGCCTCTAGCTTCTGCCTCTAGCACAAGCTCCTCCTTCGACTGGCCACCTTCCTCCTCTCTCCACAGCTTGATAAGGTTGTCATAGCCACCTGATGCAAACTTCTTGATGTAACTGGGTTTCTGCCCTGACGGTTGGTCTATAAGGCTTCCAGG
This sequence comes from Lophiomys imhausi, assembly GCA_907164525.1. NCBI lineage: Eukaryota > Metazoa > Chordata > Mammalia > Rodentia > Muridae > Lophiomys > Lophiomys imhausi. The sequence goes on from CAJQZJ010032828.1 coordinate 4,435,622, forward strand.
CACAACAGCAGGGGCCCAATTGACAGCATTATAGTCAATAGTGTGAGCATTGTTAATCTTCTTCATTTCTCATTGGCCTTCCAGTGGGAAGGTCAGCAGGGAGTTGGCCCCATCGGAGCTCCCACAGGAGGCCAGGTTCAGGTGCTAGCTGTGAGGGGCCCAGTACACAGAGTTTACTGTAGAGTCCTGTCTGGAGTGCTAATACGTCTTCTCCCAAGTGCTATTTTCCTCCTTCCAGATAATGACACTCTGATCGTAGGAACAGGAAGTCAGGATTATTGCCATACGTGGGGTGGGGCTCAGGCCACTTGCCATACTGGTCCCTACTGTCCTCTGAGGTCTGCAATGAGGATCTGCCCTCCATTTCACACATCAAAGATCTTGATGGACCTGTCTGAGGAGCAGGTTGCTAGGAGGGTGCCATAATGGTCCATCCGTGCATCATGAATCACATCCTCATGACAGCTGTCCATGGTATCAATGACTGACACCGTAGCCGAGTCAGAGGCAGCTCATGGCCTCGGACGTGTCAGCTCAGAAGGTTTTGCCCAGATTCATTTTATTTAAATAGAGGGTAACACTGAGTGGCTTGCTAGATAGTCGTTCCCCCCCCCCCCCCCGCCCTGCTCCCTTTTCCGTAGATGACTTTGCAGAGACAACCTGGGAAAGAAAAGTGAGCTCCTCTGAGCCTCAGTTTCCCAATTTGCACCAGCAGTTCTAAAAATCCCCTCTAAGGTTCACTGTGTCTTAAAGCATATTATTCAGTCAATTCACCAGAATCAGGAAAATTAGTGTTGGCCAGCCAGTGGGAAAGGAAAAGCGACTGTGCAGACAGCACCAAGTCTCTTCCCTTTTTCCTAACAGCTATTCCCTCACTTCCTCTCCCTGTTCTCAACAACCTCTGACTAAAAGCCACCAGCATGTGATTTCAGAACAGTTTAGTATTGAAAGTTAACAACAGCAACAACAACAACAGCAAAAAAGGAAAGTGCCTAGGCCATGTTCGAAGCCATGTAGGATCACAAGCATGTGCACAGAACAGCCAGTGAGACTTCTAAGAAGAGTGGGCAGTGACTTGGGGAGAACACAGGAGCAAGACACTGACTGCTTAACATGACCCAGAGTGCCTGTCTGCTGTCAGCCTACTACCAGGCTTCCCACTGACCAACCTGACCTCTGCTTTTACATTTTGCTGGCTGGAGCTCAGAGTTCTGCCCTTTCTCCATAGGCAAAGGATATGGGGTGCCTAGGGCATGAAGAGATGGTATCATTTCCAAGTTCAAACCTTTGAAAGAACAGGTCATGGAAGCACAAGTTGAGAGACCTAGTCATTTCGGAGCCATTTACTTGGCTATTTGAAGAGAGCACAGTTTGGCAGAGGCAGAGGAAGATCGCTCTCTAAGGCTGCTACATGAGCCAAAAAAAAAAAAAAAAAAAAACGACCCTATGAATTGAAGGAGCATTCTGGGAGCCTTCTCACATCACGGGCTTAGTCTTTTCACTGTCCTACCTCTGATTCGGAGGAAAATTACTCACAGCTGGGAAATGAAGTCACATCTGTGTTCTGTATGAGCCCAAGCCACCTCATTCCTCTTTACTCACTCCAAATTGTACTATCATTTCCAAATCATATGCAAATGAGAACGGGAGAAATTTGAAAGGAAAGTTACAGCTTGGAGCTCTTTGCAGCATCTGGATTGGGACACCGAAGGTGACTGCTGATGCAGCTTTCATCCTTCCCTTGGTGTGCCATTCAGTGAAGCATGGAACGAGTTAGCCATTTTACTTGGCAAATACTCAAAAATAAACATGTTTTTCAAAAGGATAGTCAATTACACACACACCCTGAGGAGGCCACATCCACAAAGCCATGTACATGTTATCTTGAAACATCTCCTAGTGCTTAGCTGTGTAATGCCAAATTAAGACCTCCCCACTGCTGCAAATAGAAGGGGCTAGTAGACATTACAGTGGTTTTTCCTTCTCTCCTTTAAAGCAGGGCTATGTGCACATCTCTGTTCCTGTGTTAGGGGATATGCCACACACCAATGTCGCAATAATAGTAAAACTAACATGCCTCATCGGGAGTGGTGGAAAAATTATTAAAATAAATAAATAAAGGGCATCAGAGCTCTAAGTCACTGGCCTAGAAGAGCCCTCCAAAATGGTTATAATTTCTTGAGTCAAAACCTTCACTAGATCAATAGTAGGAGAAACAACATGGCCTTTATTCACTGTCTGTCAACAACGTGGAGCAGGTGGGAATGATTCTAATCGTTAGTTATATCTGACACAACCTCAACCCTGCATTGCGTCAATGGAAGTCTGGGAAGAGGTGTTTCAGTGGTCTGGAAACATTTGAAAGGAGGTTTAAGACTTCAGATAATGTGAAAGACGGGCAGGCGGGAGTTGTGGTGTGGCTGTGCAAATAAATTGCCAGGATGATTTGTGTGGAAGGGCATGTTGAGGTGGACAGGGACAAGGGGCAGGCTTTTCAGACAGAATGAGCTTCTGATTGCTGGCTGACAAGGTGTTTGCCTTTCTGTTTGCTAAATTTCGCAGGAAGTGTTCCGTGTTGTGATTTATGGTGGAGTGGGGTTTCAGCCACCTGTGGGCCTCGGAAAACTCTGGAGAGCCACCAAAGAGAAGCAGGATGTTTTCAGAAAAGTCTCTCCACATCAAAAAGCCAGAGAGGTGGGGCGTCCCCTCCACCTTCCAGACAGCACAGTTATGGAGAAAGTGAGGGAATGTCAAGTCAGAGCATATTCTCCAGGATCAGAAGTAAGTGAGGACCTGCACAAAGGAGGCTTTTCAGGCAGAGCCTCAAGCCTTGTTTTCTTGACTATAATGTGGACCAGGGACCTTTTCTTCAAAAATCAACTCCTGCTGATAAGCTATGTGACTACTGGACTGAGTGGAAAACTAAAGCATACCGTTTCACTTAGTCTTTAAATTCACTCTTAAAATAATGCATAAAATGATAAAACTCTATCTGTTTAGGATACTGTGACATGTCTCAATGATGCATACGCTGTGTGCTATCTTCCTGTCAGTAATCACAAACATCTCTCCAAACACTTGCGATTTCTTTTTGGGCAACTGATCCAGCTGTTGCTGTTTAATCTATTATTCATTGATTACTCTTCTTGTCAACCATTAGGTTAACAAAAGAGATTAAAGAGACTTGCTCAAAGCCCAGTGAATTACTCATTGAATGATCTTTCTTTTGTTGAATTCCAATAGCATTTATGTTCTTCTGTCACTTAAAAAAAAATTAAAAGAACCATGGATAAAGAAGGGTGTGGGAGTTGGATGTGGTGGCAGAGGCAGGTAGCTCTCTGTGAGTTTGAGGCCAGCCTGGTCTACAGAGTGAGTTCTAGGATAGCCAGGGCTACACAGAGAAACCCTGTCTGGAAAAAAGAAATGGGGAGAGAGGGAGGGAGGGAAGGAAAAAGGGAGGGAGGGGGGAGAGAGGGAGAAGGGAAGACCATTTTTGTAACAACCATTGTCTTAAGTGCTATGGAATACACCCCACTACTAGCAAACAGATTTCTTACACCTTGTCCTCTAAGGGAGGGATTTTGGCTTATTACTCCTTTAAAATTTAATGTCCCCTGTATCAGCACTCTATGCAAAATAATCACTAAATACATGAGGATGTGGTGACCAAAGAATAGTCATGTGCAACCTGGGAAATGTGTTTTCTAGTTTGTTTGAATTGTTTCCAAAAATTAGAAACAAATAATTTTAAATGATTTTCTCCAGAGTTTCCCATTATCAGGATTCTGTAGTCTTAAAAATGGTAGAAAACTAAATTTTGAGTTGTTTAGGAATCAAGAGGGAGTTCTAGATCTAAGAAGATGGTTATAATAGTGATGCAAGTTAGTATGAAAGCTAAGTCAGTTATAGAACTTTAAACTCATGGAGATGGTTAGAAGGTAGAAGGTTAAAGTCAGGGGCCAAATATGTATGAACTGGACATTGGGAAGGTATATTGGGCCATTTAACTCTCACAAATGTGGCATATTTAATTCTGCTGTTTTGTATAGAATTTACTGTTATAAGAGAAAGAACCATTTGTTGGATTGAAAAGGGAAGCTTTTGGGGGGGAAGAGGGTGGAAGGGTGAGACAGGAAGGGGGAATAGGGAAGGGTTTGTGACTGAGATGTAACTTGAAGAAAAAAAAATAAAGTACTTATATAAAAAAAAAGGTAGAAAACTTGGAATAGCTCTGCCTCAGGACCCAGCCATACCATTTCTGGGTATACATCCAAATGACTCCTCACCAAATCACAAGGAAGTTTCCTCATCTATGTTCATAGAAGCCTTATTTGTAATAGCGAGAAACTGGAAACAACCCAGATGTCCCTCAACCGAAGAATGGATTAAAAAACTTTGGCAAATCTACACAATGGAATACCACTCAGCTATCAGAAACAATGAAATCATGTAATTTGCAGCCAAATGGATAGAACTAGAGAAGCTCATCCTGAGTGAGCTAACTTACATCCAGAAGGATGCACATGGCATCTATTCACTTATAGTCGGATTTTAGCCATATAGTACAGGATAACTATACTATAACCAATGCACCAAAGGAAACATGAACATAGACTTTGTTTCCTATCAATGAGACACTTTTCCCTGGTGGTGCTGCCTTATATGCCCCCAGTTTATGAGGAGGCTCTTGGCTCTCATATGACTGCTGAACTGGGGTGGGGGACTGATATGTAGGGACACTCCACTCCAGAGAAGTGGGATGGAAGAGATAGGGGGTAGAGGGCGGGACTGGGAGGGGTAGAAAGAGGACACTATAATGGAGATGTAACCTGAAGTAATAAATAAATAAATAAATAAATAAATAAATAAATAAATAAATAAATAAATATCTCAGGAATAAATAGGGAGAAAAGACCAATACTTAAAAAAAAAAAAAAGGTCTCATTTGTTGTGTGAACCAAAGGCTCGTGAAATAAACCAGTGGTGCTTTATAGGCCCCCAGTGTAACTTGAGTTTTATTTCTGCCATGACTGTGATAGAATAAAGGGTATGGTGAAAATATCTGGTGGCTCTTTACAGCTGGGTCGGTTAAATTATCACTTCCATCAAGAATGGAAAGTTTAACAGAGCCTCTATTCATGATCTCACTTCCAGGTCATGAACTTGGGCTATCACAGTTTGATGTTACAAGTCAGGAGTCTTCCTCTCTGTATTACATGACACTGTCATTGAGAGAAGTAACCATGCTGACTCCTAGAATGTGATGAAAGAGATGCTTCTCTCAATTCCAGATCTAGTTGTTAAGGGCCTACCACTCTCTGCCCCTTGCTTCTTGGAGTACCAATCTGACATACGGGATGTCCAGACTACTCTGCCATTCAGAGAGCTCTGCTCAAGAGCACAGCGGCACCAGACACAGAGGTAGTGATTATTATGTGGGATGCCTCACTCTGCTAAACCTTGCAGAGTGCTGTAGTTGCAAGCCACCGCCTCACTGAAACTATGTGGGAGCCTCCAAGTAGAACTCAGCAGAGACCCAGTCAACCTATGAGGTTTGGAGGTGGATTGCTCCCTAGCCCTCTTGGTTGAATACAAATTCAAATAATAGCAATAGAGGAGGATATTAACTACATAAGCAGAAAGACGGACTTCAAAATTGTAAACCACACACAAAATCTTCCTAAAGTACCCAAAAGAGAGGGTTCTCTTAAAAATAGTTCCTATATAGTCAGCAGGGTTTAATTATATATATTAAAACAGCTACTAAGGAGTGGTTTGACTGTTCAGAGCACACACACACACTCACTCACACACACACAAACACTAACACACACACTCACACTCACACACACACTCACACACTCACACACACTCACACACTCACACTCACACACACTCTCTCACACTCACACACACACTGACACACACACAGACACACACACTCACACTCACTCACACACACACACACACACACTCACACTCACAGATGTTTGAGGTGATGGGCAAGCCAGTGAATCACTGCCTTACTGCACATCTGTCCATGAATTCTAATGTCACACTGTACTTACTGCACATCTGTCCATGAATTCTAATGTCACACTGTACTTGAGAAATATATGTGTTAATTAAAAAGAAAACGTTTAAAAACAAGAAACCAGCTACTTCTACAATTCTATAGTGAGCATAATAGTCACCAAATTCATTATAAAGTACCAGCAGCTTTTCAAAGATGTGAAAATTAGAAAAAGAAAAATTAGTCTCATGAACCCACCATCTCACCATTCCTGCCATCAATGATGCAATAATTCCTCATTTTATTTTTCTCTGATCAAAAACAATCTATTTTTACAGACTTAAAATTATATCTGAAGGTGAGAATTGGCTTACTATCATCTGGAGCTTGCATAATTTCGGAAGAAAATATTACAGCAAGAGAAAATTAAAATTGCCCTAAATGAAGGAAAAATTACAAAGTGCAATAGTATATTATGAAACTCATGGTCACCAGCCCCAGGAAAGCCTTTGAAGGCCTAGGAAGTGATCAGCCCCTGAACTACCCCCTGAGCAATGGTAACAAAACTGTCTTAACTCAAAAAAAAAAAAAAACTCTAATAAATAAACCTTCACTGGTTCTTTATATTATTCTCTTCTTTATAATTATAACCGAAACATATTTCTATTATGAGCACATTTTAATAATAATGTCTTTATTGTAATTTCCCCCATATAAACATAATTTCTATGTTAAAGAAAATGACAATTACATGGCTTTTGATGCATACTTCTAACTTTTGTTCCCCATAAGTAATTAGAAATACACAGTGGCACATTTACAGATATTGATATATTCACTGCATTATAGTAAAATTTAAAACTAGTGACAGTATAATAAAACCACAACTTATCTATATAACAAATTAGGATAATGTAAACTATAATTGGACAATCTACTCTCTTGTAAAATGGTGGGCAATAAATTCTTCCGGGATCAGATAGGGCACGTTCAGGGTGATATGGTCGTAGACGGGCAATAAATTCTGGATGGACACACTCCTTTTCTAAAAAAAAAAATTACAGTTCTAATAATTTCATTTTGGAAAATAAATGCTCTATTATTATTATATATGCAACAGGAGAAGGGATTTTATGATGTTCTGGGAGACCACTACCTTGCTGTTTGCAAGGGTCAGTTCTTCACATGGCAGATCTCTATTTGAATTCAGAAAGCCGGAGGAGAAATTTCCTCAACATAGTGCATGCACTGGTGTGAGGAAGGTGTGGATTCTTGTGCTTGGTACTCCATGAACATTAGTAAAGACTCGCCAGGCTTTGGGTCCCTAACTGCACCTACCAGGTAGGCAATTGACTGTGAACTTTTTGCCTAAATACCCTTCAAACTCCTCTTCCACAGAGAAGCAAAGATGTATCTATTTTTATCAGCAGTAAAACCAAAAAACCTGAAATCTTGCCGTTTTGAATGCCTGATGGCTCCTCTCATGGAAAGAAAGCTGGTGGGGGGGGGGGGTCTCCTCTGTCTGATGCAAACATGGTCTTCCCGGGGTGTAACTTCAATTCTACAAAGTCCAATGTGCACTGTGGAAGACTCCTCTATGCTCTGATGCAACTTTGAGTTCTACCAGTCCAAGTAAGGAGATCGTCTCCTGCACAGCAGCCCTGCTGTGGGGTCATGTGGTCCCTCAAAAGGATTAGAGAGGCAAGATTTGAGCCCCTGAGGAACTCTCAGTCCGGGCAGATAAAGAGGTAAATACACCTGTCCCATGACCATTCACATTCACTAACAATGTGTCTGAAAGATGATATTTGAAGTTTATTCCCTTCTTCCACCCTTCTCATGTCTATCCCATCTACCACCCCTCTACGCCCCACCCCCTCATCCCCATGCCACCAGGTATCTATTTACCTCCTTTGCTTCCCCCCTCTTTTTGTCTCATATCTTCACATTAGAGTTTTGAACTAATTCATGAAAACTGAAGGGAAACAGAGGTTTTGTTTGTTTATTTGTCTGTTTTAATGCTAATTTATTCTCATTCCTATTTTCAAATTCCACAACTGGCTTTCTGACTTTCATCTATGTGTGCTTAATGGGATGCTTTAGAGTCACTTACAATCTACAGCTATGACCCCCTGTAACTCCAGCTCCCGCAGAGGATCAGACACCCTCTTCAGCCTCTGTGTGCACATAGAGACCTGTGGCATGCATGCACACACACACACACACACACACATACACATACACATATATACACACACATGCACATACACGCAAACACACACAGTGATACATAAAGACAAATAAGATAAGAATGGATCTTTAAAAATAAAACATAAAAAACAATAAATTAAAAAGTCACCGTTCTTAATTCACTTCATATAAATTTACCATATTTAGCATCTGGAAATGCCCCTGCTAAATGCTGACAAAGAATGTAGCATTTGTAGCTGACATTATAAACAAAGAAGCAAATAAGAAAAGCTCTAGCAAGTCCTTGGGAAGTTCAGGGAGATTATCATGGAATGCAGGTGGCTACGACACAGGTCTTAAAAGAACTGCATCCTCTATAGCTGCCTAGCAACCGGAAATTGTAGCTAACCTGTCTTTTAATGGGTAAAATTAGGCAATGCCTGAATATTTAGTAACTGATAAAGTAGTGTTCTTGCTGATAGACAAAGCAGCTAAAAAGAATCCAATAGATTGTTTTCACTTTAAATGTTCAATCTGCTTTATTTAGATAGAAACACTCTAAAATGCATGGCACTGTTCATGAAACATAACATTGGCAAATAAGATTCTAATTTTAGAGTGATGTAGAAAATAAAATTCTAATGTCCTAAATAGTGACTAGACTTTTTCACACTCTACAACACACACACACACACACACACACACACACACACATCATGCTTTGGGTATGACGAAACACAGTCCAGTAGATCAGATTTCTGTATTTAACTCACTATTGGTTTTTATGCATCTTTATATATTATTTTTCATTTCTAGTTTTCATGTTTTCAAGGGAATTTAGAATAAAGGTTACATAACAAAATGTTTTATGCTTTAAAAATTTTATAGATTTTTGTGGCCAGAGAGATGGCTCAGTGATTACATAGTGCCCTTTCATAGGACCCAAGTTCAGTTCCTAGTGGGAACATCAGGTAGCTATGACCACCTGTAACTCCAGCTCCCGCAGAGGATCAGACACCCTCTTCAGCCTCTGTGTGCATATAGAGACCTGTGGCATGCATGCATACACACACACACACACACACACACACACACACACACACACATACACACATACACGTATTACACGTATATACACATACATGCACATACACACAAACACATGCAGTGATACATAAAGACAAAAAAAGATAAGAATGGATCTTTAAAAATAAAACATAAAAAACAATAAATTAAAAAGTCACCGTTCTTAAAAATTTACATGAGTGGAAATAATTTTATGTCTGATATAATATCAGATATTGCATATGGAGCTATAAATATAGGATACATATATACATAAATGCATAAGATCTATAAGATTTCATGAATTGTTTATTGTTTCATTCTTCCTCCTTTACTTTCTGACATGGACAGAATTAAAGTTTTAATGCACAGGGAGGAAAGGCATTGGAGAAGAAAATGCAACACCAAAACTTTAGGAGTGAACATTCATTTGCATGTTCTGCACATATTTTGTGGAATAGACAAGTGCAGGTGCTTTAAGCACAAGAAACATCCATGCACATATAAACGCACACACTCTGCTAAAACATTCCAGTCAAAATCATTACAGCTTGCTATTTTGTTCAAAAGAATAAATTTCTTTAATCTAGTAGGTTCAAGCCAGAGACAAAACACAGGCAATTAAGCAAATTTAACCCTCACTCTGGAGAGATGGGCAAGCACTGTGAGACAAGTTACTGTGACATATAACTCCCTCATAGGATGTCTTTCCAGGGCCACAAATTATGGCCTTTCTTTAAGAAGCTGTTAAAATGTGTCCTTTCCTTTGCTGGCATTTGAACTTGCATTTATTATTTGCATACTCTCCTTTTGCTGAAGCTCATGGCCCCCATCCCCCGTTTCTCAAATCTTTCTTTCTGGGTCTTTAATTTTCTGACTTGGGCCCACAATCATTTTGTTTATCAGACTCCACTTTTGCTTCTCACGCTGGCACCTAGTCAAATGTCGCAATACTGCATAAAAAAGATCAATAAAGTAAGATCAACAAAAGCTACTGAGAAACTTGGATATGTATCACAAGAAGCATCCAGGGAAGTGGCTTACTCAAACATTTGAATATGAAAACAGAGCATTCATCATCTTAACATAAATTAGATTTTTAGAATTGATGGGTTGAACAGGTAAGATGTAAGATAGGTGAATTTACAATTTTTTTTTTTTTTTTTTGGTTTTTCGAGACAGGGTTTCTCTGTGTATCCTTGGCTGTCCTGGACTCACTTTGTAGACCAGGCTGGCCTCGAACTCACAAAGATCCGCTTGCCTCTGCCTCCCAAGTGCTGGGATTAAAGGCGTGCGCCACCACCCCCCGGCGAATTTATAATTTTTTAATTGTCAGTTTTACAAGTTTAAATTAATGGAGAATATATATTATGTTAAAATTCTTGCAGGCATTTTTGGCAAACTTAGCCACATTATATGAATAAAGCAAAGCTAATCAAACTTGAAAACTGTGACTGATATCATGCTGAACACCTTCCTTGATGACGGCAATTTAATTTAAATCAATCATCAAAAAAGTTACAAGATTTCATCATTCTTTTTTGTTTAAATACAATAGCCTACAAGGAAGAAACAATGGAAAACAGGATACATTAAAAAAAAGATTTATTCTTATTTTATGTACATTCGTATTTTGCCCACATGTGTGTCTGTATGAGGGAGTCAGATCCACTGCAACTGGAACTGCAGACAATTATGAGCTTCCATGTGGGTGCTGGGAATTGAACTCACATCCTCTGGAAGAACAGCCAGTGCTCGTAACCACTGAGTCATCTCTCCAGCTCGCAGGGTACATATTTTTTAAAGTCAGTTAGAGCTCATATTACATGAAAATTCAGAGATTTTTCTGGCCTCTGCCTCCCAAATGCTGGGATTAAAGGTGTGTACCATCACTGCCAGGCAAAGTACATTTTGGGTTGTTTGTTTTTTGTTTTCCAAGACAAGGTTTCTCTGTGTAACTTTAGCTATTTTAGAACTCACTCTGTAGACCAGACTGGTCTGGATAAACTAGGAGTTGAGAAATGTGGCCTTAAATGTTTATATTAGTGAGGAAAGCAGGTTTACAGATAGGAAGACCTGGCATTTAATTTCAAAGTTTAAAATATACCACTGACAAATATACCACTTGGTCCAAAGCAATAAATAAAAAATAACAAACTAGTAAATAATGAAGTAAATAAACAATGAAAGACCCAGAAACAATCTGGCAAACACCTGAAAGAATAAGTTGAAGATGTTAGTTTCACAGAAGTCGAGACCATGGACTTTTTAACGTGCTAGGATATGAGTTTAGATACCCTTGGTTGAAAGGCTGGACATCATTAGTTGTTAGCCAGGATTTAACTAACAATTCTCATGCACTTTGGGTGGAAATGTAAGCTACTAGCATTTCCTGGGAAAAGAATTTCACAGCTAGGTTGGAATTAGGGCCTCAGCAGGAAGTTCCGAACCTCCACTTGTGATCAGTTATCTTGACTGTCAGCTTGATTGGATTAAGAAGCACCTAGATTAGTGAAGCACCCATGAGAATGCCTGTGGGAGAGTTCCAAGGAATGATTATATTAGGAGGGCCTGACCTGAAGTGGATTAATCCCTTGATGTATTCATAATAAGATGAATTATTGGGAAATAGTTAAACACAGGAGTTGGGGAAGTTTGAGGAAGTCAGTCACCAAGGCAAGGTCCTTGGGGTTACATCTTACCCTGGCTTCTTCCTGTATGACTTTTTCTTTGCGTTCTGCCCTTCTCTGGGTGATAGTTTTCTCTACCACATGTGATGTTCTGTCTTATAATGGGCCCAGAAACAATGAACCAGTGTAGGACTGGTTCATTAGAAACCACTGAGCCAAAATAAATCATCCCTCTCTTACAATTTCTGCCAGGTATTTGTTCACTAACATCACTAAAGTACTACCCTATACACAATTCAAGAGAGCAAGATCTCAATACAAAGAACACTGGGGAACGCTGATGGGAATGTTCAACAAAAACCTTGAGATGTCAAAAAGTAATTGGCCTTAAAATGTCTACAATGACAAGGGTTTAAAACAAATTGCAGTGTATTTTTGTGAAGCACACCATATAAGTAAAATAGGAACTCAAATAATCACTATTGTTTTGGACCCAACATGGATGATCTAATAATAAAAGGTTGCAAAGAAGAGACAAATTAAACAAGAATTTGTATTCAGTGTTTCTATTTACATATGTTCAAAAGCACTATGCTATTTCAGAATATGTATAAACATAATTTAGAGGTATGTTTATATTTAGGGGAATCATGAACAAGAGAGACATTACAAATAAAAGTTCTTTATAGTACTTATGTCTTTTAGAGACAGGTAAGAGTGTTGATGTGAATATTTAGAGAAGTGTACAGTAAATATCAAGAGTTCTGTTAATATCCTTTGTTACTGTAGAATTGCTTTACAGAAATTTGACAACATGAAGCAAAATTTCCAAAATTATATATTTGAAAAATTCTCAAACTATATATCCTGATAAGAATGAATACTGAATAATAGTCTGATATATGCTTAATAGTATGAATATAAGTTTACTGTATGTAGCCTTATTTGTAAGGGGTAAATATTGTAAATAACGAGTTTCTAAATAGCATCATGAATGGATAAAAACAGCTGAAAATACGGTGGCCAAAATGCCACAATTTGTATAACATAGGGCATGAGGTGTGCACTCAAATACTTAGGTGAGTTCCAGATAATATTCTTTGAAGGGGAAAGCAAAGAACACTGCTTGAAGAGAAGTAAACAGACCTGATGGGGAAGGGTATGGGGTAATTCCTCTCCATCTAGAATCTCAAACATATTCTTTTTTTTTTTTTTTTTTTTTTAACCAGGATCTCTGATCCTTACAAAGAAACACTCACAAACTAAATGAAAATATTAATTCAGGGCATATTTTAGAGGCTTGAGGAAAGTGTTGCTGTTCAAATGTTCCTTTAGGAAGAAGAGTGAAATACATTAAAAAAAAATAACAGGAGAAAATTAAAATAGTTATCACCCTGCACAAAGCTCAACTGCAAATGGATCAAAGACCCCCAACATACATCTATATACACTGAACCTGACAGAAGAGAAAGTTGGGAACAGCCTTGGATTCACTGGCACAAGAAAATACATTCCCTGTTAGTGCAAGCACTAACACCAACAATTAATAAATGGGGCTTCATGAAACTGAAAAGCTTTTTCACGGCAAAGAACACTATCATTCAGACAAAGCAGCAGGCTACAGAATGGGAAAATATTTTTTTTACCAACTATACATCTGATGGAGGACTAATATCCCAAAATAAAGAATTAAAAAAAAAACCGATTAACAAATAACTAAACTGAAAAAAATGGGGTGCAGAGCTAAACACAGAATTCTCAAAAGAGGAAATTCAAATGGCCAAGAGACAAAGAAATGTTCAGCATCATTAGTCACCAAGGAAATATAAATCAATATTACTTTGAGGTTTCACCTTACACTCCTCAGAATAGCTAAGATCAATAAAACATGTGATAGCTTATGATGCCAAGGAGGATCTGGAGTAAGAGGAACACTCATCCATTTTTGGTAGGAGTGCAAACTTGTATAGCCACCACGGGAATCAGTGCGGCAGTTCCTCAGTATGATGGGAATCAATCTATATAAATATTCAACTATAGCACTCTTGGGGCATATACCCAAAGGATACTTCATCCTACCATAGAGACACTTACTCAACCATGTTCATTGTCTGATTCATAATAATCAGAAATTGGAAACCACCTAGATGGCCCATAACAGATGATAACAGATATAGAAAATGTTGTACAGTTACACAGTGGATTATTATTCAGCTGTCAAAAAATGAAATCATAAAGGTTTCAGGTAAATAGGTGGAACTAAAACAGAATCATCCTGCGTGAGGGAACCAGACCCAAAAAGACAAATGTGGTATGTATTCACTTATAAATAGACATTATCAGTTCAACCAATGAAAACCAAGCTACAATCCACAGAACCACAGAGGTTAGGTATAGAGTAAGGGACTAGGGGGAGGGTAGGCAGATAGATCTCGTTGGGAAAGAGAAATACATTAGTTATGGATGGATGTGGGAGCCTGAAACTGGAAGATCAAGAGGTAGGAGAAAGACAGGGGTGATGGAGAGAATACTGGGAGAGACTGCGAAAGTTAGGTGCTATTTGAGGGTTAGTATGGAAACCTAATAATAGCAAAAGCTTCCTAATATATATTTCCAATATATAGGTAGGAGATCTAAGTGAAATTACCAAATAAGGCATGAGAGAGAGCTCCAATAGGACATTTCTTGCCAACAAATGCATCTTCCATTACCGAAACTGGGTTACATTTATTTGAGTTGTTGGCCAAAGGAGTCACATGGGAACCCCCAAACAACTCAGGCAGTTGCCAAGACTACAGGTTACTCTCCACAGATGAACAGCAAGGCCTTACTACTGAAGATGACATCTACACCACTCATTGAAGGTGGAAAATTCAAGATGGTGGTACTGAAGGGAATAAAAATTATTAAAAGACCCCCTAAGTCGGCAGTAGAGCCAGGCCAGCTGCCAGGTGATTCCCGGAACTTAGCTGACCATAAACAGGTTGAAACCAAGAATGAAGGTCAATTGGGCCACGGGCCCCCAGGGCTTCAGGAACTGGCTGACCACAAAGTAGATAACAAAACAAGATTAGATTCATTCCTGAGACAAACAGATGTAGGATGTTTCCTGCTGATTAACTAATGGGCTGGTACATTCCACCTGTATTTCACCTCCCTCTTGGGTTGTGGTAAACGATGGGCTGGTCTGGTACATTCCACCTGTATTTCCCCTCCCCCTTGGGTTGTGGTAAACAATGGGCTGGGCTGGTGCTTCCCACCTGTAATTTCCCCCACCCCCTTAATCTGTGGTGCTCACCTATTAAATATTCTACTCTACCCCTGCGTGGGGGTTGCGGCTCCTAGCCCTGCGTGGGATACGAGTGGTACCCCTCAGTGCACTGAGCCCCCCCTTTTCCCCCTTTCCCCCCCCCGAAATAAACCTCTTGCAATTGCATCAAGATGGTCTCTTGCGAGTTTTGGGGCGGCCGTGATATCCTGAGTGTCAGGTGAGGAACTTCCCTCCCCCAGGTCTTTCAGTACATAGAACCTCCATCCATACATTTTAGATCTTTGGTAAAGGAAGGTACTCAGCACACTACCAAAGTAGAAATGTAAACACCAACTCAGCCACAACTCTTTTGATCTGCAGTGGTGCCCTCCCTGCAAGTTATGATAGTGCAATGGTGGCATAAAGCTTATGGGAGTCACAAATCAATATATGATTTGACTTAAAGTCTACTCCAGGAGATGGAACCCATACTCAACACTGCTAGGGTGACCTGTAGGAGTTAGATAAATTAGATTTAGAAAATATATAGGAGTTTCTGATATTGTCTCTTAATTCGGGGCCTGAAGAGCATTATCAGCATGAAGTCAGCAAAAACAGGAAAGACTTAATAGACTGAAAAACAAGGTTGAAGTCAGGAAAAATAGGAAAGACTCAATAGACTTGAAACAAAGTATCTGGCCTGACATTGTTTTCAGCTGCTAAGTGGGCGGAGCCCAAATTAAGCTGAAACAGAGTTCCTCCTATTTGAGGACAGTGCGTGGAGCCCAGAAGAGAAGAGGCCCCTGATGTTAGAGAGCTCCAAGAGTCCTGCTGAAAAAACAGCTGGCCATTGATGGCCAGCTCTCTCCCTGAAGCAGAAAGAAGCCGGTGAGCAAAGAAAGCCTGAGCAAGACACCAAAAGGCCAAGGACTGGACCCTGTGGCTCAGCTTTTGCCTAGAGGGGTTTGATCTGTCCAAACAGTGGCCTAAAGGAAACGGTGCCTGGCTTTAAGGACTGAGGCAGAGCAGCTGAGTTCCTGATTCAAAAGAAGTAAGTTGGCCTGTAGACGGCTGAGGTCTCTCACAGAAAGCATGAAACCTTATTTAAGGTGAGACTGCAATAACCAACAAACCCTGACGAACCTGCATCTGAGATATCCAGAAAAAGGACTGCTAAGTGCGTTAAAGAATCTACAACAAAGACTGTATTCCTGACGACTAAGGACCTGCCCCAGAGACTGTATCATTCTAAAAGGTTATGAAAGTAGTTGTTATAATTATCAATAGGTTTAGTGGATAGGTTAAAGGGGTTGTAGGATTTTATAGGATTAATAGATAAGAAATTGTTGGTGTTTGTTATAAGTGAATTTAGTAATAAATAAATAAGTGTTAAATAATAATTTAAAAGTTCGGTGACAGGTGGCGCTCAACGTGGTAAGGCATTATGGGTAATTTTATTTTCAAAACTATAGAGAAAACTACAGATTTTGAAACTATGATGCCAGTTGTTGACAATATGACAATGTTTCCTGCTGACCTCTACACTGTTTTTCAATCAGACCGAATGTTTTATGCTGTTTACTTTTTTTTATTTTATTGGTTTGTCATAAGGAAGACGTCTGTTACACAATTAAAAATTATGGAAATACAGATTGAGGAGCTTAAGAAAATTCTGACAGGGCAGGTGACTGGAACTGAGAAAATGGCAAGTTCTTTTCTAGCTAGGTCTCCACAGTCGCCGCATGTACCAGTAGAAAAGCCGCCACGTGTGTCAGTAGAAAACCAGGTAGGTAATGGTGCTAATGTGGAACCAAGTGCGCGCCCAGAAGAGCTGCATGGTACTGCACAATCACCATCAGCTTTTCCAGTTATGTTTCAATTTAGGCCTGATAATAACGGTCAGCTCAATCAGGAATTAACATGGCGTCCAATAGACATTTTGGATTTAAAAAGATTTAAGGAGTCTATTGTCTGTTATGGAATGCATTCATCATTCGTTAAACAGATGCTAAATAACTGGGCTTTGCAAAATAGAGTCATTCCCCAAGATTGGAAGGGACTGATATCAGCTGTGCTAGAAGGTAGCCAGCAATTACAATGGTTGTCATGGTGGAGACATGAAGCCACAAAATTAGAGCAGCAAAATATGGCAAGGGGAATAAATGTCACAACCCACCAAATGCTTGGTGAGGGACCTTATGCTGACATACGGTTACAGACTCAATTTGAAGATGTTGTCATCGAACAATGTCGTGTTGCAGCTCTGAGGGCCTGGGATATGGTGGCTGAGGCTGGGAAAAGGTTTACTTCATTTACCAAGATAATACAAGGTCCTCAGGAACCCTTCTCAGACTTTTTAGGGAGATTGACTTCAGCTGTGGAGAGAGATGTAGATAACCCTGATGCCAGACAGGACTTGATAAATGCCTTGGCATATGAAAATGCAAATGCTGAATCTCAAAGGGCAATTAGGCCATTGAACATTCGAGGAGCCCCAGTAGATGAATGGATAAGAGAAACAGCTGATATTGGTTTTCAAGAGCATCAGACTAATGTCATAGCACAAGCAGTTGCTAGGGGTCTTAATGAGTGCTTTAAAAATGGTGAACTTGGTCATTTCCAAAGATATTGTAAGGCTGAATCCTCCAGAACTCGAAATGATAGGTGCCTGGACTCTGCAGAACATGGTCATAGAAGGGAACAAACAGCTTTTAATGGCAAACATGGTCGTAGAAGGGAATGAATGGCTTCTAATGGCAATAGAAGGTTAAGGTCTCCAGGATTTTGTCCTCGTTGTGGAAAAGGTAAACACTGGTCCCGGGATTGTAGAGCTCAAACGGATGTCAGAGGTAACCCCTTGCCGGGAAACGAGGGGAGGGGCCTACCGGTTCAGGCCCCCCAAAACAGTGTGAACCGTCATCCATCATCCAACCAGAGGGAAACAGACAGACAAGAAGAACAAAATTAACTATTGCTGATCTTTTACAGGCTACTGAAGGTACTACAGTTTTAGATTTGACCACAGATCAATCTAAAACATTATCCAAAACAGATGAATGTTATATGTTAAACACTGGTATCTATGGTCCTTTACCATCAGGGACAATAGGATTAATATTTGGAAAAAATGGGTTAACTTCTCAAGGATTCTTTATACATCCAGGTATTATAGATGGAGACTTCAAGGAAGAAATTAAAATTATGACATCCATATGAAAAGAGATGACAATTAATGCAGGGGACAAAATTGCCCAACTGCTGCTGTTTCCTTACACCAAGGACAAGGTTGTTCCAATAGACAGAACAGGAGCAGTCGAAAATAGTGGAAAACGTGTGTATTGACAAACAATGGTGAGTGATACGAGACCAAAATTAAAAATACAAGTGAATGGTATTGAAATAGAAGGATTGCTTGACACGGGAGCGGATGTCACTGTCCTTTCACATGAGTCTTGGAATTCAAACTGGCCACTTCAAAGGGTTCCTACACATTTTTTAGGTATTGGTAAATTATCACATGTAAAACAAAGTGTACGATGGCTTAACTATGTGGGACCAAAAGGACAAACAGGGAAGTTGAGAACTTATGTGGCTGATGTACCCATAAATTTATGGGGAAGGGATCTCTTACAACAATGGGGTACTCAAATTAATATTCCTACAATGCCAGAAATAACAAATGATGAAATAATGGATGCTTTTGAGGAAGGTATTGATATGCATACTCAACAACAATTGCAAGCAATGTCTAGTGTCCAAACACAGGACACCCCAGACATTGAGATTATAGATACTTTTGAGGAAGGTATTGATGTGAGTACTCAACAACTGCATGCTATATCTAGTGTCCAAACACAGGACACCCCAGGTATCGAGTTTCCAAATTTATACTAGGGGCCACTGCTGAAATTCCAACAGCCCTACCCTTGAAATGGCTATCAAATAAACCAGTGTGACAAGAGCAGTGGCCCATAACAAAGGAAAAATTGGAGGCTCTTGAGCAATTGGTAAAAGAACAGCTGGAGGCTCGTCATATAGAAGAGTCTACCAGCCCATGGAATTCTCCTGTGTTTGTGGTAAAAAAGAAATCGGGTAAATGGAGAATGGTAACAGATTTAAGAGCTGTGAATAGAGTAATTCAACCTATGGGTCCTTTGCAGCCTGGTATGCCTTTACCTTCTCTGTTACCAAAGTCATGGCCTTTAATAGTAATTGATTTAAAAGACTGCTTTTTCTCAATTCCATTGCATAAGAATGATAGGGAAAGGTTTGCCTTCTCTGTACCTACTCTTAATAACAGTAGGCCAATCAAGAGGTATTGTTGGAATGTACTTCCACAGGGAATGTTGAATAGTCCAACTCTGTGTCAATATTTTGTACAAAAACCATTAGAAATAATGC
>CAJQZJ010032828.1:4490170-4501008 GCA_907164525.1 Lophiomys imhausi
AAATAAATAAGAGTTAAATAAATAATAATTTAAAAGTACGGTTACAGTGTGCCACAGACAAATTTGATGGAGGCAACTCCTCAATCAAGAGTCCTATTTCTTAGGTGACTTTAGCTTCTTGTGTCATATTTTCAGAAACAAACCTGCACAGGACCCCAGATTCTGTAGCTTATACTTCTGAGTTAGAACATCAGATCTGGATTTCAGAGTTGAAATTTGGATGTCTAAGCACAAACCTCTGAACATACATTTCCAGACTCCTTTAAATTCATTCATGCAATGTGTGTCTGATGTGAGGGCTAGAACACACACACCATGGTACATGTGTGAAAGTCAGAGAACAACTTTCAGAAGTTGTTCTTTCCTTCTTCTACCCCGTGGGAGGCAGGATTGAAGGTAGGGCATCAGGTTCCCCAGAGCCTGCTGTTTACTTATGGAAATCTAAATGTCCTTAATCTGATTTATATGGAAATACATTTTTGCAGAATATAAGAAAGGAGATTTTTGTATGTGTACTTACGTGTTACCAGGGATCAAATTGTGGACCCTATGCATACTCAGCAAAACTCTACTACTGAGATATATAATTTGAAATTTAATATTCTCAGTTGGTTTCGTTTGTTGAATTTGTGAGTGACCACTAAGGCCCAGGGCATTTTGATTTGTCAGTACCAATATCAGTCCTCTATAAAGACTGACTAATATTAAGGGAGTGAGGTCATCAGAAAGTTTGGTCCTGCCACTCAGGCCAGTATTAGTTTTAAAAGAAAATAATTATTAATGCCAGATAGGATGGAGCATGCCTATAATATCAACATTTGGAAAGTGGAGGCAGGAAGATCAGGATTTTAAGGGTAATCATCTCAGCTACATATTGAGTTTAAGGGCAGCCTGGGCTAAATACAAACCTGTCTCAATAGTAGTAGTAGCAGAAGTAGTAAATAATGATGATGATAATAATAATAGTAGTAGTAGTAGTAGTAGTAGTAGTAGTAGTAGTAGTAGTAAGCTAATTAACTTACTTTATGGTACTGAGAATCAAATCCAGGGCCTTGACTATGGTAGCCAAGTGTCTGAACACTCAGCGACATCCTCAACACTACATCTTCTTTTAATTTTTATTTATTTACTTATTTTGTTTTGTCTAGTTGACTTTTTAAAAACATATTTTTAACTGAAACAGAATTACATCTCTTTTTCCCTCCATTTCCTCCTTCCAATCCCTCCATGTTTCCTCTCACTCTCAAGTTGATAGCCCCTTTTTCCTTGATTATTATGCCTACATATGTGTATATGTAGATGTATGCAGAAATATATAAATACAACTTTCTGAGTCCATTTTTGTTGTTTGTATGTATATGTTTACAGTTTCAGGGGTGAGCACTCTACATTGGCCAACCAATCAGGGAACTCATACCTGGGCAAGGCCAATTCTCCTTCTCCCAGCAATTATAAGTCACCTGTAGTTCTTTGCCTAGGGATGAGACCCTGCAAAAGTTGGCTCTTAAAACCTTTCTGCTCAGAGGAGAGGTGGGATGAGGGATAATTAATACCAAGGTTATTTGATAGGGCTTCAAAGAATAATTCAATTTTATATGTCTATAAAATAGAAGTTATACCAGTTGGGCTGACAAGACTCTTAAAGGACCATAGATTAACAAAAATCCTAGTACAAGGCACCAGAATCCTCCTTTAGAATAGTTGGTCAGGGTAGCCCAACTGACTCCCAAAACAACATAGACTATTGACGTGGCCCTCGGTTGGCAATCAAGTGTTGAGGATAAATCCCTATTGCTGAAGTCACTGAATACTTAGGACATAGGATTTGGGTGATTGGAGCTGTATCTGACCTTGAGAGACTCCTTCCTGTGATCTAGCTTCCCTGGACCCAGAAAACACTAAGCAAGCTCCAAGGGAGATAAACAACAGTCCTACCCAGCTGCAACATGTATGAATGTTGACAATGGCCAGTATGATAAGATATCCCTAAAGGTGTAGTAAATAAGGACATCTAGATGTTGGCAATAACCAAGAACTGTCTAGTTGGATTTCAAGCCCACTCAACAGGAGGAAAGTTCTGCTTGGGATTAGAACCCTAATCAATAATCTACTACCATCACTTTGCTAGGCCAGCGTAATTCCTCATCATGTTCTAAATCTTAACCCTACACCCACAGATAAATGTAGCAACAACCTCTCATCAAAAAATCTCTCTTTACAGCAAATGGAACTATCACAGAAAACCAAAACTGGACACAATGTAGAAATCAACTGGTGATGGGAGCTCAGTCATAATGGATACACCTCTATCACACTTCCTGCATCCATTTTTAAATGCAAATGCATTTTCTCCACTTCTTGAGTTGACAACTCTGCTATAGTCCCTAAACAATATTGTTTCTTTGTAAAAAAAAAAAATGTTCACAAGGAAAAAAAAAAACAAACAAACCCAAAGGCTAACATTGGTAAACTGATTCACAGCAGTGATATTGAGTTAGGTGAAATAAAGAGATTTCAGAAGAACTGGGGACACGACCTCAAAGTGACAGTGACTTCTTTCCTTGAAGGGTAAGTCAGACACATACTTGAAGCATAGAAGTGCAATGCTAATTGGATGTTTGAAATGAGATACATACATTTGTCACTCAAAGGGTATGTCAATTTCTCAAGCTGCCTGCTTTTAACTCACATGGCTCAAGGAGTAACCTCTTATATTCTCTGAGGAGGGCATGTGGCTATTAGTGTGCACTTAGTGACCCTAGGGTATTAATTTGGAATGTGAAACAATTCTCTTCAAGGAGTTTTGAAAACCCAACAGCAAAGGTAGAAACATGAACATGATTTGGAGGACTAAGAAACTGTAAAACTCATGAGGAGAGGAGGGAGTGAACTCCCCTAGAGAGAAGACAGATTTCATGGAGGCACTGTCTACATTTGTATTTAGAAAAGGTTTGGTAGTTGGACAACAAGCTGGCAAAGAATAGGGACTGTCTCAAATTTAGGAAACACAAGGAATACTGAAGGAGCACACTAAAAGAAAATTCAAAGCATTCAAAGCTGGATGTGGTGGTACAGACAGATTAAGTAAGGTAAATTTTTGATAGTTCTTTTGAGTGTGAGGTTTGTGTGCATGTGCGTGTGCATGTGTGTGTGTGTGTGTGTGTGTGTGTGTGTGTGTGTGTGTACCTGTTTGTGTTTCTTGTATATGTGTGCTGGTGTGTGTGGGGTCGAGAATGTTGGTAGCTCTCCTCTATTTACTTCTTGAGACAGGGTTTCTTACTGATCCCAGAGCTCACTGATTTGGTAAGAGTAGCTATCTTGTGAGCTCTGGATATCTGCTGCTCTCTTCCTCTCCAGTGTTAGGATTGCAAGTACATGGGGCTACCTCTGTGGTTTTTTTTTTTTTTTTTTTTTTTAATGTGGGTATTAGGGATCTGAGCTTAGTTCCTTATACTTTGGAAACAAGTACTTTTCCTGATTGAGTTATTTTCCCTGTCACAAAATGTAATAGTTTATAAAAGAGATAATAATATGAACAAATGCAGGGAAACATTTGCCAATGAGGAAGGAACCCATTAAGCATTCTTGGAGTTAATGGAGTATGGCCTCATGGAAGAAGCACATATCATCTCAAACAGATGGGCAGAAACAGATTGGGGAGGATAGGCCTCACTGTGGGATCTCACAAGCTGTGAGCAGTTATGGGAAATGCCCTGTGGTGGTCAGCAGGGTAGTCCCAACTCTAGAATGCACACACAGAGGGTCTTGTCTCTGGTAGCTAAAAGACACCTGAAAAGAATATGCATATAGACATGTGTTCAGAACATCAGTGCTGAACCCTGGGAGCATTTGCTTCCAGAAAGTGAGCGAAGTGCCAAGGATCATGTTGAGAATCCTGTCTCAGTATGAGCCAGTGCCTGATAGCAACAGTACAGGGGAAGATCGTCTAAGTTGAAAAAGGCCAATTTCTTGGGATCATGGTAACTTGAGACCAGAAAAGAGAACAGGATACTGTGACTAGATTTCTCTCATATTTTAGGGAACTAGTTCTTTCACGGCAACATGCAATATTCAGCACTGTCTGTGATGGGAGGTTAGTGATGGTTACAGTGGTCAGGTAATCAAGGAAGCCTGCTAGAGGACTAGAAATTCCATTACAATATTAATGGTATGTGTACATGAGTAAGTTAGTGAACATGGGCAAACAGGGCATGTACACAGTTCTCTGTGTGAGTTATATTTTATTTTTTATTTATTTATTTTTTTTGGTTTTTCGAGACAGGGTTTCTCTGTTTAACAGCTCTGGCTGTCCTGGACTTGCTTTGTAGACCAGGCTGGCCTCGAACTCGCAAAGATCCGCCTGCCTCTGCCTCCCAAGTGCTGGGATTAAAGGCGTGCGCCACCACCGCCCGGCAATGAGTTATATTTTAATAGGAAGTAAATAATCAGAAAAAAAAAATCAAAGGTGATCATTTGCTGACACATTGCAACTGGAATCAATGCTTATAGTGAGTTAGGCACCCACAGTGTCCCCACAGGGTGCTACGCTCCTTGAGATACAATGTGCTCTGTCAGTTCTGATCTTCTACATTTTATATTTTGCCACTTGATTATGATCCTTCCTAAACAATCCTCCCTCATTTAAGAATCAGAAGTTGTTCAAAATCATCACTATTAATAATTAAACTAACTGGAAGCATTCTTTCTGCAGTTAATTTACAAATGCAGATGCGAACCAATATTGTTTTCGGCTGTTAAAGCACTTAATTTCATTTCTCTAAGGTCCTTGTTTTTGCCCCGGAAATACTCATTTAAATGCAGGTGTGAGGATGCATAAGCTTCTTAGCAGTGACTCAGAGTGCTGATGGGGCCCTTTTTATGATTTCTCCAGACAGAGAAGAATGGTTCAGCATGTTAAGTAGCTACAATGGTATAATTCAGCCATAAATGGCTGCTCCACATGGCTGCCTACTGCTCCTAAGTATCTGCACCTTAAATGCCGTGCTAATACACTGGAATTTCATTTCACCTTCCCTTACTTAGCTAGATAAAGCAGATCCAAAGTTCATAATGTAAAATCGAAAGTTCCTTTTGAAGGCATTTTCAAGGCACGTAGAAAGAATGGAGAAAGTCACATGACAATATTCCAGTAAGCAGAGGAATCCAGGAGATATTCTTGGTTCAAAGCAAGCATACAGATCACAAAGCTCTCAGAACAGTTTTATTTTGTATGGGAGATTCGTGTTGGAGACTCTGCACTCCTTATTTATTCTCCTGGGCTGAAAATATTAGGTCAGGTTGCTAGAAGCCAAGCCTCAAATGATGATCCTTAAAACACTCATTTCTCAACTCAGGCTCTCAGTGGAAGCATATATGGAAAAAGGGATGAATGTTTGAAAAGGGGAAGAGCTTAGGATTCAGTCTCAACTGGAGGCAAGTCTCAGCCTCTTTCAGAGAAGAATTCTAGAGTTTGGTGTGCCAAAATGCCGTTTCAACCTGGGGATGCTTGGTTCATTGATACAGGGGTGGGGGAATGAAGAGATAATGGCTAAAACACACTTAGCATTTTGTAGCAAAATAAATCCATTGATTTAAAGCATTTAAATTTAAAATTACATCCGAAGAATACAGTCATGCATGGGCATATTCAAGAACTTACCACTTGTGACTATAGTGCTTCTGCACACATGATATACAATGAACAGTTTAAGTGTTTAGAAACCAGCGTCTATCAGCCAGGTATTAGCTCATTAATGCTATGTAAAAAACTGCCTCAATTCACGATATTTGACAATGATAAGCAACTGTTAGCTTTTGTGGGTTGACCTCATGGTCCTGCTAGTATTGACTGAACCGGCTCACATACCCGGGGCTGAAATTGCCATTGCTTCATCGAGAGTTGCCTGGGCTGTGGCAAATGTGTTTAGTCCTATCCCACATTCCCCCTCCCTGGCAGACTAGCCTGAACATACCATTGGTGTGACAGTGTCATCTAATTGCAAGTCCAACTGCACAAGCACTTTCATGTCACTATGAGTGTCGCCTCTCACAACATCTCATTCGCAGTAGCAGTCACACTGCTGAGTTGAGTGGAAGGCAGATATTAAGTTGCATGTCTAAGGGCACTGATACCAGGAAGTAATAGTTATGAAGTACTGGAGTCCATAAGGTAATCAATCTTCCAAAAAAGTAAGTGCCAACAAGCATGCTTCAAGGAAAAGAAATGAGCTGAAAACAAATCAGATTAATAGTCTACCATCTGTCATTATGCTTGGGAATTGAAACTCACATTTATTAATTAATTTCTGCTGGTTCAATATGTATTTCTATCAAAATCAGTTGCTATAAAAAACTTCCTCAGGTCTATGTATGAGTCTTGGTCTTATTGATCTATTAAGCTGTGATACATGGTAGGCTTAAAGCAGAAGCTGCATCATTCATAAAGTTCTCATGGATGTGCTGATAAACTGTAACTTGCTTGCAGGGATCCAGATTATGATGATTTCTTTTCTAATCACCTTGAGTGGTAATGGAAAAAGAGGAATCATGTGATATATAAAAATGTCATAGGAACTACTAGGGGGGACGTGAGACTTTTCCATGAAACACTTTACTCTAATTTTTATACTTTGTATAGTTTTTAAACAGTATTGGTTGGAATTACTTCATAAAACTTTCTATCTTCAGCATATTCAGCCCTCATATAACAACTTTGGTGGGTTCTCTATTATAATTTATTACTGTTTTTGAAACAAACCATGCAGATTCTTGATGTTCCTGTCTTCTCCAGTAAATGTTGTCTTTTATTTTATTTTTATGGGTCAACAGTTTTGTTAGTTCACTCATTGTACCTCACTACACCAAGAGCCATTCAGTTCTGTAGTCTTCACACACTGAAATACCACTGTACCTCCTATACAGAGAGAAGTTATACAGAAGTGACTGTCTCATGAACATTCAAATAAAGCTAGTTAATTCAAAAAACATATTAACGGCAGATACAGCCTAAGATAAAAATACTGGGATGGGGTTTGTTACTTGTGTACAAGTTTGCCCAGTCTTTGGCCCTAACTGAGCTATTAATCAGTACAGATAGAAATAAACACAACCAAAAATAAATTTAGGCTAACAGAGGTGAGGATTATGAATTAGTAAGTGCTTTTAGGGAAAGAGATGGAAAATGGTGGAGGTCCCTGCGGGCCTAAGGGGTGAAGTTTATTAGCTTCTGGGGATGAATTTAAAGTTAAGCATGTTGACAAGCATGCACGTTCTGGATCCCACATGCACAGACAGGTTTATAGTGAGAATCTAGTACACACATAGGGACAAATGGTTCTACAAGCAATCAAGTGCTAGAAGCAGTTATAAGTCCTGGCATCTCAACATTGAAAACAAAATCAAACAAGGAAGATAAAGGAAAAAAATCTTTAAAAGCCATTGATAATCTAGTAATTAGCCAAAAGAAATTACATTGGCTGCTACCATGCATTTGTCTTTAGCCTTCTTTGCTTACCATTCTTCCTTAGAAAATGTCAGCTGCCATAAGACTGCTGGGGTGTGAGCTCATGGTCCAAAAGTAAGACATATAGCACAAGAGAATGTTAAAAGCTTTCTTCCTTTTTGTCTTTGCTAGGTAATACTGGTTAAATTAAAAAGTCATTGAACAAAATGGGAACCAAACTGATGACTGAACATGATTATGTTCAAGACTCTTAAAAAGTATGTATTTTTATGTCTACAAATAAGTAATTTGATTATTGTTATTTTATTACTATTACTTATCATGAAATTTTCTTGTTTTTTTCATCTCATCTCCAGTTTCTCTGCTTAGGGTTCTCTTTCCTACAACCTGAGACCAAGAAATTATGATAAATTCTCCAATATTCCTCTTGTATGTTGTACATGGTGCTCTTATTTCAAGTGTAAGCTGTACTTATTGTCACACACAACCTTGGAAAAACTCAGAAATTTAGGTGATATATGTATTACTATGTTGGAATCATTAAATTGCAGGCTAAAACAAAAGTGAAAATAAAAATAGCATAAAATACAATCCTATAGCTTATTTTAATTTAGAAAAAAAAGGAAAAGGCAAATTAATACTTTAGAATATACCCTTAGGAGAATTGTAGCTTGTGGGAGAGGGGAGATAATAAGTACCAAATTATATTCTTCTTTAGATGAACATATATCTGTTCCTAAATATACCTTAAATGAGCTTGCATTTTGTAGCAATTATATATGAAGGCCTGCCTGTGTGACTTATATATAAGACAAGCTATATATGTGTGCACTTAAATAAAAACTGCAAATACTGTATTTAAATCATTTTCTGGAAATTTTGCTGGGATATATATCTGTGTGAAGTGTTGCCTTCAAACCTTTTGCTAAAATGAAAAGAGGGACTCTTAACTTGCATGTAGAAGTAGGCACAGCAGCCGGTCAGCATTCTTTGCTTCTCCTTGGTGTCATACTCACTGCTCTACAGTGTGTTCATTTTAGAGTAGAGGAGTCTCATCAATAATAAGGAGGGGCTCTTTACAGGGTTAATAGCAGAGTTCAGTCCCCAAACTCTCTAGACTATTTCTTTACTAAAATATGAAAACAGGCTAAGTGCTTCTGGAGGGAAGACTACCTGACTGAACATTAGGCAGAAGTGCTCACCAGTTGCCTGAAGATTACTTTCAGTTATTAATTTGGCCAACAGAGAGGTAATTTACAAAATTAAAGAAGGAATTACAATTTAAAAAATGCTTACCACACTTCATTTAAACACAGGAGAATGTGTGTCAACTAATTTGCCATTCACTTATGTGCCATGTTGCTATTGTATCCTTCAGCCTAAAGAAATCATGACTTAAGGAAGATGCAGATATTTGAAGACCAGATGCCCTTCATGAAGCAGGAGTGTTTGTTTCTTACTGATTCATCCCTGAGTCTCACAATGTTTCTGAGTTATCTCTCTGAACTTTTGGTGTGAGATAAAGAGACAAAGCAAACAGCAGTGACTATTGTCCCTGCAGGGATGTGGGGAATCAACTCTCACATGAAATAACATCAAGAAGACTTCAGGTTGGAGCTTTACTTCACCATCAGTCCAGCCTTGCCACACAGGTGACTCACATCAAGGAGAAACCATCAGCGACACACTGGAGTTTCTGTGAGGCCAGAGGCAGGAGTTCTCCTGCATGCAGTGAATCGAATTTGTCCATCAAAGGGGATTGATCTCAGGCAACTGCTGAGAGAGGTTTCTGCTTATTCTGGATCTAGTTCAAGGGACTTCCATCACTCCTATTGCTCAATCTATGACTGAGCCAAGAAAGTAAACACTGGACTCACACGGACCCCATGTATGCACGCATATGCTCTACATATCCACAATTATCTCCTATGACAAGAGAAAGACTATTCAGTTCTTGGTAGTGTCAGCCTAGTTTCATTTTGAAAGGCTACACTCCAGCATCAAGAGAGCAATTTTCTTCCTCTCTGTCTAAACATCTAACCCACTTTACCAACGTTCTTGAAACACATATTGGCAACAAGGGTCTAAATCCCCAATTGAACCTGTATATCCTTGAGTTGGTCACTTAATGTCACTGTGGCTCCATTTCCGGGTGATCCATCCAATGAACTTGCACTAGATCAATAACCCCATGGGTGTGTGCAAGAGGTCTCTGTTTGGGTCGACATCATAAACAAATTCTGGAATAAGTTTCCATCTAACCACTACTATGTCCTCTACCCCTGGGCACTCTCATCCCTGTGCCCTATTTTCTAGTCATCTCTATCTTTATCATTGTCTTGTATTTGATTTCTAACTCCCAGTTTTTGTATTTTTCTGGATGGAATCATTTTTTCCCCCTGTGGCCAGTATCTTCTTAATGCCTCTCCTGCTGGAGGTGATGTATCCAGAAGACAGTCCTTGGCCACTGGAGAAAGTTGTTGGATAAATAGCATAGCTCCCTTTCACTTCAGACAGAGATGCTGACCATGTGTCTCATTTTCCAGTGGCATTGGCTCTGACTGCCCCAAAAATAAATGCCTTGGCAATATATTCTTTATTGACTACATTTCTTCCTTTTCCTGTTTCATTCTGCCCCTATGGTGTCCTGCTAACTTCAAAAGTGACTCAAGTCTTCAGCCTGGGACCAACATATGAACAACACAAACTAAAGTAACTCCCACTACTGATTCCTGCTAGAAAAAAAGTGATTAAGAATCCCACACCTACCAAAGCTGTTTTTGTTTTTGAACAATTTAAAAATTCTTAGGATATTGCACTCTTAATCTTGGCATTTACAAAAGACCATTCTGGTCTTGATATTGTCTCTTTTGTTGTGGAAACTGATTACTGGAACCTTCTGAGATCCGGTTAGATGCATCAAACATGAATCTGACTTTTAAACAGAGTCTTAAAGAAACTCTAAGAGACATGCATTCATCTTATATTCTTTTGTCCACGGGAGAAGTCCATTAGCCATTAACTGCAGAAATGTAAATGTTCAATTATCCTGAAATAACAGGTTTAGAGAGGCATGAGACTCCTGACTTTTTTGTTTTGTTCTTACTGGAACCTAGCCTGAAAGCCATGAAAGGAACTACTGCTGTAATCACCCACCAATACTCAGGAGCCCTGGTCTAAGAAAGACAGTAAATAAAATGGGAAAGGATTTTATGCCTTTGAAAGCGCAGAGTGAATTTTGATGAGCCGAGATCAAAGCGAATCAAGCCTATTTAGAACTTGGGCTTTCTGCAGAGGGGTCAGAGAGATGGTGTGGGTAGAATTCCCACCCCAACACACACACACACACACACACACACACACACACACACACACA
>CAJQZJ010032828.1:4501018-4548949 GCA_907164525.1 Lophiomys imhausi
CCACACCACACCACACCACACCACACCACACCACACCACACCACACCTACTACAGTGTAAATAACTAGGTCTGTTCTCCCAGTTGATGAGGGAGAAAGTAGGCAGGACACTATGAAAGATACACATATATCTAAAAATTAGAAAGGATCTAAAATGAACAAAAGCTTCAGAGCCACAAACCCACACACCACAGAGATGATCTAGTACTACACTCATCACTGTCCATCTTTGGTAGCATGTCCCTCTAAAGATACTGTCCTGAGGATCTGCATTTTTCTCAGCAATGGTTCTTAAAACTGTAGCACTCTTGCTGTCCCTTTCCTTACTGTTGAAGAGAATGCCTGTGCCTATTCTTTCAGGAGACTGCTTTTATGAAGGATACTGATGACCTCCACAGGGCCAAATTCACTTCTCTCCCCTCCCTTCCCCTTTCCCTCCCTCCCTTCTTCCTTTATTCTCCCTCATTTCTTCCCTTCCTTTCTTTTTTTCAACCTTGGGTACTGAACCTATGCCTGGAATGTGTTAGGTGAGTGCTCAGTCAGAGTTACATCCCCATACAACTTTTCTCCCCCGCCCCCCATGCTCAATGGCTCAGCTATATCCTGTTTTATTTTATTTTTCATTTGTGTGGTCTCAAGGATGACATAACCCAATTATCCAGTCCTCGATATCCACTTCTTACATATTTGTGAATGCAAGGTTAGCTTCATGAGAAAAATCACACCAGGCTAAATGTTCTGGAGGCACTGTCCAAACATTCCTAATAATTGAAATTTGAACTAGTATTTTTACTTCTCAAGTCTGGTGCCATAAGATGGCACAGGGGCAGGCTTGTGTGCATGTCTGATTTCTCTATGTCCACACAGGTTCCTGTGCAGATTCATGAATGAGCAGTACTTAAGAGATCTGGGAAAGATCTTGAGGCTGAGGGCTAAGCTTTCCATTTGGACCAGAGCCTGATTTAAAAGCAGAAAGAAGGTAACAGCCATCAATCATGAATAGGCCTGACCTTACTTGCTCCATTTTGTATGTTAGCCAATTGCTGTGCATTAATGGCAACAGAAAGGTAGGAGAAACAGGACACCAAGAGTTCCCCTTCCTTTCATTCTCCCCTAACTCACCTGAGCCATCTCCTCGGATCTTGATGCACTCATTTTATTGCCTGTTTTTCTGCACTAGGATGTCAGCTCCATACAGCATGTAACACTCTATCTGAAACAAGGTTGGTCCTCAGTAAATACATGCCACCTGAGTAAATAAATAAAACATGAGTGAGGCTTGTGTGTGTGATGGCTAATGTTGGTTGTCAGCTTGACTATATGTAGAATTATCTAAACCCAACTATCTGGGAATAACTGTGATGGATTTTTTTTTCTTGATTGAATCATTTGAGGTAGGAAGACCTACCCTAAATATGAACCAGACTTTCTGGTGGTAGCCCACATTACAGGACATGGAAAAAGGAAGCTTTTGCTTTGTGCCTGCTTGCCCTCACTCCTGCTGGCAAGTGCATCTCTATTCTGCCACTGCTGCGACATTCCTTCAAGATATTAGAACCTATTTCTTAAGGATTCTAAGATAGACTGAAGTCCAGCCTCTTGGGCTGAACAACTTCTAGATTCTTGGCCTTTCCATCTGGTTAACAGCCACAGCTGGACTAGGGAGATCACAGTCTGTAAACCACTCCAATAAATCCCCCTTTTTTTTTTTTTTGGTTTTTTGAGACAGGGTTTCTCTGTTTAACAGCTCTGGCTGTCCTGGACTCGCTTTGTAGACCAGGCTGGCCTCGAACTCGCAAAGATCCGCCTGCCTCTGCCTCCCAAGTGCTGGGATTAAAGGCGTGCGCCACCACCGCCCGGCAATAAATCCCCTTTTAATATTCATTTATCAGTTCTTTTCCTCTAGAGGTTTGGTTACATTTCATCTCTGGGTGGGTAGATAGGTCTTTATCTGCACATCTGTATGCATATGCAAACATGCAGGTATAAATATATTTACAGACTATCCTAGATACTAGCATAGCTTGCCTATCCATTTCTGTGTTTCCTTCCCTTGTAAACAGAACAGATTAGAATGGAATTGGCTTCAGCATTCTGTCAAAGGACTGCTGATTGGTTTATGGTCAATCTTTTCCCTCAGTTGTAGATTTCAGCTCAGTAATGAGCAGGTAGCCGGGATGAATGATGAAAGGATGAACTTTGGGATCTTGTTCCATGGTTGGGACAGAAGCATTCACTCTTTCCCTTGGTTCATCAAGAATGCTTGGGGTTCTGCTGACAAGAAAGTGGAGTGTTGCTTTAGCACAAGGCAAAGAGGAACAGGAATAGAGGTGTGTAGTGAGACACCATGCCAGATCTTCTGGTAACACACATTGTATTGCCTTCCTTCTTTTCCCTCTGTTGTCTCCTGCTCCCAAACTGGTGCTTGTTAAAATCATCTTTAAGATAAATTCTTTCTGCCAGCCTCTGTCTCTAAGGAATCCATCTGATCAAATGAGACTTACTGGAGGATAACACCTAGGGTTAGGTTTCTAAAAACATTTACTGAAGATTTGAAATCTTCCCTACTCTATGTTTAAAAAAAATTCAAAACAAAGTAACTAAAGTTTACTTTAGGAAATACACACAGTCCATATAACCACATTGGCCTTTAAAAACACTTCGAGGAAAATTAATGCAAATAATTAATGTTTCATGATTTTTAAGCAAAAAGGAGTGTTTATTCATTATAAATGGGCCCCTAGAACTTTGTTTTGTTTACCACATACCCAACCCTGTGGGGTTCTTAGAACTTTTGAAAAGTACAAATTTCTATCTCCCCAGGATTGAATCATAATGGTTTAAAAACATATTTAAATAGAAGCAGCATATGTTGTAATAACTAGGTTCTTTCATTAAATTCCTCTTTAAGAAAAGCCTGCATTGTTAACTTGTTTTTTTTTTTTTCCTCCCCTAGTTCAAATAGAACCTTGGCTACAAAAATCTCACAGGTAAAATACAAAGATTAATAACAATTTTTTCTTGCACTAAAGTTTACTTAAAATCCCAGAATACGCTTTACAATATATATATATGGCATGGATATGTGGTGGACAAGACAGCTTACTTCACAGTAGTCAGAAAGCATTGGGAGACAGAACCCTGAAGAGGCTGGGGACTAATGTCCTTCCAAGGATATGCTTGCAATAATCCATCTTCCTTCCATGAGGCCCCATCTCCCAAGGTTTCTAACACCTTCCAACAGTACCATCACTTTGGAAACACGCTTTTAACACATAAGTATTAGGGGGACATTTTAGATCCAAACTATTACAATGTCCCCTATTTTAAAAATTAATAATATAAGAATAAATTATTTTCAAAGAAAGCTTGTTGCTGAGACAGTATCATAGCATGTTCATACACAGCACTGTACCTCAGAACTTCTGTCTTCTTCAGACGTCCAATTTGTGTGTGTGATCTGCAAGCTGAGCTGATCATAAGTTCCCTTTAAAGTATAAATTTACTTCAAAGGTGCAGCTTTGGTTGCTAAGTTGCAGCTTCTAAAGAATGTCTCTAAATTTTAACAACTTCAAATAGACATTTCAACACTGGTTGTTTTTAAGGAGAATAGGAACATACCACATGTACTATAGTGATTATTATTAACTTATTTTAAAGAGCAGTACATTGGCGAAGTTTCTAAAGTATGCCAGTGAAAGCTAGTTTTAAAGGCATCATGTGATGTTCACTAAAACATCTGCCATTTGAAAGGAATAAGTTTTTTCATAGCAATTTAGATCCTCCATAGATATGGTGATGTTATGGAGGAACCCTAAATTCAGAACATTCTGTCCTCAAGAAGGGTGGGGGGATGAATTTGGGATCTGAGGGTCTTAATAATTCAGGCTGCAGATTGGTGATAACAGGGGGGGAGTTGAAAGTGGAGGAGGAACTGGAAATGAGTCACCAGTTTTACAATACTTCATTTTTATTTTATCTCTAATGTTCTTCCCAAACTATCATTTGTTCCCAATTTAGTCCACCCTCCTTAGAGTTCCAAGTCCGTGTATTGCTTGGGGTTCTCTAAAGGAACAGAACTAACAGAAAGAATACATAGACACATATAAGATGTATATGAAATACATGAAAGAATGTCTTCAACTGGCTTAAGCAATACCACAGAAGCCATCTAAAAATGGCTATCTCAAATCAGAGAGGTCAACCAGTAGTCAGCCAGTCCACTAAGTTGGCTTAAACAACACCACAGAAACAATCTAAGAATGCCTATCTCAGACCAGAGTTATCAATGAGTACTCAGTTAGGTCATGAGGATGGCCTTCTCAGAAGTCCTAACCTGACACTGGAAGACTGGAAGGTTCCTGGAGAGCTATGGGTCCTCAGTCCACTTTAGAAGCCCAGAAAATCAGGTTCTAATATCAGCAAAGTAATCAGCAGCAGCAACAGGGTAAATGAGCTGGAGAGAGAGAGAGAGAGAGAGAGAGAGAGAGAGAGAGAGAGAGAGAGCAAAAGAAGGCTTTAGGCTGCTACCAGCAGGTGTTGCACACATTCGGAATGTGTTTTCCATACCAATTAAGGCAAGCAAGATAATTCCCACAGACACACCCACAGGCCACCTTGATTTACACAATTCCTCAAGTTAGGTTCTCTGTTTCAAAGTGATTCAAAGTTAGAGCAAGTGAACATCTAAAACCAACCCTCACCATCAGGAACATAGAAATTAAACCATTGCCTTGGGAATCCTGAGTGCTTTAGCTAGCTGGAAGTGCAAATGTTTCTGCAGTTTTTATGAGCCTAGTCCTCAGGTCAGTATCTCATAAAGGTCCAAAATGCCAGCACTATCTTCATGGAGAAAAGTTCAACATGGTTTGGTCCAACTCAGGGTCAAAGTCATGCTGGGATCTGTTCCCTAAACCTGGAAATTCTGAACCAACTGGCTGTTACAGAGTGATCCAGGGAACCCAGAGTACCAACAACACTGGCAAACCTACAGAGATGTATGCAGAGGTTTGTGCTGTGGAATCACTACAAATGTTCTGCTTTATTGGCACTGTGTTTCATGAATGTACAGGTCAAACAATCATAAATGAATTATATTCTCAGATAGCTGTAGGAAGATGGGTGAGGTCCAGAAAATCGAAAACAGTCTTTGTTACCTATATAGGTAGTATAGGAAAGTGACCCTGTATGACAGTTAGTTGCAAATTTGTGCCATATGACCAAGAGCATTTCTAGGAAATTCATTAGGGTCCACTCATGGAATTCAGTGCTATGATTACCAACTTAGCCAAGCAGAGCTGAAGCGTGTTCCACTGACAATTACCTGCTTCAAAGGCACCCACAGGAATGTTATATTTATGTGGCAGCATGTAAATAACGACCATCATCGCATATTCATATGCCCTCTGGAGGTGTCTTCCACATTCTTAAGGCTGTGAAGCATCGTTTCTGAGCTCTGTGCAACTGTGTAGGGCTGTCTGCTGTTCATGAGGAGCAACTTCGCAGTGGGTGTGTACTCCCTTCATAGGCTGAGGCAACCTGGGTAGACGCCTCAGCCACATGCTCACTTGGCACACAAACTATGAATTCTTGGTGTTTTAAGACACTGCTCACCCACTCAGAAGGGACACATGTTATCTTCAGGAAGCACTCCGGAGCAGTGGTAGGATGGAAGGCAGTTGGAGCACTCTGAAATTATAAATAGCTGGGCGCATAAAAATCTATTTAAGAAAGTTGGAAGTGCCAGTTCTAAAATATTTATGTTATCCTTTAATTAGGTAACTTGTAGCAAACAAATACTGAGGTAAAAATCTTGAACTGTTGATTTTGTTTTAATTTTTAAGATGTTATTTTTAATTTGTGTGTGTATATGTGTGTAATGCTCAAGAAGGTCAGAAGGTGTTGGATACCCTTAAAACTATAGTTATAGGTGGTTTTAAGCCACTCAGTAGAGGTGATGGAAATTGAACTTGGGTCTTCTAGAAGAGCAGCAAGCTCTCTTAACCACTGAGGTTCATAACTGATTTTTTAATATACTTTAATATAAAAAATTAACTTTACTCCTCCACCCTAAGATTTTCACTAGCATAGACACATCTTTGTCTTTATAAAAAATAAATTTATTTTCAATTAGAAAAGGGTGGTGCACACATCACAGAGGATAAGATCTGGAACAAGTCTCAAAAACCATCAAATACAATTTTTAAAAAATATAGTTATCTCTCTCTCTTTTTAACAATTAGGAAACAATTATGAAAACTATATGATATGACAGACATTCCCAGTGTCCACTCCATATGTATTTTGGCAACTAATAGGAATATTCTATTATCTATCAATCTATCTCAATGACTTTAAAGTTCTATACCTAACTCAATTTCCATCCTAACTTGCATTACCAGCTTAAAAACATCTTCTTAGACCTAAAACATCCTTTTAATTCCTAAACAACTTAAAACTTAACTTTGAGACTATAACTAGCTAGTCTTCAACCACATCAGAGACCTGAGAAGCATATTTATTTATGACTAAACAGGAAATGCAGAACAAGCAGCTTCTAAAACTAAGAAATGACAGACAACTGGCTGCCTGGACAGTCCTCAGTTTCTCTCTATAAACTTGGAACATCTATCTTCATTCTCTTGGCCCTGTTTCTCTGACAGACATTAATTGTAAAGCAGGAATTATGAAGGACTTGCTCACCCT
The DNA here is from genome assembly GCA_907164525.1 of Lophiomys imhausi. Lineage (NCBI taxonomy): Eukaryota > Metazoa > Chordata > Mammalia > Rodentia > Muridae > Lophiomys > Lophiomys imhausi. The sequence continues at coordinate 4,507,723 of CAJQZJ010032828.1, forward strand.
GTCTTGGCAGAGCTAGGCTGTCGACTTACCTGCTTCCAAGTTTTACCCATTTCAGACGGCATTCAGCACAGACACTTTTAAGCTGTTGGTTTCATAAACCTCCATATTTTGAGTTTTCTGGGTTTACACCTTATAAGCACCAAGAAATGCCAGGTGTTGGTCATGGAGTTGAAGAGATGGGTGCCCACCAGACTATTCAGTAATGCTCTTTTCGTAGATAATGGGCTGAAAATATAGTTTTGCTGGCTGAAAACTTACCGTGGCAATGGGAATAATAACACACAAATGGCACCCAAGCTAGTAATCTGAAATTAGAAATAATTTAGAAATTACTTCAATGAGGTACTACTAATGACACGATTTTGGCCCATGTAAATTCATGTTGCCAGATGCCTTGACATTCCAGTTGATTATGCTGAACTGGAGTTATGCTTACTTCAGATGCCATCCACCCAACAGAAGTAGTAAAGCACTACTGTTGAAGACACAGTCACGTGAGACACAGGGCCCAGAGGTCCTTAATCTGGAGTCCAGATGAATACCTCCTCCCTGAAGACTAACTTTCATGACCTCCAAAGGTGCCATGCAAGCCTCTAAAAGAGGGAAGCAACCAGTAATCCTACCCAGCTATGACACTTATGAACCACGACAATGCCAAGCATGCCCTGATAACCCAAGGGGGTAGTAGTAGCACGCATATCTTGGTGGTAACCAACAGATTGCTAATCAGACTTAAGGCCCACTCAACAAGAGGAAATCATGCTTGGTAACTGGAAACCTATCCAACTACTCAGGGCTAGTGAAGTCATGGAACTTGGAGGAGAAACTACAACTGTCATTTTCTAAACCAGTATAATCCCTAATTACATTCTAAGTATTTGTCCTTGTACCTCCAGATAAGTGTAGTCCTCATCCCTCATGAACAAAATTTCTCTTTGCCACAGATGGAGACCATTATAGAAAGCCACAATAAATCAAAATGCAGAGTTGTAGAGACCAGTCCCAACAGGCGTATCTGCAGAACTCTCCCACATATAAGGCTCAGGAAACATTGAGCAAGAGGGGACAGAAAAATTTCAGGAGCCTGAGGGTAAAGGAGTTTGATGTTCCATAGGAATGTCTGAAACTACACCCATAACGTCCCACCAATATGACTACCTAAACATGAGCTGAATAAGAAAAACACCCATAGACATGCTAATAACTAGGAAAGTCCAGAAAGCTTCAATCCTACACAAAGAACTACAGGCAACTGAGGAAAGCTGAGCAGGAAAATTGGTCTTCCCCAGGGAATATAGCATATCAACTGTTCTCAATAACAAATGATCAGCTCTGAAAATATACATACAAGTAACATTATACAAACTGAGCCAGGTGTACTTATATATTTAGAAATACACACACACACACATTATATATACATAACAACAATTAATTTTTAAAAAGAGACCATGAATTTGAAATAGAGCAAAGGGGGGGAGCTATGGACAGGTTTGGAGGGAGGAAAGTGAAGGGAGAAATGATATAATTAAGTTATAATCTCTCTTTTTTAATTAATTAATTTATTTATTTATTTATTACTTCAGGCTATATATATCTCCACCTTGGTCTCTTTCCACCCCTCCCAGTCCTGCCCTCCAAAATGCCACTCAATTACAAAAAGAAAAGAATGTTAAGTCCATAAAAGTGCTGCGTTCATTATTCAGATAGGCTGTTATCATATAAATATTTGCCATTAGCATGCAGCCAGAGCCAGTGAGATTGATTTGCCCATTTACTATATAGTAGGCAGTAAGGGACACTGAACCCACTGCTTTTCAGAACAGTGCTCTTGCTTAGAGAGCTTCCTTCCCTTTCCCAGAATCCTGCAGGACAGCATTGCTTCACTTCCCAAAAGGTGACTTGTTGCTTAAAGATGAGGAAGTGACAACTCCCAGAAGCACAGCCACAGTTAAGGATCACTGGGAAGCTTCTGACACAAGCTTATCAGAATTCTGGAGAGGAACTCTGTGTGCTCAAGATATGAGGAGAATATGTGGGAACAGGTTTTCAAGGTTGTTTCTTGCCCAAGAAGCTCTTCCTTCATGCAGAAGAAGCTTCCAGGTGAACTTGGCAAGGAGCCTTCACTCCCTTCTAGCATCCTCCATTCAAGACCTGATGGGAGGAAAAAGGCAAGCAGCCTTATCTAGATGTTGTTCCATGTTATGCCTGGGAAGGTTTCTTGCTGTAGAGGTGTGGATGGCTCCACAGTTAAAGGCATTTTCTGCCAAGCCTAACTGATAACTTGATTTGGGTCTCCAGTACTCATGTGCTGCAAAGAGAGAACTGATTCCCAGAAGCTGTCCTCTTACTTCCACATGTAAACCATGGCATGTACACCTTTTCCCTGCAAATAAAATAATTTAATCAAGGATATCAACTTGACCTGGCCTTGTGAATGGTGGGAGAGAGAAGACTTCTCACTCCATATGAGATACTTGTAGTAAGTGTTCTTATTTTTACAGGAAAGATCACTATTTTTTAATACAACCTTTAAAAATGTATGTATGTATGTATGTATGTATGTATGTATGTATGTATGTATGCATGCATGCACATGGGTGTTTTGCCTATATGTATGGATACCACATTCATGCAGCACCAATAAAGGAAGAAGAGGACATGGAATCCCCTGGAACTGGAGTTACACATAGTTGTGAGCTGCTAAATGGATGCTGAGAAACAAACCTCTGTAAGGGCAGCCAGTGCTTTCAGCTGATCAGTCCAATAGCACCACAGTTTGCTTCTGTGTTTTGAGACAAAGGCTCACAGCAGGCAATGGCTGACCTGGAAGTCACAGAGATTTGCCTGCCTCTGCCTGTCTAGTGCTAGAATCAGCGGTATGCACCACCACCTCTGTCAGAGATCACTAATTGTAGGCTTAAATATATTTAAAGTAAATTACACGCATGATCTCTAGATCTGTTAACTTGGAGAGTAAAGCAGATTTTTGCCTATAAACTGCACATTCTAATTGTTTCTAGTAATAAAATCTAATCCTCTTGCAAATTGAGGCATCTCAGCAAAATTCCGAACACTAGGAGGCATAGACTGTAGAAGACGTCCCCATTGTTTGGTATTACACCTACTCCATTTGCAAATGCAATTACAGAAATTGTAATTACATTCTAAGTTAGAGATACCAGACCTCAGGACAGGAAATATCAATGTAACTTCTGTAGAAAATGAATGGCTAATTAAATTATTTGCTAGTACTTATATTATTGCTAATTGGTTCGGCAGCTGTTAATCTTTAAACAGCCTTTATAAATGAGTACACAGAGACACCACATGGATTTTAACAAGCCTTGGCCTGAATTGAGCAATCTTGGCCCACCTAAGCTAGCTCTTAATTCTATTACCCAAATATGACCCCATATATACATACATCCCCTTGGACTGCTATTTTCCATGCTATGACAATGTTACTGGCCATGTAGAATGAAGTTCTTTTTTCTAATCCATGGTGTGTGTCCTCCTTCTTCATGCTCCTGGCTGGAATGAATTAATTCTCTGTGTAAAGCACATGCTTCTTGTTCTAATCTCAGGAAGTCCCACCTTTCTCTGTCTTTGCCCAATCTTAGGCCTCAGCATTTTATTTAACCAATCAGAGACAATGTAAGTAACAGACACCAAGCAGGACCAATTAATTAACATTTAGAATGCTTAACACTACCCCATCAAACTTCATTCCTTTAGTCTTGGGGATATAGCCAATAACTGAGGCAGGTCATGCAGGTATTGTGAAGCAACAAGTAACTGAACAATGGCTAGAAGGCACTGTGACTGCAGAGATCATACAGCAGGACACATGTGAGGATCACTGTGTGACCATCAATGAAGGTCACAGAAGACACAAGGCCACCCTGAAGGAGTTGGGACCAATATCACCAACTGACAGGAATGATGGTCACCCACTGCTCCATTGTAATTGCATCTCCTATCATGAGCCTTACAAAATTGCCTGCTCTCATTGTGCATCTCCAGAAAATCACACATAACTGACCTATTCTGGGAGGCCTCCGATTCATTTCTGGAATTCCCCTTCACCCTCCCCCACTTTAACCTACAAATAACTCTCAATTCCATTGAAGTTTTCCGATAGGATGCTACCCAGAATCTCAAGCAGGCTATCTTGTTTTACAAACCCACACACATTCCTTGAACATGCCCTTAGTTTTTCTCTGGAATAAGATGCCTCCAATTATTTATTTTTCTTGACTCTGAAATCTATTTGATGGTGACAGGAACCTGGAAATAATGATTAAAAGTCTTGAACTTGTCTTTCTGTCTCTGAGGCTTCTACATCCTTTATCATTAGTGATACAAGCACAAGAAAGGAACAAAGGATGTGTAGGAGATTCCACATCAAAGTTATATGAGCAGGTAAACTCTACCTGCAGGTGCCTTCAACATTCTCTCTGAGCCAGGTCAGAGAACTTGTTAGCTTCAGGTCAGGTCTCATGGGCATTTCCCTATCTGAGGACATCTTAATGCTTACTGTTTCTATTTCCCTTCATGATCAGGGGCTGAACCCAGATCCTCGTGTGCTAGGCAAGTGCTCTACTATTGGGTGACCCAGCCTGCTTACTCTTCCCATATTTTCATGTATTACCATATTATTCCCGGGCTAGTTTAGCTCAACTGGTCATGAAGATATCATTTTACAAATTTCCTTTCATCTTTTGTCCATAGTTTCCTTCACCTATGTTAGAGTTTGTGATAATCCTCTCTCCCATAGATTAGTTGTATTTTTCGTGTTTAATTTCATGCCTCATTTTGCTAGTTGAAAACAGGACCTCTTGAACATTATGTGGTAATTGTAGAGTCACCACCTTTCCACTTCTCGGGTTTGCTGTTTTTGTCTGCTGTGGGGTAGAGTTATTTGTTTATTAATTTTCTAAACATTTTTATTAACCTACCTAATGTAAATTTCCCATTGTAAGAGTACAGTTGAATGATATTAAGTAAAATTACAGTGCTGTATCTTCCAGGCATCACTAACACCTATTATCAAACTTACTTATCTCAAACTCAAATTCTGCACCCTTATTTTCACAAACAAAAATACCTTATTTTCTTTTCTAACTGGTGTCTGATAACTGCCACTCTTTTGATTCATATGGATGTGCTTACAGTACATATTTCATATAATTGGAATTATATAAATATCTATCCTTTTTGTCTGGCTCATTTTACTTACAAAATGTCTTCAAAGTCTAACCACTTTCTAGCATGGTGTAGAATTAATTATTTCTACACATGTGTCCAATTTTCTTCATGTTTTAAAGGCTGAATAGTATTCCATTTGGTATATGTACTACATTCTCTTCACATATGCATCCATTGATATAAATTTTGTTTATTTCTATCTTTTGACTATTGTGAATAATACTTTATGTAAAGGGAAGAGAAAATATGTCTCAGTCCCTGTTTTCAATTGTCTGGGGGTATATTCTGAGAAGTAGACTTGCTGGATTAAAATTTGAAAACCCACAATATCATTTCCCATGGCAGCTGTACCATTTCACATCTCCACCAGCAATGAACAAAGATTCTCATCGTTTTACATTGTAAGTAAGTCTTGCTATTTCCTGTCAATTTTAGTATTTTTTTTTCAGTGACAGCCATACTAGCCATACTTCATCCAGGCTTTGACTGACATTTCCTCCATGGTCACTAATATCTTGTAACTTTTCCTGTCCTTGATGTTCATCTGTAAATAATCACTAGAGAAATGTATTCATATCTTCACTCATTCTTGCCCACCATTTTTTCAATGTTATATATTATGTTGTGTGCTCCTGACGCTGCTGTTCAGTTAGTAGATGAATTAGAAACTTAACATAAACTTCCCTAACTGCACACACACACACACACACACACACACACACACACACACACACACACCCTTTGTCTACCTTTTTAGATTGTCTTGTGTTAGACACTTTGTTGTTGCTTAGCATAGCTATCCAAAACTCTATCTGAGCTTTCATTTCCTAATGTTATGTTGCTGTGAATTAGGATGGAAGAAAAGCTGATAGTATTTTAAGCATCAGTTCTACCTGGGACATCTGGATAATTGTATATTCCTCATTACATGGGAGTGTGTCTTCAGAGCCATTTTCCCTCCAGCAATCCTCCGATAAGCCTCTTCTCTCAGAATTTATGTGATTTATGTGTGCCTATTATTTCTGCCAACTGTCATCTTTTTCTCTGGGTGGGTTGTTCATTTAACTCCCAATTTTTTCAGGAATATTTTATATAACAGCTTGTCTTGCCTCAGAGACTTCTAAATTGCAAAAAGGGGAGACAAAAAACTTCTGCTATTCCTTCTAGAAAACTGAAGTGCATCAACATGGACAGAGATTCCTTAGTAATAAATCCTGTTCTGTGAGGGCACCAGACCTAAGTATCCTCAACAGGGATACAGCTCTCATGCTTAAGAGTGTTGCCATACTGAGGAGGTACATGGCCAGATTAAGTGAAAATGTCACTTTGGTTAAATTTGTCAGCTGATCTGGAGTCAGACAGGCTTAAGACACACCTTTGGTGTGTCTGTAAGAGCCTTTCTAGAAAGAATCAACTGAGGGAAAATACCTGTTCTGAATGTGGAGTAGCAACGTTCCATGTTCTAGGGTCCCAGTCTGAATAGAAAGGGGAAAGGGAGAATCCCAAAGCCAACTGGGTGATAGCATTGGGCACTCTCTGCTCATGGTCCCCAGTGATGTGAGCAATCAACATCCATGGGCTTCAGCAGAAGCTGGATGCACTGCCACAGCTTCCTAGTGGGATGGATAGCATCCCCTGAACAGTACACCCAAACAACCCAGCTTGTTGGGTATTTGCTCACAAAAATCAGAAAAACAGTAGACATAGTCACAAAGCTCTCCCACCACAATAAAATGACCTTTTCTTGATTTAGTATATGGTTGGTTGCCTAAATATTCTTATCTCTTGCAGAGGTATGACAGAACTTCACAGTTACAGAGTTTTTGTTATTTGCTATATCAGTGTTTTTATGGAGGAATGGGCCTTTGGAGCTTCTTTCTCCAGCACTTTTGCTGAGTTGATCGCTAACCCTCATTTCATGAGGATGTGTCAACCCACATCCTTAATAGGATTGAAATGACTTCAAAGGCAAGTCAGGCAAAGGGTCATGTGTGTCAAGTTCATAATCCAAGCTTTGAAGTGAAAAAGGCAGTTCTGGCAATATTAGTCATATACTCTCTCCTTCCCCTTCTTTCACCCAGTGATTTCAAATAACCTAGAATCAGGAATATCACACCAACCCCCAGACCAAGGTCCCTGTGGCAGTTTGAATGAGAATGGCCTCCATTGACTCATGTTTCAATATTTGTTCCTCAACTGGTGGAACTGTTTGTGTAGGATTAGGAGGTGTGGCCTCATTAGAGGAGGTCTGTCACTGGGAGTGATCATTAAGGTTTCAAAAGTTCAGCCATTCTCTCTCTCTTTCTCCTATTTGCAGATCAAAAATATGAGCTCTCAGGTGTTCCTGCCTCTATGCCTTTGTTCTGTCACCATGCACTCTAAACCTTAAACCTTAAAAATCACAAGCACAATTAAATACTTTCTTTTATAAGTTACTGTTGCCATTGCACTTTGTTACAACATTAGGAAAGTAATATAGCCATCTAGACCAACGTACAGGCCAGAGCCATTCTTATAAGCTCACAGACTAAGGCTATCAGTATCAACACCTACAACAAGGCTATTCACATAAACTGGTATGCTTCACATCATTCAATGTGGAACAGGCAATAGGCTTTTATGGTTTCAGCATCAGGTCTCTAAAGACACATTTTCTAGCCTCTGGCTGACCCTAAGTCTATTCTGGAACGGTTGTGCTTCTCTGTGTATTTCCTATAAATCTGTTTCTCTCCAATGCCTATTAAGTGTTTCATATAAATGTGACAAATACTAAGCAAGTGAGACATTCAGTTTAATGATAAGGTGTTGCCCGTGTGTGTGTTAGGGAGAATATGGCATGTGCTCTTATCATAGATGGTACAGCAGTGATTTGGGTGTCAGGGCTTCACCAAAAGCATCTGAAGAGGTTTGAGTTGGAGAATAGACTATAATTTCCATGTCTGCCCCAAATAATCAGTCACTGACAAGCTAGAAATTCTTATCAATAAAGATTGAGCCAATTTTCTCTATTTCATAAAAGCCCATAATTTTCACGAAGAAACTTTTAAATAATGTTAGGCCTGATTTAAATTGCATGAAAGAGACACTGAGTCACAGCAATGCCTTTTAAATGAAAAGAAGTTTAATAAGTGACTGCGAGTGTCTATTGGTGTGCTGGACAGCTTACCTCTGCAAAGATCCATTGGGTAATAATTAAAGCATATAGGTTAGTCTCAGTATTAAAAATTATTTCCACGTTACTGCATTTCTGCCCTGGTGCCCTCAGCTTTCCTTACACGTATGAAGGTTCACATAGCCCACACCTTTGTTTCCTCCTGCACTCTGATCTGTTTGCCTATCTCAACCCTAACAAATTGGTTGATAATAAGTACAAGAATTAGGGACACAGGCAAAAAGAATCATGGGATATTCCATGTAGTGAAACCCAGTTTAGAAAACTATTTGTCAAACCAACAGCAAAGAAGTTTTGTTTAATCTGTGATGCTAGGGATGGAACTTAGCCTTGGTTCCTGAACCAGTGCACAGTCTCAATCCTGAAGAATGTGTTTAAAGGCTTCACATTTGAAGGTAAAAGCTGTAAGTCCCGAAAGCTCTTCATACAATAGAAACACGAACAGACCAATGCTTCCATATGGCTAAGATATTGTCAATTTTGAGTTTACTTTCTGAACTAATAGCAAACACTCAAGACACTAATAATGTCAAGAAGGAATTCAGAAAGAGTTGCTGTTCATAATAATGGCACTTTATTGATGTATAACTAACACAGAGACAATGCAAATGTTGTGAGGGGATCTTCAAATTGAGCCAAGGGCCTTAGTGCATGCTACATAGGTGCCCTGCCATAGAATACATCCCAAAACCATAGATAATGCAAATATTAAGTATATTGTTCTTTGCAATTATGCAATTATATGTGACTACATGATCAGGACCGAGACTACGACATGTACATTTAATCTGTCCAGAAAGATGCTTCTGTATTCTTTTCCAACCAATTCCATTGCAGTTCACAGCCAACTGCCAACCTGTTTCCAACCATCATAGCATATTTTGCCTTTACTTGAGCTTAATGTAAGTGGGATCAAATATTATAATACCCTTTGTGTCTCTTTCTTTAAACCAGGAGTTCTCAACCTGTGATCATGGCCTCCTCTGAGGTTGAATGACTCTTTCTCAGGGATGGCCTATGATCATCAGAAAACACAGATATTTTACATTATGATCCATTATAGTAACACAGTTTTAGTTGTGAAGCAGCAGCAAAAAATAATTTTATGTTTGGGGATCACTATAATATGAGGAAGTGTATTAAAGGGTCACAGAACCATTGCTTTAAACATTATGATTTTATGAATCATCCATCAGCTTGACTATCAGTAATTCATTCCTACACTCAACTGAGTAGAATTCTACTATCAGAATATGTCATAATTTGCTTATTACTTTATCAGTTTGTGGAAATTTCAGTTTTTTCCTATTTAGGGTCACTATGAAAAAAAGATATTATGGACAGGTCATTAAATGGATATATTTCATCTTTTTAAAGCACTAAACTAGGAGTAAAATTGCTGGGTCATAGGGTAATAAGTATACATTTAACTTTACTAGATCTCTGCTACTCAAGAGGCTGAGGCAAGATACTCAAGCTCAGTTCCTGTCTAAGCTGAGTTCAAGTCAAACTTCAGACCTTGTGGAAGTAAAAAGGACTGAGAATGAGCTCCTAGGTTAAATCCCCAGTGCTATGATGTTTTATTTACTGTTCTGTTCTGTGAAAGAGACACTATGACCAAGGCAGCTTATAGAATAAAGCATTTAGTTGGGGGGTTGATCATAGTTTCAGAGGTTAGTCCACAACCATCATGGTGGAGAACATGGAGACAGGAAGGCATGGTACTGGGCAGTAGCTAAGAGCTTACATCCTGATCTGCAGGCGGTAGGAATTAAAAATAAGACTGTCCTAGGGTTGGGAATGGGGCAGGGCTCTGTTCTTATCGTTCCAGGAGAATCGAAGTGTCCATTAGGGGAGCCTGGGGACGGCGGACAGCGGAATCCTCAGCAGAGAGCAGAATTAGGCACCAAGGAGGATGAGTGACCCAGTTGATTCTGCCTGGCAGACTTCCTCAATAGCTGTCTCCATCGGGGGCCTGCAACCACCACTGCAATCCAGTGTCGCTGGGACCGTTCAGCTCTACACAATGCCCCGGCCGGAACCTCAGTGAAGCCTGCAAGATCAGCTTCTGCCTACAAACCCCTTAGATCATCTAAACAGCTGAGAACAGAAGGACTGAACATAAAAGGATTGTACTAACATTTTTAATCATTTTTCCCATTTGGGTTGGGGCCCCAAACAGGTCTACTACGACCCAAATCAGCAGGAAGTCACTTTAAGAGAGCGACGTCCCATGCCCAGAGGGTGGGGGAGGGTGTTTCTCCGCCCTTCTTTTTGGTTATTCGAAGGTTAACTGAAAACTCTGTTATGTAGGGGAAGAGACTACAAGCTGATAAATGATCCTGTCTTAATGGGTTTTGGAGATTAGCCCCAGGGAATTCCTACTTTTCCTTCTCTGTATCCTTCTTCCTCTCCTATGTAGGAGTGCATGGGCTTGAGAAAAATGAGATATAGTCATAGCACAGGAAGGTCCATGAAGAAGGGGCAGATTATTGAATATGCCCTTATACCTTTGTATATTGATACAAAATTAGTAGGTTATTTGGCTAAAGTGATATTGACCATTGTTTATTGTGCAAAAATAAGATTGTATTGGATTACATCAGTATTGATCTTTGTATATTGATACAAAATTAAGATTATAGTTGGCCACAATGGTATTGACCCTTGCATATGGACGTAATATTAAGATTATATTGGGCTACATAGGCATTGATCTTTGTATATTGATACATAATTAAGAGTATATTTAACCACAATTGAATAGATCTTTGTATATTGATACAAATTTAAAGATAATGCTTCCCAATGGTATCATACCTAGAGATACTTAAAAATAAAATGTGAAGCTCTGACCACTTGATACCAACCGTCTAAAACGGTCTAGGATAGTTAAAACATACTCCTAGTCATGCAAACATGTCTCTTTGTTAGCTACTATGACAGTCTATCACAGATATTCTTTAAACTACCCAGTAATCAAGTTGCTAAGAGACAAGCAACATTTGCTTATCTAAATACAAGAGATGGTTAGGGCATCTTCAAAAACCCCTAGAGATCTGCAGAATATGGCATTCAAAGATGTTATCTTAAATCAAGATTTTTTTTTTGATATCGAGACATATCAGCGCCTGACAGCACCCCCTATTCTACTCCAAGTAGAAGATAAGCATCGAAGAACCTCCACTCTAAGATGGTTGATTTAGGGGCAAGCCTTTTTCTTGGCATGAAAAAACCCCTTGCACCAACTGCAGACAGACTGCTGTCCAAAAAGGAGAAAACTTGGTAGCAGGGAAGTCGACAGCCTAACTCTGCCAAGACAGGGTAGGTAAGTCCTTCATAATCCCTGCTCTACAACAAATGTCTGTCAGAGAAACAGGACCCAAAGGCTGAAGATTGATGCTGGAATGTATGGAGAGAAAATGGGAACTGTCCAGGCAGTTACTGGTATGTTCTTTCTTAGTTTTGGAAGCTGCAGGCTCTGCACTTCCTATATAAGCAAATATATTTATCCCTCTCAGGTCTCTGAGGTGGTTGAAGAATAGACAGATAGAATCTTATAGTTAAATTTTGAACTGTTTAGGAATCAAGAGGGTGTTATAGATCTAAGAAGATACTCTTAAAAGTGTGTTGAAAGATAGTATGAATGTTGAGTCACATATAGACCTTTAAACTCATGGAGTTGGGTAGATAGTAGAATGTTAAAGTCAGGGGCCAAATAGGTATAAACTGAACATTGGGAAGGTATACTGGGCCAATTTAATCTCATAAATGTGGCATAATTATATCTATTGTTTTGTATAATACTTACTGTTATAAGAGAAGGAACCAGCTGTTGGACTGAAAGGGGAAACCTCTGGAGGGAAGAGGGTGGAAGGGCGGGTTGGGAAGGGGGAATAGGGAGGGGTTTCTTACTGAGATGTAACTTGAAGAAAAAAAAATAAAGTATTTATAAAAAAATAAATAAATAAAAAAAAATAAAATGTAGCTGGAAATTGCCCATACATATTACAGCATAACACAGAAAAATCTATGACCAGCAATTACACTTTCTGGGGTATACCCTCAGGAAAGGCAGCTGTGTGGTTTCACTAGTGTAATAGCTCTAAATTAGGAACTGTCGGGACGTCTGTCAACTATAGCACACAGTACAGAGTACTATACAGCAAAGAGAGTTAATGAATTCTATCCATAAAACGCAGAGCATCAAACTCATAGATCAGGACAGGTAGAAGACAGATGAAAAGGGCTACATTCTATGAAGCCATTTACAGATATTTTAAAAACAGGTAAAACACATCAACATTAGAAGCCCAAACAAGGGCTGTTAGAAGAGTAGATGCCTGGGATCCTGAAGATGTTGTATTTTATGGGGTGGCTTAAATATGGGTGTGCTTCCTTTTCAAAAGTCTATTGTTGATCTGCCTTATAAACTATTTATTAATAGTTCAAACACCTTCTAGCCAACCCACCTGAGGCACATTAGAGAGGATACCAAAATGAAGACATTCTCAGGTGTGGTTCCTTGGGGCAACTTGTTAGCCAGAGTCAAAAGGAACATAGCAATCAGCAGCAGCCCAGTGGTCACCTGGCTTTTGTGATGGCCGTGGCCACACCCCACCACCTCAATTGGTTCCACAGTCTCTTCAGTCCATTTGAATTAGCTGGACCCCTTGGTGCAGGTGCTGCACCGTGGCCTCATCTGCCCACCAGAGCTTGTCACCTCAGGGCAGGTGCTGTATTCCCACAGCCTAGGAACTGGCCATTGTGGCACACTCACTTGAGGTCATGGCCTCTTGACTGTCTGTTGGCCTAGGCACAGGCTGTTGGCGCACCCCAACTTGGGGCCGGGCCTCTTCTATCTGTGTGGCCTCGGCGCCAGCAGTTGCCGCCCCCTCAGTTGGCACTGCAGTCTCTGGGCAGGTCTGCACTCTGTGGCTGGCTTCAGTGCTTGCCTTTTTTTTTTTTAATGGCTCCAAGTGAGGTTTAGCAGTCACAACCCTCGGCAAAAGGCAAAATGCTGTCTAGAGTATTTCGAAGTTAAGCATCGATGAACAGTGACGCAAAGCAATGTCAAGCAAAAGAGCCCTCTCAAGTTTCTGGATCTTCCTTTTTAGACATTCTAATCATGCACCAGTATGTTTTCTCACTGGCCAACCTTATGCCCTCCTCCTGAGGTACACCCATTTACCATGACCATGTATGTGCTCTCCCAGGTGTTCCCTACCGGTGTCAGTCTTTAGGCTGATTTCGCATGCCCTTTTTATGAGTCTGATTTTCTTTTTTCTTTTTTTTTTAAATACTTTATTTTTTTCTTCAAGTTACATCTCAGTAACAAACCCCTCCCTATTCCCCCTTCCTATCCCGCCCTTCCACCCTCTTCCCCCCAGAAGTTTCCCCTTTCAGTCCAACAGATGGTTCCTTCTTTTATAACAGTAAGTATTATACAAAACAATAGATATAAATATGCCACATTTATGAGTGTTAAATGGCCCAGTATACCTTCCCAATGTCCAGTTTATACATATTTGGCCCCTGACTTTAACATTCTACTATCTACCCAACTCCATGAGTTTAAAGGTCTATATGTGACTCAACATTCATACTATCTTGCAACACACTTTTAAGAGTATCTTCTTAAATCTATAACACCCTCTTGATTCCTAAACAATTCAAAATTTAACTATGAGACTCTAGCTGTCTATTCTTCAACCACCTCAGAGACCTGAGAGGGATAAATATATTTGCTTATATAGGAAGTGCAGGGCCTGCAGCTTCCAAAACTAAGAAAGAACATACCAATGTCTGCCTGGACAGTTCCCATTTTCTCTCCATACATTCCAGCATCAGTCTTCAGCCTTTGGGTCCTGTTTCTCTGACAGACATTTGTTGTAGAGCAGGGATTATGAAGGATTTACCTACCCTGTCTTGGCAGAGTTAGGCTGTCGACTTCCCTGCTACCAAGTTTTGTCCTTTTTGGACAGCAGTCTGTCTGCAGTTGGTGCAAAGGGTTTTTTCATGCCAAGAGAAAGGCTTGCCACTAATTCAACCATCTTACAGTGGAGGTTCTTCGATGCTTATCTTCTACTTGGAGTAGAATAGGGGGTGCTGTCAGGCGCTGATATGTCTCGATATAAAAAAAAATCTTGATTTAAGATAACATCTTTGAATGCCATATTCTGCAGATCTCTTGGGGTTTTTGAAGATGCCCTATCCATCTCTTGTATTAAGATAAGCAAATGTTGCTTGTCTCTTAGCAACTTGATTACTGGGTAGTTTAGAGAATATCTGTGATAGACTGTCATAGTAGCTAACAAAGTGACATGTTTGCATGACTAGGAGTTTGCTTTAACTATCCTAGACCGTTTTAGATGGTTGGTATCAAGAGGTCAGAGCTTCACATTTTATTTTTAAGTATCTCTAGGTATTGACCATTGTTTATTGTGCAAAAATAAGATTGTATTGGATTACATCGGTATTGATCTTTGTATATTGATACAAAATTAAGATTATAGTTGGCCACAATGGTATTGACCCTTGCATATGGACATAATATTAAGATTATATTCGGCTACATAGGCATTGATCTTGGAATATTGATACATAATTAAGAGTATATTTAACCACAATTGAATAGATCTTTGTATACTGATACAAATTTAAAGGTAACGCTTCCTAATGAGTCTGATTTTCAGAAGCCCTTATATATTCATTCAACATGAGTGTGCTTCCAAAGAAATCCAAACCTCCACTATAGTCCACCAAGGTATAATTATGATATGAGCATATTTCTTGGAGCTCAGTGACTTTTAGTATGGCTACATGAAAATGAACTTTTTTTGTTTTTCCCACTTGTAAATGCTTAAAAGAATTTAGTACTAAAGAAAGATGAAAATAATGGTATCTGTCAATGCCTGCACAGTTAGACAACATATAATTTTCCTTCATGGCAATTATTGCACATCTCAGTCTCAACTCATTGGGCTCAAAGGCAGTTGAGTGCATTGCTTCCCAACACAATAGAGCAACATTAAGGCTGAAGTCTGACAAAATAGATGGTAATTAACAATATACACACAAAGGGGTCCTACCAGTGTGTCCAACAATTTATTATTTCATATAAGAGCCTGGATCTCAAGTCCTGCCTCTCAGGTAACAGATGCCCTCACTAATTTCATGGCACAGGAAGCAGAGGGAGGGCAAGGAGATGAGTCTCCTATTATGCTACCACTCAGACATCACATATAAGAGCCATCTCTCCTCAGGCTTCCTTAGGACATGGACTCTAGAGGTTTTACCCCAGATGACTAGAGAAGGAACTCAGTAGACCCAAAGGCAAACACACAAAGCCATGTCTTTCCTTCCTTTACATACTGGGATTCCTCTGGGCTGAATTACAGGACAGCTTTCATTATTGGTTTAGCTTCTCTGGGAAACAAGTGTTCTCTGCACAGCTGTAATCTGGGTCCCTGAGACCCAAAGGTGGACGCCAGCATGTGGCAATCCTCGGACAGTTTGCCTCTGGCTCACTGCACTTTGCAGTTCGCAGCCTACAGGATGCTACTCTCATTGCATGTGATTAGGACAGATTAAGTAGTAGACACACCTAGAAGTCAGTTTCTCTGCCACACCCCAAGAGAAAAACAGGATATAGGATAAAGAATGGAAGTGGGAAGGCAGAAGAAAATTAGTTTCTCTTCAGACACACTGGCCAGTTGAAAATTTGATCTGATGAGTCAGTTAGCTTACTCAAAATAACACAAATTTTGTGGGTGGATGTAAATGACCTGCCTGTTACAGTCCATGGTAACCTTACCAGTTTATGTCTTTAATTCAGTAACTAGTGAAGAAAAGTGCTTGAGAAATCAAACTCATTGTTCTCACTGAGGGACTGCTGACTAAATTTCAGCTTCAGGGATAAGAAAATCAAGGTAATCAGAAAGAATTTCTTCTACATTCTTTTGCTACTAGGGTCATCACTGTACTTCGCCATCCTCATCTGAGCAAAGTGTCCATTCCGTTGCTACCACCTAAGCTCAGCCTCTCTGTGTAGCAGTTCTTCCCCCACACTGTGTGTTTGTGTGTGTGTGTGTGCATGTATGTGTGCAGATGTATATATGTATGTATTGAATGTGTGTATATGTATGTGTATGTATAGTGTATATTTCTGTGTGTACACAGGTGCACACCATAGTACATATGTGTAGGTCAGAGGACAACTGGTGGGAATTGGTTCTCTTCTTCCACAACGTGGGTTCTAGGGATGGAACTCAGGCTGTCAGGGTCAACAGCAAGCACTTTTACCCACTGATCCATGTTACTGACCTAAGGGTAAATATTCTGGAGCTATGGATCAGACAGTAGTACTTTTGATGTTTGACTATTTTCATGGTTCATATCATAACAACTCATCTTTGTCATGAACAAGCAGCCCTCAACAATATGGAAGCAAATGGGAGTTACTGTGTTCCAGTAAAACTCCATTTATAAGAGGAGAGCGTTGGCTCAGTTTGGCCCCGGGCTTAACTTTCTCAAATCCTATATTAAATCTTATTTTTCTTATCTAGTCAAAGACACATTCCAATGGTTCTACTTATTTACATGAGCACTTGGGTTTCTTGCACAAGATCAGTCTTGCCAGTATGTAAGATGGTATTATTTCTCAGGCCTTAAAAGCAGCCTGGCCTCACTTTCCTTCCCAGGAGCTTTCCTATGTCCCTGCTGCTCATTAGATCATGACTTTTGAAAAAGGAAATTGATTTTGATTTCCTGTCTCCTTCTGAATCCCCAGTGTCACTCTGATCAGGGATTTGGACCTGGGACTCCACTGAGTTTCCCTAACAAAGCTACAGAGGCCTTCATCATTAGAGCCAGTTGTCAAGGTTTGGTCTTTTTCTTACTTGGAACTCTGAGCAACCCTGACACAGTAGAGCCCACTCACCCTTGAAATAGTTTTCCCCTCATCTTCCAAGACACACATTTCTGGTTGTCGCCTTGCTGGCTGCTCCTTCAGCTTCCTTTATTTCTGACTCTTACATAATGTTGGAGTGTTCACAACTCTGAGGCTGGCTATCTTCTCTATCTAGGGCCACTCCCCAGATGAACTTTCATCCAGCTTCATTCAATCCCATGACAAAATTTAAAATGCTAACAACTAATGTCTTTGAGAAGTTTATATACCACATGTGTTGCTCAACTTCAGGCTCACATAAGCAACCTCCTACTTAGCATTTCCACATGGATTTTTCATAATCTGAAACTGAAAATGACCAAAACTTAATCTCTGGTGTAACCTCTCAACTTAAGATTTACATATTAAATTAAAATTTGCTCTGTCCCTAAAGGATATTTCTATCTTTCCTGTTGTTCAAGACAAAATTTGAACAGCCCCTTTGATTTCTTTCTCTTTAATGTATCTACCGTTGGCTCTTGCTTTAAGTTATGGAGATTTAGATCCCCTTTCATTTCCTCTGAAATTTCTTCTTTGCTCAAATAACTGGCAATTCACTTAGAATATTCGAGAGTTTGCTAAGTGATCTGCTTTTCTCCTTTGCTGTCTTCTCCCTGCCCTCCTCCATTATTGAACACACACTAAGTCAGATCATATCTGCCCTCAGTTCAGAACTCCTGACGACTTCAGATTCACTCACAATAAAAGTCAGAGTCCTTCCTCACCACTACCTTCCCTCAGCTTTGCTGTCTTTGTTCCTGCCTCATGGACCCTGTGCTTTCTCTAGACATCCCAGACACTCTCTTGCTGGAGGGCTTTTATAATTTATGTTTGTCTATCTGGAATGTTATATCTCCAGATATATTCCTGGCTTATTCCTTCAGATGCTTCAAATCCTTGCTGAAGCATCACCTACTCACAGATATTACAGGGATTAACTACCTTGAAGGTCATTGAAGGTATATCACTCCTTCATGGTTTTCTTTGGACCCCAACCCACATTTTCCCGGTAACACTAGAAAGAGAAGCTCTTAGGAATTAAATTATTTTATAGAAGGTGGAGTTGTCTGGACTTCCTTGAGGCCCATTAAGGCAAAGTAACTTCTTCCTAGTTAAAACAAACAAACAAAAAACAAAACAAAACAAAAAAACCAAAACACAAATTCTAATCTCTCAGCTTATGTGGAGACCTGATATTCTAAGTTACCCAAAATATAACATACTATGTTCTCCTCCTTTCAAGTGTTAACCCATCTGGGTCTGCCTATCACCTAACCACACCCTGAGAAGAGAGAACTATCACATAAGGAGGTAAAGAACTCTCCTCTCCTCTCCTCCAATCCTTCAAGCCTCCCTGCTGCCCCAGATCCTTGTAGTGCGTCCTTCACAAAGGCGTTCCACTCTTCTGAATCCTAACCCAGAAAATATATAACTTATTGTTTTCTTTCTCTATTAAACATTTTTAAAAAATGTTTGTTTTCTGCTTAGCTTATTTATTCATTTTAGATTCCTATTGCAGCCCCCTCTCCCATCTCTTCCTATATATATATATATATATATATATATATATATATATATATATATGGGTGTTTGCATATATGTCTGTGTATCACTTATGTGCCTGGTGCCTGATGAGTCTGGAAAAAAATGTTGGATCCCATGGAACTGGAGTTACAGAAGGTTATGAACCACCACACAAGTGTTGGGAATTGAACCCAGGACCTCTGAAAAAGCAGTCAATGCTCTTATCCAGTGAGCCATCTTTCCAGCCCCATCTTTTTCCTTATTTCTGTCTCTTTTTCTTTGGATACTGTCTAAAAACACCTAAACATGCTTTCTCTGGCACTCTGGACTTTCTCACTTGCTCTCTGAAGCAACAATCTTGCCTTTAATGAAGCCATCCACAAGCCTTCCATGGAGATGTTTTCAGACTCCATTGCAAATGTCATGACTATCCCTCTTCCGCTTCTCCATCTTTCTCCTTTAGGATTGAGAGCTTGTCTATATATCAGGTTTCTTTCCTCTAGCCTCCTTCTGCATCTATTTTCAGACTCTAGAAAGGAAAACTCTGTTTCCTAGGTAATATAGATGTCTGGTGTGACCAATCTACATAATATCTACTTTCCAACACTCACATGTTCAATTTCATTTTTGTTGACGTCACTTTTCACTTCCTCACTCACTAGTTTATTTTTGTTGATTGCCTCTCCTCCACTAGAACTGTTTCATATGGCAAAGGTCTTTGTTGTTTACTGTTTTATCTTCAGTAACACACACACAGAGCTTGGGATATTATGCAGAGTTTAATTGTTGAAGATGTTTACATTGTTGAATATGTCAATGGATGAATGATCCCAACATCTTCACTTTATGGATGATAAACCTAAATAATTTGCCAAAGAGCTTCCAGGAGCATATCCATTTTTCAGGACAGTATGGCTGAGATTTTAGATTTGTTGACTCCTTAAGTGATTTCTTCTCTTTTCTGTAACTCTAATTTCAGAACTTATTAATATGTATTTCCTCCCTTCTTTACTACAGTAATCAAAATGGCTCCATGCTGAAGAAATATTTCATTTGCAATGGTCTTGTTTTCTCCAGCAACACAACAGCCAACATTTGTCTCCTGAACAACAGTTCAATTGCTTATTTTACATTGTTTAATTAATGGGTTGAATTTTGAAAGGTGACCTTGCAGAACCCTGAGCAGTGTTTGGATTTGCCCTTCTTTTATCACATTCTGTCTCCTGTGGCCTTTAATTTTCCTTACATGTTCAGAATTGGAGACTAGGGGCATCCTTCATGCTATTATGTCTCCCACTGCCCCCCCACACCTTCACAGCTCCTGGAGATGTCTGATTAAGAATATAATCTGACTGAAGGTACAAATAAGTCATAATTATAAAAAGTGTCATGCAAAGAGGCCATACTTTTAAGCATCCCAAAGACTCTGTGATATGTTTGTAAGTTAGAGAATGTCCACACATTTTTAACAATACAGATTTGCCTCTGCTAAGTAAACTGATAGGCTCTCCCCATTGTGCTCAGAGGTCAAGACCTGAGATTCTATTCAGTGCAATGTTTGTCTTCCTTAGTATGAATCTAGCCTGAAAAGCTGCCAAATCACATCCAGTTCATAGTTGTATTTGGCTAACACGATATGTGAAAACAACTGCTGTCTATTTTTAGCATCCTATCTGGATACTCTAGCTCCTTTTGGAACAAAACCTAGAGATCAGACAGCCCTAGAGTGCAATGCCCAGATCTCCAGGATGCAAATCTCCTGGGAACCTGTTAGATATGCAAATACTCAGAGTCTATCCCAGACTTGCTGAGTGGGGTTGTGCACCCAGTCTTTTAATAAGCCTCTCTGGTGGTTCTGGCCACAGTTCAGTTTTGTACTTACAGGTTCACAACAACTGGTAGAAGTTGCAGAGCAGCTACACTGATTAGAATAGCCTGTGGAGACTGTCAGGTGGTTACCATACCCCAATCTTCTATGTTTTATTTCTGTACAGTGCAGTTAACAACAAACCCCACAAGGTCCTGCAAAGATTTAAGCCTCCAACTCATAAGTAGCCTATGTGGTCTCTGAGGAATAATTGTTCTTGTGGCTGAGGCTGTTATGGGAGTTAACTGAGAGATGATCAGGAATGTAGACTATTACAGCACTTCTTAATGGTAGGGAATCCCAAGGGAGACTGGGCCAAAACTTGGAGAACTAAAGCCTCTTCTAGACTATTTTAAAAAGTCAGAGGGCAAGAGTGTGTGCAGAGATGATGGTGAAATAGAACTAGGAGGTGTGACAGCTGTGCTTGAGTGGCCTTCAAGTCTAAAGTCTACATTAAAATAGAAGAGGTTAAAGCCAAGAAGACAGTAATGATGTTAATGGACATTTGACTCTGAATGAGGCCAGTGACTGGCACTGTGGGGGTTTTCAAGGAAGATGTAGTCATGGTGAGATGTCTAAAGAATACAGCGTGCTCCCGAAAGATACCTTGCCCATGTTTTTACATCTTTTCCTTCCCCTCAGATGATGAAGCAGCCCCATGCATTACAGAGCTTAATTATTCTCTTCGTCCTTTGTTTTCATTTACTTAGTGGATACTCCTAGCTTGCAGCAGGCGATACAAGAGTCTATGAGTCAAAGTGAGAGAGTAAAGAAACATGTCATTCACCATCTCCCCTCAAGCTCCGAAGAATGGTCTGGCTTCTCAGGGAGGTGAGATGAGGTCCTAGAGTGCCCAGTGATAACAAGCACAATGTGGCCACTGGCCTTCTGGAGAGCAGGGATGTGGAGAGAACAGCACGCCTTACATTCCTCTTTCTCAGGCACATTAAACCTCCAGAGGGAAGCTGATTGTTAGGGTGCAGGAAGGCTGACAAGTCAGGCTGTATCAGGAGGATGAGATTGTTGTTTAGCTATAAGAGACACTATGTTTTCAGTTCAGCCACAGAGGGAAGATAGTTTCCTTTGCATATCTGTCCCTCAGAGGATTTACCTTTCTTAAGGATTAAATTAAAAATTCACTTTCACCCAGGCATAGTGGCACACAACTTTAGTTCCAGCACTTCTGAGACTGAGCCAGGATATCTACTACTTTGAGGGCAGCCTGGGCTACATAGAAAATTCAAGGCTTGGGGTCAGACTGGCCCATATAGTATAACCTGGTTTCAAAAACAAACAAATAAGAAAACAACTAACTTAAGCAAGTTTGGAATTATATCTATGCTAGTGTTTCAAGTGCACAGCTTCCTTCAGAGATTTGCCTTCTCTGGCTAGCTCATTAAGAGACAAGTTCCTCCTCCTGCTTCTTCGTTCTCAGAACTCCTGCTTTATTCTTCTGCACGCAACTGTATCTGACAAAAGGCATATCGTGTTCGAAACTTCATTGTGAGTTAGCTGGTAATTTTTTTTCCTAGAATATCAAAGGAAATATCCTTGTCTATCACTGAAGCCCTAACATTGGAATTGTGTCTGGGGCAGGAAAGACTCCCACCCTGTAGTTACACGTTGGATGATGGCATAAACCGTAGTCTACTTGTAAACAAAGTCTTCTGCCAGAATTCAACTTTCAGGGAAACTTGGGTTTAACTGTGCATCTTACATCATGACTATTAAGTCTCAAACCCTGGGACAAATGGCTGAGGTTATTAACATATCAAAATGGACCTGACCACCAGGTTCTCCCAGCATCCCTCAGTCCCTGCCTGTTACAGAGTATGGCTGGCATGCCCTTCCCACATAGGCTCTTCCCTGTATAATCTAAACATTTTGGCTAGCTGCCCCCCTTTTACATTTTGCCCTCCTGTCTGTTTCACTTAGTCCCTCTCTCTCCCCTTCTCACATGGCTCAGGGTCATGTCCAGTGTGGACTCACCCAGATGTCTCAGCCTCTGGGCTGTGCTCTCCCTTTTATCTACAATAAACTTTCTCCTCCACCATATGTAGGAGCAGTGAGGTCTCTCTCTGCACCGCATTCTCCTCCACATGTAATTACACTCTGTTGTTACACAGAGAAAACCGATTAGGTTTTAACATACTTGGAAAACACAGTTTCCAACACCCCAGAGTGTTATATCTGGTTGGCATTTTATTTATTCTGTTGTAAGAACCAAAGTTGACATTACAGAAATGATCAGGACTTAGGGCAGGCTAACACATTCAGTTGTAATGCATACAGTTGTCAGATCATCAAGATCAGACAATTATAGACCACAAGGCCATGACAACCCACCCTGACGAGAAGCAACCATGTAGCTGTGATCTGTGATGTGCATGGTCTGTGAGGGTTTACAAATGATATGCAGATCTAAATATTCTTAAATTTGCTTTTTTTTTTTACATTTATTTATTGAAGTTACACCTTGCTCACAGCCCCCTCCCTCTACCCCTCCCAATCCCACCCTTCCACCCTCTTCCCCCTCTCCCTCCTCCTCTTCTCCTCTGGTTAGGGGGATCATACCCCTATCAAGCCCCCTCAGCTGAGGGGGCTAGATTCACATTTTTAACTCTTGAAGAAAATTGAATGTCACTAGTGTCTGTAATACGAAATATAAACACAGATGCGAGTGGAGCCCTTCTTTAAAATATGCTCATGTCAGTCCTTTCCAAATGGTCATTCTAGATATCTTACATATTAGATATGTACATTATAATTCAGAGGAGCAAAACTAGCTTTGAAGTAGAAACAGAGTAATTTTATGGTTGGGGGTTACCACAACACAAGGAACTGTATTAAAGGACTGCAGCCTTAGAAAGGTTGAGAATCAATGATCTAGAGGAAGGATCACATTCAAGTCCAGGGAGTCTTAGAATTTACAGCTTTTTGTCTGCTATATTGAATGTATTTTGTAACTCTTTCTTTGCACATCTGAAAGATTCACTTTTTAAGTGAAATAGTAATTAACTACTAAGGGAAAATCCACTTTTAAACCACCTTTCTAGTCTATAGCTCAACAAATATTTACTATTTAAAATTTTTATTTAAAATATGTTTTCTTTTGTCATATACTAATTAAATGACTACTGCACAATTGCTGGTAATCTATGTGGTTGATAAGAGAAACCAGTTTAAAAATGTGTTGATGTTGAGCACCTTCAAGGGAGAGGTTAAAAACTGAAATGGAGTTGGAAATGGTGATGAGATCAAAGTTAAGATAGAGGGAAGGAGCCGGGCGGTGGTGGCGCACGCCTTTAATCCCAGCACTTGGGAGGCAGAGGCAGGTGGATCTTTGCGAGTTCGAGGCCAGCCTGGTCTACAAAGTGAGTCCAGGACAGCCAGGGCTACACAGAGAAACCCTGTCTCGAAAAACCAAAAAAAATAAATAAATAAATAAAATAAAAAAAAGATAGAGGGAAGGGTGTTCTCTAGGTGAAATGAAATTTGGTTTTATCTACCGTTTGTTTTGCAAAGGAATTTTATCTAACATCCTACACCTAATGAAAACAATCTGTTATTGAGCATAGATGTGATTATTGAAAAGTGTTTTAAATACGTGGATACTTGGCAGTTGAATTATTTTTAAATGATCCATTTAACCCAAACCAAATATTAAACAAACTGAAAAATTTCCACGTGGTATATAATATCACCATAAATCAGATGGAGAGAACAGCTTTTTGTGTCCCCACCTTCCGTACCTTGGCCACTTCCTCTTGGAAAGCCACAAGATTCAAGTGGGAGACGTTCACCAGGTCAGGCCCGTACACCACGGTTATCATCCGCTGTTCCAAGTGTCCAATGTTCCCAACATCCAGAAGCTCACGTAACTTGGGGTCCTGGATAAGAAATGTCAAAAAGAGTGGAAGATAAGGAACTATTCTAACATGGTAGTATACCTTTAAATGAACTAGAAGTAGAACTGTCTTTTCCTAGGGGAAACCTGTATGAATGGAAGTATGGAAGTATTCCACTCTACTGTGACTGTAGAGGTCAGCAACTTGCCAAAGAGGTGCGGGGTGGGGATCTGTGGGCAGGGCGGAGTGGGGAGCTGAGGGCGGGGCGAGGAGGGAGCTGGGGGCGGGGCGGGGTGGCGGGAACTTTCCAGTTCAAGACCTGTGGTGTTCAGTGAAGTGCTTTCTATCATCCGTCCATTTTGCAACACATTTTTATATGTTAGAATTCTTTTATTTCTTTTAATCATCTAATGAGTTATACACTGAAACGAAAAATCTCATATTTCTCCTCCATTCATGGACATGTTAAAGCAAACAAACAAACAAAAGGAAATCCTTATGGAATAAAAAATGCTCACACCTGCTACAGTCTAAACAATTAAATAGCCCCTAGAAGCATATGCGTTGGTGCTCTTGATAAGTGGTGCAAAGTTATTGAGTGGGTGGGTGCTTAGTGAGAGTCTTCTGATCATTGAGGGTACCCTGTGACGGTGCTATTGAGTGCTGTACCTCTCTTCTTCCTCTCCTTTAGCTCTTCCAGGCCATGAGCTGAATGGGTTTGCTATGTGCTGTCCCCTCATTTCACCCACTAGAGGGCCAAGAGCAATGGGACATGACCTGAAATAAGCCTTTTGTCATTGTCTCCAGTATTTGTTACAAAGACAGAAGGATACCTGGGACAAAAAGAAGGCCAAGCTTCTTGCTGTGATCCTTTGTGAGCTCTGAGCACAGATGTTAAAAATCAAGGTGTCAGCATGGGCTTTGCAAATGATAGTTTAAGTTGCTCACTCTGTGTGCTCTGGGATTTAGACATAGGGGATACCTTCCATCTTTTCTGAGAGAGCTTCATTGTTTGGAACAGTGTAAGTAGGAATCCCTTGGGCATACAGTTGAGTTTTTTGGTTTTTGTGCTTTTTTTTTTTTTTTTTCTTTTCTGGGAAAGGGAGGTTTCCAAACTCAAACTCACAGAACTCAAAATAAAACTGAAAATAGGGCTTAGTCAACTTGGCTTCATTTATTTTCCTCTCATAGGGCAGGTCCTTTAGGACTTTTCAGTCCATGCAGAAAATTAGCATCAAATCAATCACTGAGGAAATTTGGTTTGAGCTTGCATTTCTATTTACTTAGTGAAATGAAGGGCTAACAGAGCCTGATTACTGACGCTGGTTACATTGGCCTCCTCTTGGGGTTTTTATAAACCCTTACATGGAAAGAATGAATTAGAAAAAGAAAAAAAAAAAGCAGAATAAAACCAAGCAGAACCTTTCCAGCTAAGTTACTCAGTTGGTATCATTAATTCTCTCTCCACTTAATAAAACTCTCCCATGCGGCTGCACCAAGAGGCACACTTTCAGGTAAGCTATGGAGACATAAAATTCATTTGCAAGCTTGCCCAGTAGAGCTGAAGATTTAATTCCACTGACAAAATGAGAGTCTGTCAAGCCACGTGAGGCCTCCTGGAAAGATGAGCAGCTTCCTCAAAGCATCTCTGTTATAACCCACAAAAAGAGAGGTGGAAAGTCAAACAATTCCCAAAGAAAGATCAAAAAGTGGGAGAGTTCAGCACTGTAGAATCCATAGAAGATCCAAAGGGAATGCTTAAGTGTATTAAACAATCCCACCAGCTGTCTGTGGAATGATTAATTAATTACACCATAGTTTTCAAACACCATAGACGGAAGTTTAGAGAATTAAGTGTGTTTGATCAATACTTGTATCTGTGGAAGAGAATAGCAATTCTCTGCAGGCAACTAAAATGTGCATAATTCTCATGTCCAGTCAAAACACTTTTGCTCACTCACTAAATGGCTCTTGGTTAGGGGTTTCTACTTCTCAGGATTGCAGGGAATAGATGTGAAGGTTAGAGGGTCATGTGAGTTATCAATGGAACAGAAGAACTACAGGCAGATAAAGGCTTTCCAGAGCAGAGGCATAAAACTTATAACAACAATCAAAGAACTTCCAGGATTCTACCTGCTATGAACAATATCATTGCTAGATATAGTCAGCAGGAATTACAGGAAACATGGCTTCTTTGTATATTTTACTACTAATGGCTGTTGGTACATACTTTAAAAGTCCCTTGGTCTTTTTAAACTGTATTTTACTTTCTTTTGTACCATTGATCATTTTAATCTCCTCTGTACCAACACTATAACTTCTCAAATGAAGAACAGTACTCATTTCTCAGCATATCCACGTTTGAGGTGTATGCTAATAAAGATACCCATTTCGTCAAGTACCACAGGCTTTTGTCAGCACCTTTAAACCACCAGACTGTGCAAAGGAGTAACGTGGAACCAGTAAGTGAATCACTTCACAGATGAGAACCTCATAGACACAAAAAAGTCAGTGAACGAAGGGGTCTAAACTTTTGTTACTTCTGGACTACAGTACCGTAGGTCTTGGAAAATAAGTGGTTGTATTCTACAAACAAACATGCAAAATCAAAATTGTAACAAGGACAAAGCCTGGTAGACCGTTTGTCTGCAAATGACTTTGTCCCCTAAGGCTTTTCTCCCAAGCAACTTTGCATGCATCTCAAAATTCTTGATAAGTTCTCAGACACAATTCAACTGCCCAGGTTCTGGAGCACTTAAACACATTGATATGTAGACTATAATTGCTTTTAAGGAGAACAAATTACCCCTAAACTCTGTAAAACTCTTTAACTTTGACAAGAGTGCTAAATGATGTAGCCGAAGGAAAACTGAGAGATGAGGTGAGCTTGGAATCTTACATTGTTCAGTTTCACAGAGATTTACTTTTCACAACTAAGAACCCTGGCAGTTTTCATTTAACCCTTAGGTTATCTCTATTCCTGTAAGAGTGATGAAGCAGAAAGTGGCCTCGATGATTTAGTTCACTTTCTCTCAATCATCAGGACTTGTGATTACATTACTTCATGTTCATTCTAAAGAAAGTTGAGTTTTGTTCTTGGCGAGATCAGTTAGTTATTACCATTTCTTGGTTCCGGTTCCTGAAAGAGTAAACATTGTTCTACATCTTAGAACAACTCAAGTAAGGAGAACTCAAGTATAACAAAATTATATACCTATATAATATAGAATATCAGAGACAAATGGAAAATTAAACATGAGATTTTTATTTTTAAGTATTTGGGATTTTTTTAGAATACTAAATGCTGAGGCTGCAGAGATGGTTCAATGGTTAAGAGCACTGGATGCTCTTCCAAAGGACCCAGGTTCAAGTCCTAGCACCTACAAGGCAGCTAACAACTGCTGTAACTCCAGTTCTAAGGGATCTGACATCCTCACACAGACATGCATACAGGCAAAACACCAATGCATATAAATTAAAACTAAATAAATCATTACAAAAGATTGTTCAACCCCACAGACTCTTCCATCCAGAACTTCAGTAAAGCCCTGAAGTTCAACCTCTGACTACAAACTTCTTAGGACATTTAAATAACTGAGCACAAAAGTACTGAACATCAAGTGATTCTGTTAACATGCTTAACCACTTTTCCATTCTTATTTGGGCCTCAAACAGGATCCCTACATCGCAAACCAGCAGGAAGTAATTTTAAGAGAGCGATGGCCCATCCTCAGAAGATGGTCCCCCTTTTGGTCCTTTGATGGGTTATAGATACTTGTCATTATTTAAGGGGAGAGGTTCCAAGTTGTTAAATGGTCTTATTAAATAGATTTTGGAGGTTAGACCCAGGGATTTCTTTCTTTTTGGTTTCTGTATCCTTCTTTCTCTACTATGTAGGGGAAAAAGACTTGAGAAAAAAATGGGATACAGAGATAACATAGGAATGATAAAGAAAAAGGGACAGATTATTGAATATGCTCTTACATCTTTGTATGTTGATACAAAATTAAGATTATAGTTGGCTACATTGGTATTGACCCTTGTATATTGATACAAAATTAAGGTTAACTCTTTTTAAGGTATTGTACCTAGGTAGCGCTTAAAATTGAAATGTGAAGTTTTGGTCTTTTGTTAGCAACTGCCATAAACTGTTTAGGATAATTAAGAAATGCAAACTAATAGTCATTCAAGAATGTCATTTTGTTAGGTACAAGGGAAGTCTATCACAGAAATTTTCTAAGTTAATCAGAAATCAAGTTGCTAAGAGACAAGCAACATTTGCTTATCCAAATATTAAGAGATAGATAGATGGTCTTCAAAAACCTAAAGAGATCGATAGAATATGGGATTCAAAGATGTTTTCTTAAGATATTTTTTGATATTGAAACATGTCAGCTCCTGACAGCACCCCCTATTCTACTCCAAGTAGATGATGAGCATCAAAGAATCTACAATTGGAGATGATTGAGTTAGTGGCAAGCTTGTCACTGGGCAAGACAAATCCCTTGTTTCAGTTGTAGAGAGAATGTTGTCTGAAAAGGACAAAACTTGGAAGCAGGTAAGTTGACAGCCTAGTTCTGCCAAGACAGGGTAGGCAAGTCCTTCATAACCCCTGCTCTATAATCAATGTCTGTCAGAGAAACGGGGCCAAATGACTGAAGATCGATGCTGTAATGTATGGAGAGAAAATGGGAACTGTGCAGGCAGCCAGTTGTCTGTCATTTCTTAATTTTGGAAGCTCCTAGTCCTGTACTTCCTGTATAATCAGATATATATTTCCTTCTCAGGTCTCTGATGTGGTTGAAGAGTAGATAGTTATAATCTCATAGTTAAATTTTGAGTTGTTTAGGAATTAAGAGGGTGTTCTGGATCTAAGAAGATGTTTTTAAAATTGTGATGCAAGTTAGGATGGAAGCTCAGTTGGATATAGAACTTTAAACTCATGGAGATGGTTGGATAGTAAAATGTTAAAGTCACTTGCCAAAACGTATGGACTGGACATTGGGAATGTATGCTAAGCTTTATAATTCTCATAATTGTGGCCTAATTATTTATGTTTTTGTTTTTTTAATATTTTATTTGTTGTTATAAGAGAAAGAGCCATTTGTTGGACTGAAAGGGGGAGCTGTTGGGGGAAAAAGATATACCTTAAACTTAAAAAAAAAAAGGAAGTGGATGGGGGTGTTGAGGGGGAATAGGGTAGGAGGGTGGGACCAGAGCAGGGAGCAGGGAGGGGATTGTGATTGAGATGTAACTTGAAGAAATAAAAAATAAAAAATAAAAATATATAAAATAACCCATATCGTAAACCAAAATAGAAAAGAAGATATGAGCTAATAACACCAGCTATCTTTCTAGGATAAATAGAAGCTAAAGGGTCAGGTTCGATGCCCTCTAGATAGTTGTTACCTGTACTTAAAGTAAACAATGTATACAGCAGATTTTCAAAAGTTAACAAGAAAAGTTGTTAGTGTCCTCCTTTTCTTGTCAGCATTTATAGGTAGTTTGTTACTCATGTTATAAACTGCCTCCACCCTTTCTGCCTCCTGAGACATCTGCAACCTCCCAACTGCCAGAAAAATTCTTTTTTTTTTAACTTTGATTTTTAGATTTACTTATATTATGTATATGACTGCTTTGTCTGCATGTATGTATGTACACTGAATGCGTGCTCAGTGCTCTCATAGATCAGAAGAAGATATCAGATCCCCTGGATCAAGAGTTATAGATGATTGTGACCCACCATGTAGGTGCTGGGAATCAAACAACTTCTCTGCAAAAGCAGCAAATATTAACCTCAGAGCCGTCTTTACACCTCTGCCAGCAAAACTACTGTAGAACATCATGAAAACACCTATGCTGGAGGGGGAGAGGTGTGTACACAGCATGCAGTAAGGAGGTCCCTGTCCCTTCATGCTTGAGCTTCCTACAGAGAGGGTAAAATACACTACCTTCTCCCTCAACCTGCATAGAAGCCAGTCCACTTGGCAATTTTCAGTATCACCATGGTTTGGTTAAAGCAGACACCAAAATTTCTGTGAGTTTGCCTAATCTCTCAGACTGGTAAGGATTCTGTTTGTTTGTTTATTTATGTTTTTGCTTTATTAGCCTTTAGGTTCAAATTCCAGTACTGAACTGGGAGGCAGATTGGCAAAGCTGAGTAAGAGAAGTTGGTGATTGAAGTTTGCAAGCCTGTGCAATGTCTGGTCCTGATGATCAGTGTCTGATCTCAACTGTAGGTAACTCATCATCAACTCTGACTCATAGGGTCAGGTAGGTATTCAGGAGAGTCACCTTTGTTTGTATTTATTTAAGATGTGTTCACAGACATGTTTTTGACTTTAGGGCAGTATGGAAGCCCTGAGGCCCCGTCTATGTCCTTGTGTGGATTTCCTGTAAAAGTGGCAGTTGGGTATCATCCCTTGAGGGCTCTTTTCACAGCAAATTCTGTACTCTTTCGGGAATTTGACTCTATTATTTAAAGCAATGTGGTCTTGTGAAGCTTTGTGAACCATCCCATGCCTCAATTTTCTTATCTGTGAATTGAGACTAATAGTAATATTCCATTTTAAGTGCTGTTAGAGTAAACGAATGAGCAACTAAGAAGAAAATCATAGCTTGGAAATAAAAACCAGAAGGATGCAGCCACTCAATAACTTAATCTCATAAGAACCAGAACATTTTGCACTCTGACTTACTGGTTCAGTGTTCATTTCCTTTTGTATTTATACTTATGTGGTTCCTGTATAAGGGACTGATTATATTTTAAAAATCATGCATTTGGACTCAATATGTCTCTTGATTAGCTCTTCCATGGGAAACATTTTTGTAGAATGCTAAATGGCCAGCCACTTCTAGAACTTCACAATTGCTTGCTCCTTCATTAAGCTGGTATTGAAAATAAGGCAACATGTTTTCTGAGCTTCAGTTTAGTTTCCACACAAGGTGGATACTGAAGACAACACCTGCTATGTACAACATCAGTGAGATGGGCTAATGCATTCCATTATGTCTTTAAGGAATTAAAGTGTGTGTGTGTGCATGTGTGTGTGCACACATGTGAATGCACACACACACTATCATGAAAAATAGTGAAATAAATGTTAGCTGCTTCTTATCTTTCTTCCTTCATTACAACTATAAATTCTTTTAGAAGCTAAGAGGGAGGCTTTCCTATCGGTTTACTTCAAATAAGTGAAAGAGTGTGGATTAAATGGGGATTTGTTTGTGAGTGTCTGAGAAGATGCACATACTTGCTGAAGGTTCTAACATGTATTTAAACTTAAGTATATTTTGACTTCTATGATTTTTTCTTTGATTTTACTTATATCTGTTTTCTGTTATTCCAGATATGAATAGATAACCATCTCTGATAACACATAAAGATCAATACAATGCAATTCCTTTAGAATCCCAGGGATGTAAAACCCTCAGCCATTCAAAGACATGTGGAGATTTGATATCTATGTTCACAAGGAATAACTGCCAACACCTAAATAAGTCCTGGCTTAACTCTGCCTTTTTATGGGTGTGCTTCTCATTGCCAGTAAGAACCAATTCCAAAATCTCTTATACCTATTCATCAGAACACATTATGCATGAAGAGTGGAGTTGTAATGTCTAAGACCTCCAATTTCAACGAGGAAAAAAAAAACATATAGAGAGTTCTGTGATTGGGTCTATTCAATGAGATCTGAGGTTAGTGATGTCTCCTTGTTGTAAAGCCATCACCAGCATTCTCAGCACAGTTCTGCACAGGGAATAGAAAAAGAGCTTAAGGACCATGAAGCACTCATAATTTTACAAAAAAGGATGATCCAAAACAGTACACATCCCAGGACCTTATTAGTCGGGTGTGTGCATTTTACTTGTCGCTGTAACTGATGAGCTGTTTGTTCATTTATTCTCACATCTCCTCTGTGTTTACATAGTTTTTTCCCCTCTTTCTACTGTCTCAGCCACCTTTCTTCTCCCTCATCAAAAGTTTTGCCAGGATATTTTGTTAATCTATTGCAAAGTAGGAAGCCAAAGGCTCTTGCATCTTCCTGACAAGATGGCATTGAACGCCTGGTCTGGTTTATTTTGAGATGGGACATAATGTTACCTGCTTTCATATTCAGAGAATTCTAATTACCCTATTTGTCAATGATGGACTGAAAAAATTCCATTTCATGATTTATTTATTGGTTTTCCAAATATATGCTATATAGGTAAAGCTTAACGAGTACTACTACCTTGGGTGGTTCAGAAATAAGCGTACCTGAGACTGCATATGCCCTTCTTTTGTTTTAACTAGCTCAGCTCAGTACCCGTTTATGGAATGCAGTTTAGGACAAATACAGTTTACAAGACCGAGAGACTGGTTCGCAGTTTGACTCTAGAGGGTTATTCTGTAATACTGCTGGGTAATTTCAACAATTAAGTACAAAAATTGGATTGCACTGGGCTGGGAATGAATGCCTTCCTGTGGTTTGCTAGCAAATGCTTAACAATAAGCTTTCAGAAATCAAAATAAAGAAAAACATCAAACATTCAAAACAAGCCAGGAAGCTGACACCCCATGGCTCTACAGTGCAACATGTACTAATATCTGTGAGATACACGTTCAATCTTAAGCTACCCAGTGACATATCTGAACATGGAGCTGAAAAGACATTAGTCTTTTCTCATTAGTCATCAGCCCACTATTACATGCTATTTAACTGTACATCTGTAAGAGGGACAACAAACCTCAAGATGAAAAATTTGTTAAATGACATGACATTTAACAAAATAATTAGGAAGTGATACATTTTGAGTATTTATTAGTTTTCTAAAATAATTCATCTGGCTAAAGTTTATAGTATTTAATGTGTGATCACATCTGATGTTAACAATCAGAGGATTTTGCAAACATTTAACAATTGCCTATTGTGAACTAGCACAAGCTGGCTCCAACGCTTCACTACTTGTATCCAGAGGCAGCCAGTGAAAGCTAAACAAGATAAACTTTATGTTACTAGGAACATGGATGGACCTGGATTTGAACACACTACCTTGAATCTCGAGGTGCCCATGTTTCTGTTTTTGGCTGAAGAAGTCTGCCTGAATTTGGCTTCTTGTCACAGATTGCTGTTGCATTCTCTGAATTATGTAAGAGGACCCCACTGAGCACTCCCCAGAATGGTTCCACTGGGCAGATCCAGCTCCCTGTGTTCCATCCTGGGAGAGTTAGAACTGATCTAATATAAAGGAAACATAATTAGGGCATCTCCCTCTGAAGTAGAAGTGCCGCTTTCTCCCCATGAAGGAATGTGTTTCTCTAGGGACCTTCTCCCATGTCCCAGTGCAGCACAGTCACCACTCACTCACTGAAAAAAAGCTTATCAAGTTCCTGCTGTTCACCTGGTGTTGTGCAAGTTGATGGAGTTATGTTTATGAATAAAACCAGACAGCCTCATCTTGGTGATACTTACAATCTAGCGACCAACAAGACAAGTAGCCCAGATGAACCAGCCTCACAGATTTCCTCAATTGCTGTTTCCTTAAAAATCTACACCCAGAACAACCTCAAAACAGCTAGCTAAGATGGTGCACACAGACTGTTCCAGCCAGGACTTCAGTAAAGCCCGGAACTTTCCCACCCAAAGTTCAGTTTCTGACTGCAAACTTCTAAGGACATTTAAATAGCTGAGCACAAAAAGACTGGACAACAAATGTTACTATTAACTTGCTTAACCATTATTGCATTCTTACTTGGGCCCCCGAACAAGTTTCCTACATTCCAACTCAGCAGGAAGCAATTTTAAGAAATCAATACCCCATTCCCAGAAAGTGGGGTGGTGATTTGATTTTTTTTTGGGGGGGTTATATATGTTTATTGTCATTTAGGGGGAATTTGTTACAATTTGTTAAATGGTCTTGTTAAACAAGAGGTGAGACTCAGGGATTTCTCTTTTTCTTTTCTCTCTTAAGTAGGAGGAAAAGATTGGAAAAGAAAAAAGGGGATATACGATGCTGTAATGTATGGAGAGAAAATGGGAACTGTCCAGGCAGCCACTGGTATGTCATTTCTTAGTTTGGGAAGCTGCAGACCCTGTACTTCCTATAAAATCAGATATATTTATCCCTCTCAGGTCTCTGAGGTGGCTGAAGAACAGATAACTAGAGTCTCATAATTAAATTTTGAGTTGTTTAGGAGTCAAGAGAGTGTTATAGATCTAAGAAGATACTTTTAAAATTGTGTTGCAAGTTAGTATGAATGTTGAGTCAGATATAGAACTTTAAACTCGTGGAGATGTTTAGATAGTAGAATGTTAAAGTCAGGTGCCAAATACATATGGACTGGTCATTGGGAATGTACGTTAAGCCATATAACCCTCATAACTGTGGCCTAATTACCTCTGTTGCACTGTATTGTATTTATTATTATAAGAGAAAGAGCCATTTGTTGGACTGAAAGGGGAAACTGTAGGGGGAAATAAGATATACCTTAAACTTAAAAGAAAAAAAAAAGGGAAGAGGTTGGGGGGTTGAGGGTGGGAGGGTGGGACTGGAGGGGGAATAGGGAGGGGACTGCAATGGAGATGTAACTTGAAGAAATAAAAAATAAAGGAAAAAAAAGAAAACAAAAAAAAGAAAAAGGGGGATATAGACAAGATATAGGAATGATGAAGAAAAAGGGATAGATTATTGAATCTCCTCTTATATCTTTGAATATTGATACAAAATTAAAGCTATATTTGGCTACATTGGTATAGATCTTTGTATATTGATACAAAATTAAGGTTAACTCTTTTTAAGGTATTGTACCTATGTAATTCTGAAAAATGCAATGTGAAGTTCTAGGCCTTTTAATAGCAACTATCACAAACTGTTTAGGATAATTAAGAAATGAAAACTAATAGTTATTCAAACTTGTGGTTTTGTTAGATACTAGTTTAGTGTGTCATAGATGTTTTCTAAGTTAATCAAATTAAGTTGCTAAGAGACAAGCAACATTTGCTTATTCAAATATACAGAGACAGATAGATGCTCTTCAAAAATCTCAAAAGTTCTGCAGAATATGCCATTAAAAGATGCTTTCTAAGCTGGGCAGTGGTGGCGCACGCCTTTAATCCCAGCACTTGGGAGGCAGAGGCAGGCAGATCTTTGCGAGTTCGAGGCCAGCCTGGTCTACAAAGTGAGTCCAGGACAGCCAGGGCTACACAGAGAAACCCTGTCTCGAAAAACCAAAAAAAAAAAAAGATGCTTTCTTAACTTAAGATTTTTTGATATGGAGACAGACATGTCAGCTCCTAATAGCACTCTCATTCTACCTCAAGTAGATGATGAGCATTGAAGAATCTCCATTTGGAGATGGCTTCATTAGTGTCAAGGGAGCCACTAGGCAAGAAAAATCTCTTGCTTCAACTGTATACAGAATGTGGTCCAAAAAGGACAAAACTGGAAGCAAGTAAGTTGACAGCCTAGTTCTCCCAAGACAGGGCAGGAAAGTCCTTCATAATTCCTGCCTTACAATTAATGTCTGTCAGAGATACTGGGCCAAAAGGATGAAGATAGATGCTCCAAAGTTATAAAAAAAAAAACTGGGGACTGTCCAGGTAGCCAGTTGTCTGTCATTTATTAGTTTTGGAAGCAGCTTGCTCTGCACCTCCTGTTTATTCAGATATATTTATCCTTCTCAGGTCTCTGATGTGGTTGAAGACTAGATAGTTAATTTTCATGGTTAAGTTTTATGTTGTTTATGAATTTAAAAGATGTTTTAGGTCTAAGAAGAAGTTTTTAAGTTGGTAATGCAAGTTAAGATGGAAATTGAGTTAGGTATAGAACTTTAAATTCATCGAGATAGATAATGGAATATTCTTATTAGTTGTCAAATACATATGGACTGGACATTTGGAATGTATGTCATACCTTATAGTTCTTATAATTGTTTCCTAATTGTTCTTATTGTTCTGTATTGTATTTATTGTTTTAAGGAAAAGAATCTTTTATTGAACTAAAATGAGAAGATGTTGCGGAAAAAAGATATAGTAAAAATTAAAACAACAAAAAGAAACCCCAAGGATCTAAACTCAAATAGATATATAAAAACAAAACAACAAAAACAAACTCCAAAGAGCTAAGCTCCTGGAGGCAAAGTTAGGAAGATTGCTAGTTTGAGACTATCTTGAGGTATGTAGTAAGACCCAGCTCTCAAAAACCCCAAAACAATTAAAAGAACAAAAGAAAAATCAAAGTCTTATAACTAAATATAAGAAAGTACAGTTCAGGTGTCTAACAGTGATAATGAAATAGAGGAGAATTTGCCTAGAGACATTCCTCCCTCCCTCTCTCCCTCACCCCCTCCCTTTCTGAGAAAAGGTTGCATATGTAGCCCTGACTGGCCTGGATCTCGCTATGTGGACAGGGAGGCCTGGAACTCACACAGATCCACCTGCCTCTGCCTCCTGAGTTCTGGAATTAAAGATATGTGCCACCAAGCCTAGACCCCCCCCCCTTGCCCAGAGGCATTTTGATTAATTGAATTTTGTTAACAGATAAAGTAGTTGTAGTCAGAAGCAGTGGAGATAAGGGGTGGGAATCATATGCAAATGATTCCCCCCTGTGATTGAAGGAAGGAGACCAAGTTTGAAAAAATTAAAAGCTAGGGGAGAAGGTTGGGTGAAATAAAACAGGAGAGACAATAGAGTGCCACACCATAGAAGATATGGTCTGTTCTCAAGAAGACATTCAAAGGAAAACAAAACACCACTGAATGGTATCAAGTTGGGGAAACCTAGGATTTCATCTGTTAGAATGTTGGGACAAACTGGAAGGGGGATATGATATAATATTTACCTTTCTGTTTATTTATTTTTGTTTTCTGAAGCAGGCCATCCCAATGTAGCTCAGGCTCGTCTGTACTTTCTTATGGACCCCAGATTGGCCTTGAACTGCCAACCTCTGCCTCCTGAATTCTGGAAACACAGGTGCACACCACCATATCTAACTCATGTGCCACACTGTAATAACAGAACCTAGTAGCTTAGGCCAGGGGTACAGTGGTACGGATGGACAGATATGAGGGCTAGATAAGACAAATCAGCATGAGACATTGGCGTTGGTATTGGGTACAAAAGATGGTGGTGCCAAAGCATTGAGTTTCTAAACTGCCCAACTAAGAGGTTGGTGTTGTTAGGAGCGACAGGGATGCCAGGAGGAAGTCCAGGCTAGGGGAAGTAAAGGTTATGATCCTGAGTGTAAGTTTCTACACTCTAAGTCTGAACAGGGTTGGAAGTTATACCTACATCCGGGACATAAGTCTAGTCAGAAAATACTTGGTGGAAAATATTTCTACCAAGAAATAGCTACAAACAATACAGCTCCTGATTTCAGTTTGGTAAACATGATTCTAAACACAGTAAAAAAAGGCTGCTGAGGAAAAGTGTTAAGTAGATTTGTTACATCTTTTTCTTTTTCATGGGTTTCAGGTCATTATATTTTCATCACACATTTTCCTCCCTTGATTCTCAGGCTGAAACCAATTTATATTTATCAAAATATGACTACAAAGGAAAGCCTAATGAAGTGTGACAATGTAAAGAATAGCTACTAATGAATTCAAAGAGAGGTGACACATTTTGGATAAGTCTCCACCGAAGATAGATGTTAAAGATTTCTGTGCATTGTTGTATTCAGCAGTGAACAGAGCCATTTCAGAAACAAGGTACTTTATTAAAAAACATTGATTTCTAAGACTATTGTGTTTTATGTAGGTGGTTTTGCATAGTGATGTAGAACTACAAAAATCACCTTCAAAATATGATACATCAGATGCTTCTACTTACAACAAAAGAACTATAAATCACAAACTTACTTGTGTGAATTAGATATTCTCAAATCCAAGTGCTTTGCAAACTTCTTAAATATGTAGTGCAGCGCGCGCGCGCACACACACACACACACACACACACACACGCACACATGAAACAAAAGTAATTTAAGTACATATGGTGGCACTGTATTTAGGTTTAAAAGGTATGCTTACAAAGAGTTTTTTAAGGTATAACATGCGTGGTGCAAGCAAAATTAATAAAGCTTTGCTGGGTGAGAAAGCTTTGAGCCCTCTAAGGTCCAAGGCAGGTAGGGACTCTAAACAGGTGATATGTGTTAGGCAATCTGTAATTAAGGCAGAAAGATCTGGGAAGCTTCAGAGTTAATGGATTCATAGTATACAGCACACCTACAGAACCTGTGACATCTATTGTCTCTGTGATATACAAACTAGGGGATAACCAAGTCTTCTTCTGGTCAGAAGCCCTGGATACCCACCGGGGTCATAGGAAGCAAGAGGACTTTAGGATCTAGCAACACTGGCCAGGAGAAGGTGAAACCTGAAAGCCTTAAAGGAATTGGGCTGAGGATGGAACTGGCTGTCATGTTTCACAACCTTGCCATCCAGTGAAGAGCCAAGACAAGGCTTTGAGAGCCAACTTCTTCCAAACTCATATTGGTGGTTTATATGTATTTATTATTAACATGAGTGTGTTTGTGTACACATATACATGATGTGTGCACATGCATTCTATAATGTGTAGGTGGTGGTCAGAGGAGAGCCCTGTGGAACAGGCTCTGTCCTTCCACCTATACCTGGTTCCAAGTCTCAAACTCAGGTTGCTAGATTTGTGCCATGAAATGGCGTTACTAGATGAGCCATCTTGCTGACCCACTTTTGTGTTTTTTATTACAGCATTTCAAGAAAAAATTGTGGATGTTCATTGAAGTACCCTCCGCTATGAGAACTGACTCACAAGTGAATATTCTAGAGCTCTGCAAATACCATAAGGGCACCCCTTTCCCCTGCTCCATGCACATTCATTCAACAAACCACATCTTCACTGTGTGTAGGTTCTAAGGTTCTGGCAACAGAAACAAAGGAAGGGCTCTAACCTCCTAAGTGTTTTTGGAGCACACAGCAGCTGCATAATTGTGTCAATGGGAGTTGAGAAGGTAAGGAATAAAGCTGATAAGTTTTCAACAGAAAGAACTTGAGGTGAGAGCACCACTTAGGTGTCCTTGAACAGAACCGTGGTATCTCAAGGCCATCCTTGATGATGGCCTTGAGATACTACTGCAGTGCAAGCCCAGTGCTCACAGTCACTGACATGCCTGTCCACTCAGGCAACGGAACTCCATAAACTGTATTTGTCCAAAAAACTCTTCCTTTACCATCACTATTACCAGCTCTCCTGGTAATTCTAGGCCTCCTGAAGAATTTGTTTTTAAGAGGTTAAGAAGTGAAAGCAGATGGGACTCACATTTTTAAAATTAAGGAACTGAAAAGTTTTCTTGGTTTGCTTGAGATGGGGGTCTTACATAATTCAAAGCTGGTGTTTAACTCTGTATGTGGCCAAGGCTGGGATTAACCGTCTGAATCCTTTTTGTCTCCATTCCCTCAATGCTAGAGTTACAAACACGCACCAGCATACTTTGCTTCATACCTCCTTTTTTTTTTAAGATTAAAGGTGAAATAGAGGGTTCTAACATTTTAAATAATCATCCGTTCTGTCTAGCCAACGTCATGCATTTGAATGCACTGGCTATAGTTGTAACTGGGATCTAGAACACACCCCAATGGCGGTGTCTCTAAGGTGTGGCTCTCAGACTGTGTCATTTGGAATGGCGGAATCTTTAAGAGGTAGAGCCTAGAAGAAGAAAGTTAGGTCACTAGGGAAGTGCCCTTGAAGGGAATTTGGGACTCTGTCCTTATCTCTCTAGTCTTCCTGAAAGTTATCAAATAAAAAATCACCTCACTCTTCTGTCACTAGGAGTTATTATCTTACCACAGCCCCAAGCATCAGAGAGAATGGGTCATGTTAATCTTGCAAGCCCTGAGTGACAGTAACCTTGCATCTTCTTATACTGTGTAAAGTGTGTACCTCAGGTATTTCTCAGTGATGTAAAGCTAGTGCAGTTGTGGGGAACTTTCTAAGTGGTAGTTTTGTTAAAGATATTAATTTATTTTAAATCTTAAACTTCCAATAATACCTATGCTTAATCTTATCAAAATCATAGTATTTATTTATTGTGTTTGATATGTAAGAGTTAAATAAAATGATACCCAACAGTACCCATTTTAGTCTCTCGAGGTCAGGCTTTGGCACCTTCAGAACACAAGGGCTTCTACATTAAAATAGAAACTTACATTCAGATTGAGCTTGGTACATAAATGTATAGAGGTCCCAATATCTCTCCTATTCTTGATTCGTTCTTGCCCTTCATAAATAATAATAAGGATAAATAAAAGTAAAATTCATGGAACCAGTTTCTTCAGCAGTGTGGGATGCTGGGATGATTTCCTAGAAAGCCTAGAAGAAACCATGGCACACTTCTTAGATGTTGAGCTTAGCCTTGATTTAAAGCTTTTCTTTGTAATTGGAAAAATTAAAATTAAAATGTATTCATTTAAGATAAACTTACCCTAATAATAAAGTTGGAGTTCTACCTCACACTACACACACACACAAATTCACATTGTGTAATGAACCTAATTGTAAGAGCTGAAACTGTAAAGACTTTAGGGAACTATGGGAATACAAAGCTTTGAGGCCTTGAATCAGGCAACCATTTTTTACTTTAGGGAACTATGGGAATACAAATCTTTGAGGCCTTGAATCAGGCAACCATTTTTT
>CAJQZJ010032828.1:4548959-4570548 GCA_907164525.1 Lophiomys imhausi
TATGGGAATACAAATCTTTGAGGCCTTGAATCAGGCAACCATTTTTTTTTCCACAATCTGAGTTAAAGTAAAAACAACAAAATATTAATTAGATTTCCTTAACTCTAAAAACAGTAGGCTGGGAAGATTGTTTAGTACTAAAACATCGATCTAGTGGGTAAAATCTCCAGGTTTGAAAACAAAAAATAAACAACAATCAACCAATAAATAATAAGTAAATACACTGCAGAGCAACAGCTCTATCAAGGAAAAAAAAAATGGAAGGAAGCACCTATCCATTCTGTCCAAGAAGAGACCTGTCAAATATATTGCTGGTGGGAATGCTAAGTGGTGTGGCCTTCAGAAGAGTGTTAAATCAATCCCTTGAGATGGTAAAAAGTGTCAGCCACAAGATCTAGTAATTTCATTCCTAGGCATATGCCAACAAGAAATAGATATGTGCTGTGTGCTCACAACAACTTTTCCATAAAATGCGGCAGCAGGGTTCTTTACAACAAAGGTTGAAACAGCTGGACATGATGGCCTATACTTTTGATCCCAGTGGTTCCCTCAGAATTTGAAGGCAAGCTGGACACCACAGCCTGTGTGTAGTGAAGGATTTTTAACTCCAACATAAATAAAGAAATAGAAGTTGAAACAATCCATGTCCATCCACCAATATGGAATATTGTTTGCCAAACAAAGCAATGAAGCACTGAAAAGTGCTACCACAGAGAAAGTCTGACAACATCATGCTCTGTAATGGAAGCCACACATTGAAGACCGTATGTGGTATGACCTCACTTATATGAAATTTCTACAATAGTCTAATCTTTTTCTTTCTTTTAAGTATGTCTCATATAGGCTGCCCTCAACATTACCATGTAGCTGAGAATAACCTTACATTCCTGATCCTCCTGCCTCTTCCACCCTAGTGCTAGGATTATCAGCATGTTCAATCATTACCAGCTTGGAAAGTTAATTTTATAGAGACTGAAAGTTAAATAATCGCTAGGGAGAAAGAAAGATGGATGCTTTTGCACACTGTGTTTTATTTTAGAGTAACAAATGTATTCTACAATTACCGATAGTTGTATAAATTGTACCAAAATACCGAATATATTACAATTACTGAATTACCCACTTTTCAAAGGTGAAGTTGCTGGTGTTTAGATAAATGCTGATCCTCAGGAATCTGTGCATCTTGACAGAGTTGCTTCAGAATATGCTCATGAACCAGAGGATCTGGAAGTGATGGGATTTTCTTGGCGTAAGGATAGTGGTGAATTAAAGGAAAAGAAGAAGAGGTAGTAACAGTGGACACTGCCAGATGTGACACAGTCATCATTTATAAGAAACACAGCCGGTGTGCTGATTGTTAATTCTCAATGCTCTATAGCTGTATGTAAGACACTATTTCTATTTCATCCAAATAGTAGGGGAATCTCCATACTTTCAGTCTCATTCTGACATCCTTCCTCACATGAAAATATTTGAGCCAAGTCTATGTCACCAGCAGACAGTGTTGGTTTGGCTATGCTCATCTACTTGCTATGGGAATGAACCCAAGGGAGCAGAGGGAAGACAAAGGTTGGAAGAAAAGTCTGCTTTCAGTTCAATAACTTTTCATTTATTTCAGTAGGAAAATTTTTAGAAGGGCATTTAATTTCTCCTTAGCTCAAAAAACAAACAAACAAATAAAATAATGCTACTGCCAGGTTTATTTACTAATAGTACCAAATTACAAGGCTACCACTGTTGAGCAAGTGACAATTCTCTCAGTCCTCTGATTATGGCAATGCAAATATTGAAGCCAGTTAACTAGCAGAAACTGAAACTGCCATAAAAACACAGCTTTGTTTGGAACCCAAATAATTACCTCTAATATTTTTTTATTTTTGTAGTCTTATGGGTGTGTTTCTTTATTCAGAAGATATTTGAGCTGCTGCACTGCTAAGCCAATGGGCTCCCATTTGTTTTGGTTTGGTTTAGTTTTTGTTGTTGTTTCTTTATGAACTTGTGAAACTGTTTATGAAAGGCATTAGTGTCTTGGGGTGGGAGGAAAAAGTAATACTCTACAAATACAAATGCAATTATTTAACCATTTGGAAATATTTTCTCATTCCTAGTTAACAAATGTCATATGACAATAAAGCCAAATGCAGGTGAGCAATGGGAATTCCCATGATAAAGGGATTTTTTGATCTGGAACAAGTTTACTTTCTGGGCATATCTTTTTTCTTTAACCATAAGCTGATTCCTAGCTCATTTCCAAGTAGATTTACCTTAAGTAAAAAGAATTATTTTATCTCACAAGGTAGAGCTCAAAATGTTTATAGACTTCCAAAGCTCTTTCTTAAACAAAAAAAAAAAGAAGGTGTTTTTTTTTTTTTTTGGTTGGTTTTTTTGTTTGTTTGTTTTTTTAAAGTTTATATGTGGTATTAGGTCCCAGACTATGAGGATAGAAAACTTTTTTAAAAATATACAACTTAAACTTCATTGGGCCTCTGTGTACATTAAATATATATTTACAGAATTATCTAATGGATAGCACACGCATTAAAGAACACAAAGTGCATTCATCTGACACATCACAAACCATAATCACTTGGTAGGGTACAACATACTCATGTGAAAAGTGACAGTTCTACATATGTGAGCAGTACAATGTGTTACATGCGTATACAGTGTATATGGCTGAATCTTGCATTTTAACATATGCATTGCCTCACATACTTCCCATTTTTGTAGTCATTTTTATGTACAGATGTGACTTTTGACCAAAACCTCTGACTCTCCTTTTTAAGATGACACTCTATTTTTTGTTATTCATTTTGTTTTGCTTTTTGTTCGTGTTGTGTTGTGACCATTCTGCTACATTTCAGTGACCAAAACCTGACTAACACTGGTAAGACCAGGGAATTATTGTTTCAGAGGCTGTTGCAATTGCTGATCCAGAGACCACACTGAGAACCATTGAAGTTTAAATGTAGACACAGCTGGGCTGACAAGTGCTCACTGTCCTGGGCTCTATAATCTGCATGGAAAGTGCAGTGGCCTGAGGAGGAGTCAGCCGGTCCTGCTAAATCTCACCAGCTGGAGATTACCTACACAGCTGTTTGAATTTCATCCCAGAGTCTCCCTTCAGGGAAAGTGCAAATGTTAACCCCAGGAGTTTGGAACAGAGCCAATTTGAAAACCTTAAACACCAGATTTAGAGGGACACACACAAAAGCGAGGCGATTGGTTCCTGAGGGGTGTTTGTGATGCCTGGATCTGCTTTTGGTGAATAGAAGTCAATGAGATTAAAAAAAAGAAGAAGGAGGAGGAGGAGGAGGAGGAGGAGGAGGAGGAGGAACTCTGGAGCATTACTAAGTTGACAGATGCGAAGAGGGTCGCACACTGGGCGAGTCGGCTTGTCTGTAAATGAGTG
The DNA here is from genome assembly GCA_907164525.1 of Lophiomys imhausi. Taxonomy (NCBI): domain Eukaryota; kingdom Metazoa; phylum Chordata; class Mammalia; order Rodentia; family Muridae; genus Lophiomys; species Lophiomys imhausi. The sequence goes on from CAJQZJ010032828.1 coordinate 4,552,372, forward strand.
TGAGCCTTGTGTTTCCCAGACCACAGGCCTTTCATTTTCTGTTCTTTTGGGAGCCTTTAATAGACTGCAAATGCTGCTGCTACAGAAACAACATAACATTCAAACAATGAATGTACACATTTGGGACTCTTTCAAAAGTAGAAAGAAAGATATGCTGAGAACAACACGTAGAGAAGTTTCCTCGGCACCAGGTCCAGGGACCTCATTTCAGCTTCGGAAATTCCACTGCTTGGGAAGATCTGGAACCTTCTCAGCTAAGGCAGCAGCTTTGAACCATACCCCAATGTCAAGAGCTCCAGAAATTAAGCGAGGAAGTTAAGCACACAAGTTCTCTACATTACCACTGACAGAAGAGAGCAATTAACAGCAAAATTTCAATACTCTTTGCCAGCTCTGCTTGCCCTTTAAGTCATGGGAATTTTTCTGTTAATATTCTTTGACCTGAGAACACTACCCTATTAGCATTCTGAAGAACTGATTGGGTTTCAGCTCGAATCTGTAACCTCTGGTTAATCATTATGTATTACACAGTTTATGGATGAAATATATTTGGACAGGGATAGATAAGTCTATTCATGATAATTCAACGCTGACATTCAGGGCTTAATTCAATTTTCAGAAGTGATGATCTCCATGACATTTCAGCAAGCCCATTTTAATTAATATCTCGACACTCTTTAAATACCATTTTGCATCCTATACACCTGGTTTAAATTAAGGCAGTCTAAGGACTATCACACCAGCCTCTATTCTGGGAATGCCAAGAGCCAACCTTTCTTTTGTTTGATTTTGACAAAAATAACTTGGTGTCAAATGCCCTCATTTATGTCTACATTTTTAATGGGTATTAGACAATTATGCTGTGTTTCCTAGGATCAGCTTTTCAAACTCGCCTCAAAAATTACTACTTGTCTGAGGTAGACTAGGTGGTGCCCCATGTACGGTGTGTGAAGTGACATTTGATGAACCTCAGATATCCTGAACTATGGAAGTCACACAGGCCTACAGCATGAAGCACTGATGGTAACGCAGTTGCTGGATGGGAACTGTGGGGGTGGGGGTCTGATGGGACAGACGTACCTACAGAAGAAAGCTGTCAGCCATGCATCACGCTTCTGAAGCAAGCTTTGTCTAGAGAGCAGCAGCTTTGGAGGAATTTTAATCTCCACGACAGTCTGAAATCTTTTCCACAGGCATGAGTCCCTCTGCTTGACTTGGATACAAAGAAAGTTTGCTCAGAGGCATTCTAGTTAGGGGACAAATCATCTAGGGGAGTCCCGCTTGGCTACACAGCAGCCATGTGCCTGCGGTCAAGGTTCTGCTTTTCTATACCTGCATTTACATGAGGGTTCAGGTGCACTTACTCACTTCAGGCTTATGGATTTAAACAGTAATCACTACCTCTGAGAACACAGGACAAGGATAGTAAGTGTTAGCTTTTAATATTGCTAATATTACTGGAGAATAAACCCAGGGTCTAGTATGTGCTAGGCACGTGTACCTCCACTGAGGTACATCACTTTTGTATCTTTGGTGCATCCTTTCAGATTGGACATCACAATGACAAAAATCCAGAGAGAGACCGGTTGCCTCTCCTTTCCTTTTGTTCACTTGGTAGGTTTTAGATTAATTTTGATCTCATCAAGTCTTTTTTCCCCTTCCTTGTATTTGGCATAGTGATTTTAATTGCCCTTTAAAAATCCTTGTCTTTAGATTGCATCTAAGAGATTTCCATTAGCCTTAAAAGAAAATCCACAGACCCATCTTTATTTCTGAATAAAAATTCACAGATGCCTCTTTTAAAAAGTTCCTGTGCGCTATTACATGCATTATAAAATGTAAGAGCAACCTTTAAAACAAATCAAAGGTTAATACAATAATGTGTTCCTTTACAGAATGCCCTTTTAAGCACCTAATTTGAGAAAGTAACTGTCATCTAAGAATGAATCAGATACGTGCTTAATGTCTGATCGAGGCAAGATGCACTTAGCAAAATGGTTTGTTTCTTTTTTTTTTAAATACTTTATTTTTTTTCTTCAAGTTACATCTCAGTAACAAACCCCTCCCTATTCCCCCTTCCTATCCCGCCCTTCCACCCTCTTCCCCCCAGAAGTTTCCCCTTTCAGTCCAACAGATGGTTCCTTCTCTTATTACAGTAAGCATTATACAAAACAACAGATATAAATATGCCACATTTATGAGAGTTAAATGGCCCAGTATACCTTCCCAATGTCCAGTTTATACATATTTGGCCCCTGACTTTAACATTCTACTATCTAACCATCTCCTTGAGTTTAAAGGTCTATATCTGACTCAACATTCATACTAACTTGCAACACACTTTTAAGAGTATCTTCTTAGATCTATAACACCCTCTTGATTCCTAAACAACTCAAAATTTAACTATGAGACTCCAGCTGTCTATTCTTCAACCACCTCAGAGACCTGAGAGGGATAAATATATCTGCTTATATAGGAAGTGCAGGGCCTGCAGCTTCCAAAACTAAGAAAGGACATACCAATGTCTGCCTGGACAGTTCCCATTTTCTCTCCATACATTCCAGCATCAATCTTCAGCCTTTGGGTCCTGTTTCTATGACAGACATTTGTTGTAGAGCAGGGATTATGAAGGACTTACCTACCCTGTCTTGGCAGAGTTAGGCTGTCGACTTCCCTGCTACCAAGTTTTGTCCTTTTTTGGACAGCAGTCTGTCTGCAGTTGGTGCAAGGGGTTTTTTCATCCCAAGAGATAGGCTTGCCACTAATTCAACCATCTTACAGTGGAGGTTCTTCGATGCTTATCTTCTACTTGGAGTAGAATAGGGGGTGCTGTCAGGCGCTGATATGTCTCGATATCAAAAAAAAAATCTTGATTTAAGATAACATCTTTGAATGCCATATTCTGCAGATCTCTTGGGGTTTTTGAAGATGCCCTATCCATCTCTTGTATTTAGATAAGCAAATGTTGCTTGTCTCTTAGCAACTTGATTACTGGGTAGTTTAGAGAATATCTGTGATAGACTGTCATAGTAGCTAACAAAGTGACATGTTTGCATGACTAGGAGTTTGTTTTACTTAACTATCCTAGACTGTTTTAGACGGTTGGTATCAAGAGGTCAGAGCTTCACATTTTATTTTTAAGTATCTCTAGGTATGATACCATTAGGAAGCGTTACCTTTAAATTTGTATCAATATACAAAGATCTATTCAATTGTGGTTAAATATACTCTTAATTATGTATCAATATACAAATGCCTATGTAGCCCAATACAATCTTAATATTACGTCCATATGCAAGGGTCAATACCATTGTGGCCAACTATAATCTTAATTTTGTATCAATATACAAAGATCAATATCGATGTAATCCAATACAATCTTATTTTTGCACAATAAACAATGGTGAATACCACTTTAGCCAAATAAACTACTAATTTTGTATCAATATACAAAGGTGTAAGGGCATATTCAATAATCTGCCCCTTCTTCTTGGACCTTCCTGTGCTATGTCTATATCTCATTTTTCTCAAGCCCATGCACTCTTACATAGGAGAGGAAAATGGTTTGTTTCTAAAGGCAGTGACTTATCTGCTGTGCTAATTATACAGTGAATTTAAGGCCCTGAGAGCATACTGATAGGCTGTCTAAAGAATGCCATTGTTTTGTTTCCTAAAAGAGATATTGAAGGATTCCCGCAATTCACATCTGCAAAGTGCTCTCCAAGGACTGGATAATTCACAGTGCTCTCAGAACTCTGCTCTTAGAAAGCTGGAGCTAAGGCAGACAAGTAGCACCAATCCCCAGAGCTTAGAAGGACTCTGGGTATCTCATTGTAGGCTAACTCAGGACCATGGAGATCCCCAGGGGGCTTGTGCTTACAATGGCTGTCTGGGAAGCCCTGATGCAGCCCATGGTCTGGAGTGTGGTGGAAGAGCTTGGGAACACCAGAGACGAAGTTTAGAAAGCAGAGATTCCTGAGTTCAAGCCAGAATGATGTCAGGGCCACCTCCAGCATTTTCTCATGGCAAATCAGTTGCTCATTGAAGGCGTTTCTTTATTTTTTTTTTAACATTTATTTATTAATTCAAGTTACATCTGGATCACGGCCCCCCCCCCCTTTCTAGTCAAGGCTGGCAAACACCAGATAGAGATAGTCCACTGATTCTTTGAAACAACTCGGACTGGTCTTGAATACCTGGCCTGGCTCTGAGGCAGAATGCCTCAGGTTTTTTCAGAATAAAAGAACTTTCCCCAAAAGACTGTCAGGAAGCCATGTGAATCCTCTCAAAATTCCTCAAAGCAAAATAATTCCCTGCATTTATTCTTTCATACCCTCTTCTAAAGAAGCCCCAAATCTAAACCTTAATCAAATTCACCATATTTTAGGTAGGACCCATATGATATGATCTCTGGACCATATTAAAACTAAAGAAACTTCTCAGTTAGTGGCAAAAACCTCTAAGGAGAAGTGAACACATGGAAGACACAGGGCAAGTGAGGGACTGGCAATTGGAGTGGATGGTGCTGACAGGGCTGAGGGATCCTTCTACCTTATCTCTCACAAATGCCTTGGCCTCGTACTGAAATCTTCAGGAAGCTCTTAAAAATTGCCTGCCTGATCCTACAAAAACCCACAGGAGTCCAATTAGTTAGTTGGCCTAGGTTCACCCTGGGATTTGATCCAGATGGTCCAAATGCTCCAGAGTTCGAAAACTATGTAAAGAATGGGTGGGACAGCATGCACCTATCGTCCCACACTCAGGTTGAGGTAGGAGGTTCAGGAGATCTAGGCCAGCCTGAGCTATGCAGTGAGTTCCTGAGGTACAGAGTGAGAGACCCTATCTCTTAACCACCCCATGTCAAAAGTTATTATACATAAAACCAAAGCTTGTTCTGTATTACTTAGATTGCTGATGTTATGAATGGGATTGTGCCCCCTCCACCCCTAGCTTCCTCTTGTTGAAGCTCTAACTACTAATGCGACTGTATTTGGAAATAAAACCATTAAACAATACAGGTTAAATGAGGTGAAGAAAGATCCATCCCTGGTCCAACATCCAACAAGGGTAGAATCATTATCAGAAGAGGAAAAGAGAATGGGAAAGACAGTACACAGAGAAAAGGCCTCTTGAAAACACGGGGAGAAGGGTGCTATCTGGCAGCAAGAGGCGAGGCTTCAGGACAAAGGAAAACTGTCAACATCTTGACTTTGCACCTCTGTCCTCTACAGACATGAGGGAAGACATTTCGTTTCCTTCAGGCCTTGACTAGGGGATTCTTTAGCCCAGCCTGAGTGGACACTTGCATCTGATAGGAACTATCACGTTGGCTACCTCTTGGCCTCCCTGGTGTTTCTAATCCGCCTTACCACTCTCCACTCAGGAAAATGGAAAGGGTGCATGTATATATCCTACAAACTCCACAAAAAACAAAACAAAACAAACAAACAAACAAAAAAAAAAACTCTCCACACCAGTATCTATCAGAAGATACTCACATTCAGTATCTTGTGAGTGGTGTCAAAATTCATAATGGCCGAATGCTGCCTCTGAGAGCTTGCAGGACTGGCTCCAAGGAGCAGGTGGCTGGGCAGGCCTAGGTGAACATCCACCTCTTTGTGCCTTTAGGACAGTGAGGAAAAGGACTTGCCACACAAGCCTGACATACTGAATTCAATCCCTGGAACCCACAGAGGACAGTAAGAACTGACTTCTAAAAGTTGTCCTCTGACCTCCACATATATGCTGAGGCATGTGTGAACCTACATGCACATATGCATGTCACACATACACAAAGTAGTGAATACATTTTTTTAACGTCACAAGAATTAGGTTTGTTTTGTTTTTACCCATGCCTAGAGGATCCATAAGGCATAAGGCTACAGGCACTAGGTCGTCTTGACCTAGCATGGCAGATGCAGATTTCCTGATACTGGAGAGACACAAAACAAAGCAAAATGGTTTTATTGTTGTTTTTGTTTTTTAATGTTTCCTGAGGAATCTGCTGTCACTTAGTGGTAGAACACTGTGTAGAATGCACAAGGGTGTGAGTTTGATCCCTAGCAATACAAAAAACAAAATCACAAACACGCGCTTTTCCTGGTTATTGCAATTCATACCTAGAAGTTACAACATGGGGAACCAATGACCAGCCAAGGTCCTCAACTGCTTTTGGGATCAACGGAACTGCAACGAGTGGATTTCTACAACCTTCTTGCTCTTATTTCTCCTTCTTTCTCTTTTTAACTTACAACCGCCTCACTCTGCATCATCTTGGAAGTGCTGATAGAAGCTAAAATGTGTTTCCTCCCTGGGTGGTCAATCTTCATTTTAGCTACAATCAACTTTCCGTTCTCCAGGTTAGTGAGTGTGCCTCAACTGGCCTTTTTGGTTGACATTCCTGGGAACCTGGCAGGTCTCTGTGGCCCTTCCTACTGCCCACATGTCTCTCCTGACAGGTCTTGACCAGGACATGTTACTAGTGTGTTTCTGACCCTACAAGCTCACCCTAAGGCTGTAAGTCCTCTCTGGGCTTCATGTCACCAATGTCGTTGGCCAAGGCTGGGCTTTATTCTGAGCTGTTTCCAACTCCCTCTGTCCAAATGAGGAATGAACTGGCATCTGCATATCATGGATACTGCTTCCAGCCTTCTTTTGAGGGAAGATGAAGGTGTGCTTTCTCGTAAGGGTCCCAGAGAGTTCAGACACAGTCTCCTCACTGCCAAAACCTTGCTTCAGTTTGTAACAAACATAGTTTAAGTGTTGTGTGAGGCATGGCTTCTTTGTTGTGTTTGCTTTATGAGACTGATTTATCTCTCAGTGGGACCAAGCCTCTTGCTCTGACCCCTGGTGTAGAAAATGATGCTCTCAATAATGAGAGCGTTAGTGGAAATGCTCAGAAACTGCTCCATAACCTGTAGCAGTCTCGTGGGAACTCCCTCTAGAAGACTGTTTTAGGGACCTTTCAGCTCAGCCAGGAGCCCATCAAGACACCTAGGTCAGCTGACATCCAGTAAGGACATCATGCTTCTGATACATAAATGAGCTAAATGGACTCAAGAGCAAGGCACAGAGGAGTCACCACACAAAAGGACGCCTGACTTCCCGCACAGCCCAGGCCTGGGCATTTAACAGAGGAATTTCAATTGCTCCTTGCAGCCCGACTCTTCCCTTCCTGGACCCAGAGCTTTCCTCACACCCAGCTGGCTCCATGGATCACACTTATGGTGCCCAACCTGGCTGGTGCCTTGGAACATGGTTTCATTTAAGGACACTGTTAAATGCCAGTGACTAACATGTTTTGTTTTTTAATTTCAAAATCAGTATATTTCTATTCTGGGTTGGAAAAACCCAATTTAAAAACAAAACAGAATGCAAGGATCATTTTTAAAGATATTTAAAACCTTCTAAATACAGCTCAGAAACAAAACAAAACAAAACAAAACACTTCTCTGCAAGAAGCAAGTGAAGAGAAATCAACAGAGATGATCTGAGGACTAAGTCTTCCAAAACCGCTTTTTCTGCCTGCCTTTTACCACTCCTGCAGTTCAAGGTAGACACATGTGGGGGTAATTTCTTGTGTGACTGCACCTCAAACCATCTTTTCCTTTGTTTTTAGGTTAAACTTCATGATAGAAGCTAAGTATGCCCAGAGCCATTTCTGTCCATCACCTGAATCTTCAAACCATTAGTTTCATGACTGAAAGTTAGGCACACCTTCCCACAAAGGTGTCTACTCTATTTTCTTCATAAATTATGACATAAACAGCATGCATGCTCATGAATGGGTCCACTCCTCCATGCATACGAATGTGTCTCCCAAGTAAATCCCCATTGTTCCTTGGCTTAAAATGGGGGTTTATTTAGAAATAGTTGGCAAGCTCTCCATGCCTGCTATGGATATTAAATTTGTGTCTATTATGTCTCCATTATTTTATTTTGGGATTTTTGTACTCTAAGATGAGAACCCCACTTTGCTCTGTGGCAGTTAAGATTTCACCCTTTCACTGTGTTGATTTGGGTTCAGTTTCCCTAAAGAAAGGCAAGAAACTCAGGCAACCTTCATAGAATGCTGGGAATCCCCCAAGACAAGCCACTTGACTTCCACAGGGCTGCTCTGAGGATTCCTAGGAGGGAACACCTAAGAAGAAATTGAAAGGTCTATTAATACAACAGACTCCTTGGCTCTGGTCCATACTGGCTGAACTCCATCACTGTCAATGATCTTTTTCAGGCCAGGAGCTGAGATAAAAGGAGCTAGGATCAGTGCTATATAGCACTTCCCCAGTGTGTCTCAAGATGTGTGTTCAACTCCTAATGCCATAAATAACAGACTATCTCCACTTCCCTGCAACCCAGAAACCATCTGAATGATGAGGATTTCTGATATCTCCTGAATGTTCACCAGTCAGTATCGACTTGACATTTTTCCAATAGGATGTCTTAGGTCAGTGGTTCTTAACCTTCCTAATGATACAACTCCTTAATACAATTCCTCATGCTGTGGTGACCCCTAATCATAAAATCATTTTCATTGCTACTTCATAACTAATTTTGCTACTGTTATGAATCCTAATGTAAACATCTGTTTTCCATTGGTCTTAGGCAACTCAACTCCTGTAAGACGGGTTCTACCCTTGCAGGGTCGGGACCCACAGGGGTTGAGAACCATGGTCCTATTGTCTCTCACATCTTTTGACTTACCCCATTTATAACACATACTCATTCATAGTCCACTCATTTTTCCTGCTTCTCTTCTGTATGCATCTTTTGTGCTGCCTAGAGTTATCTTGAAGTAGGGCTCAGGAGAACCTCCAGCCTCAGTCTCTCAAATAGCTATGACTGTAGGTATACACGGCATGACTTGGCACTGTAGGAATTTCTTTAAAATTCACTTCCAACCTTCAAAGGTTAGAATATTTTAGGACAATAAAACCAAGAATACCCAGATTTAGCCTTCTATTAGGATCTACAGACTGTAACCCTTCCCATGGGACTCTCTCTCTTCAACTGAAATTTCTAATAAATTAAAACAAAAGCTCAAGAAAGCACTGAACAGGCCTTGGCAAACAACTCTGTCAGGTCAAGCCCTTGCAGAAAGCTCTCTTTGCCCTTTTCCTTAGAGGGTAATGTCTTAAGTTCTATAATCTAGTTATAAAAGTAGCAGACCAAGTACATTAGAAGTTCTTAACCAATCAGCCAAACATATATCCAAAGTAAGGCTTTATGGCATTTTGGTTGACTCTTTCAATGCTTTTTATAAAAGAAATTTAAATAAGCAAAAGGGGATTTCTTTTCCTCCCTCTGCAACCCTGTACCTTCTCCTTTTTACTTTACTTGGGTTCCAAGTATTGAACTCAGGTCCTTATACCTATGGAGCATATGCAGTCAGCACGTGGTCCACTGAGCTATGTGTTTGTTTTAAATATTTGATACTTAGCATGAAATGTACTTTCTTAATGAGTTTTAGCCATACACCCATTATTGCTCGTTTCCTTTGTGCATCTGTGCACCTCAATTAACTGGAACTCATGCCTGTCGATTAATAACTCCTTATTTCCTTCATTCACTCGGTTCCCAGTGACCACCATTTGAATCTGACTCTTTATTTCAGCCTGTTATGTGCCTCCTGCTAGTTTCATCACCATGATGATCAAATAGCTAACAGAAATAATGCAACGAAAGAAAAGTTGTTTTGCTCCTGGCTTCATTCCACTACACACCATGGTAGACGGAGGCCGAAAACAGTGAGAATAGGAGGTGGACAGGACAGGACATCATTCTCAATGACGCCTCCTTAGTGGCCTCTGTCTTTCAACTAGTTCCTGTCTCCCATAGTTTAACCATCTCTCAATAGTCTATTCATTTAATTTTGACATTTTCAAACATCTATAAAATATAATGTGATTATATTCACCTACCATGACCATCTACTGTCTTTTCCTTCCCAGTTAGTCCCCTGGTGGCTTACACCACTGAAGAAAATGGCATTCCCTCCTCCAGCACACATTAGCAGTCAGTAGCTCCTCAGTAAGGATGGGGCCTCTTGGGAACCTCCTTTATCCATGATGTGATGTTGAAGGGTCCAGTCTAGCACAGATATTTATTGTTGCTGGGTACTACTCATGACAGCAGTGGCTTGCTATATCTGGTACTGTTTCACAGCCCTCCTCCCCATCTTTCTGTTCCAATATTTTTTCTGTCTCTTCTTCTGAGATGTTCCCTGGACCTTGGGCAGGGCAGGGTGTTGTGGCTGCTGGTGGTAATACAGATATCCCTTAGGGCTGAGTCCTCAACAGTCCTGGTACTCAGCGGAGTACCTTAACTCTGTGGAGTCTCCATATTAACTACGCCCTCTGCAGAAAGAGCCCTCTTTCCTGAGTGGAGAACAGGACAATGGGTGTAAACAGAAACATTTCTCTTTCCAGGAAAAGACCTTTACAGACTTTGAGTGATAAACCCGATCAGGACCTCCTCTAAAGATCTATGACCTTGGCCTAATTTCTTTTTTTTTTTTTGTGGTAAGTTTTATTCCCTGTTTTACTAGAGTCATACCTTTTAGTTTGGGGCTGCCTAGCTCTTGAGATGACTTGAAGGAAAGAAGTAATCAAGAGAGTGATACTGTAAGGGGAAAAACTACCTTAAAGGTGGCAAAGAGAGGGTCCAGTGATAGCCTGGAGAGCTTTGTCTATGATTATGCATAGGGGGACATTATGTCTGTCTTTATGTTTACTTACTCATGTGTTTGAACAGTCTATGTTTTACTAACCTGATTTTGAAACAAAGTGAATTGCCATTAAATAAAATGAGCCTTGGTATAGAAAAAAATTAATTAAATTATGTTGGGTGCCATTTGTAGAAATAATTAATTAAATTGTTTACCAATATTAAGATTATATTTAATTGATTGGGCAGTTGTTAATCTTTAACAAGACATTATAAATGAGCACACAGAGACCACATGGATTTTAACAAGCCTTGGCCTGAACTGTGCAATCCTAGCCCATCAAAGCTAGCTGTTAATTCTATTACCCAAATATGACCCCATATATACATATATCCCCTTGGACTGCCATTGTCCACACTATGTGGATGTTCCTGGCCATGTGGAATGAGGTTCTTTTTTCTTAACCCATGGTGTGTGTCCTCCTTCTTCCTGCTCCTGGCTGGAATTTATTAATCCTCTGTCTAAAGCTCAGGCTTCCTGTTCTAATCTCTGGAAGTCCCACCTTTCTGTCTTTGCCCAATCAGGCCTCAGCATTTATTTAACCAATCAGAGACAAAGTAACAGACAGCAAACAGGACCAATTAACATTTAGAATGCTTAACACTACCCCATCCCCTTGAGATCGCCAGAAGTGGCTTCTCTTCATGCATTAAAGTCTTTGGGAGGGATAGAAATTCAAGCTGGACTCAACTTTACCTCAAGTCCACCTGAAGGGATGCCTGGTTTTCTCGTTCAGACCCTCTACCAAATGGTTACCAATAACACCAAGAGCTCTTAGACTGGGACAACGCAATCAGTTGCTTATCATCAGAAGCTGAGCACCCCTAAGATCAGGGTTTCAAATTTCACATTGGCTGATTATTGTTGTTACTGATTATTATTGTTCTTCTGATTATTATTGCTCTGTTAGGGCTGGAATTTAGTCAGTTATCTATTGTGTATCTAAGTGTTTGAAAACTAAAATGATTCTGTTCTTGAGAAATTCACAGCTCTAGTTCAGCCTTATGTACTCCTGAGGCATGGTGGGTGTTGGTCCAGTCATCCCTAGCCCCACAATTCTAGTCTTCTCAATTTCTAGCAGAGTGCAAATGTGACCACCTAGGGATGAGCCTTACTACTCACCCAGGACCACCTGCAACTCTAAACATTTTGAGTTCCCATCAGTGGACCACCTATGTTCCCAGAGCAATGATAAAGGACTTAAAATGCCATAACAATGACATTTTTAGCTTTTGTAGTACCTGAGGCATGATTTGATCTACAGTGACAGATTATGCTAATACTCTAATGTCAAGAATATAACAGATAGCTTTTTTTAATCACAGTTTTTACCTGGGTTGTATAAGGGGCTGATGACCAATAAATGTTTTGTGCTATGCTTGTCAATCAATACAATTGTGACAACCTCTTTGTAGTAACCCAATTGTTTTTATTATTATAATCAGAAAGTCTGTAATGTCTAAGATGCCTCAGACACCGAGTGCTTATTTCTCTCCATTTTGACTGAAATAAAATCTTTGTTCTTGCCATCCATGTACTTCAATTTGTCTTTTAACTTGACAAAAGAGCTTGCCATTTTATAGGAGATGGTCTCTGTGTTAGTTCACTCAGGAACTAGTTGCTTATAAGCAATGTACTGCTCTGCTCTGGAGGTTGGAAATCCCAAGATTTCAATAAAGGGTGTGTCAGTCCTTGCATGGTGCAAATTGTGAAGGAGGGAGCTGTGGTGTCTTCAATAAATTAATCTCATTCATGAGAGCTCTCATGAGAATCAGTTCCCAAATACTATTACTTTGGGGGCTGGGGTTACAGCAGGTAAAATTTGAGGGGACATAAATGCTCTGTTCATTGCACTATCCCATAAATGGATGAGTTCAGTACAGTAATAAAATTACAGAAAAGGAAGCTCAAATGGGACACCTGAGGAAGACCCAGTAGGAACTGAATTGAGACATTTTTCAAGAATTCCATTTCTGTCTTCACAAACTACCAAGGAATATCTTTGCTGTTATAAATTCTGAAGTAGTATCTCTTGAACTAATTCTGCTTTATTTACAACTCATCATTTCTATGTAAAATATGCAAACAATATTAGTTGAGTTATTTTGGGGGCTCCTTTTGTATTTGTTTATACAATTAAATTTATTTCAGCAGAAGATGAAATTGATATAGACCTTTTATTTATTTTTTTCATTTTCTACTACTATTTCTATTGCTCTGTGACAAATTATTGAAACCAAACTTTTTAAAATTATTCAACAATTATTTATTGGTAATTATATTCACTTCTAACAAATATAAACACTTAACTACTAACCCTACAAATGACTACAACCCCTATTACGTAATCACTAAACCTATTGATAACTATTACAAATATTTTCATAACCTTTTAGAAGGATACAGTCTCTGGGGCAGGTCCTCAGTGGTCAGGAACAGTCTCTGGGGTAGACCCTTTAATGCACTTAGCAGTCTTTCTTCTGGAATATCTCAGACATAGATCCCTCAGGGTCAATTGGCTATGGCCACTTCACCTTAAATAAGGCTTGAGGCTTTCTTCTCTCTGGGAGACCTCAGTCGTCTGTAAGCCAACTTATTTCCTTTGTATCAGCAACTCTGACCCTCTGCCTCAGTCCTTAAAGCCGGCCACAGTTCCGTTCAGGCCACTGTTCGGACAGGTCAAATCCCTCTAGGCAAAAGCTGAGCCACAGGGTTTAGTCCTTGGCCTTTTGCTGTTTTGCTGAGGCTTTATCTGCTCACCAGCTTCTTTCTGCCTCAGGGAGATCTGGCCATCAGTCCCCAGCACTTTCTCCATTAGAGGATACAAACTACTCGTCCTTTCTTTTTTTTTAATTTTATTTTTTTAATAGATAAATTTATTTATTGGTTGCTTAAGGTTACATCTCCATCATATTGTCCTCTTTCCCCCCTTCCCAGCCCCACCCTCCCACCCTCTACCCCATAACCCTTTCATCCCACTCCTCTGGAGTGGAGTGTCCCTACATAACAGTCCCTTGCCCCATTTCAGAAGTCATATGAGGGCCAAGAGCCTCCTCATACACTGGGGGCCTACAAGGCAGTACCACCAGTGAAAAGTGTCTCATTGCCAGGGAGAGAAAACTAAAAATCAAACAAACAAACAAAAGTCTATGTTCATGTTCCCTTTGGTGCGTTGGTTGTAGTATAGATATCCTGTACTATATAGCTAAAATCCTACTATAAATGAATAGATGCCATGTGCATCCTTCTGGATCTGGGTTAGCTCACTCAGAATGAGCTTCTCTAGTTCCATCCATTTGGCTGCAAATTGCATAATTTCATTGTTTATGATAGCTGAGTAATATTCCATGTGTAGATGTACCACAGTTTTTTAATCCATTCCTCAGCAGAGGGACATCTGGGTTGTTTCCAGTTTCTAGCTATTACAAATAAGGCTGCTATGAACATAGATGAGGAAACTTCCTTATGATTCAGTGAGGAGTCATTTGGGTGTATACCCAGAAGTGGTATGGCTGGGTCCTGAGGCAAAGCTATTCCAAGTTTTCTAAGATATCGCCAGACTGACCTCCATAGTGGTTGCACAAGCCTGCACTCCCACCAGCAATGGAAGAGGGTACCCCTTTCTCCACACCCTCACCAGCAGGTGCTGTCATTTGAGTTTTTGATCTTAGCCATTCTGACAGGTGTGAGATGGAATCTCAGAGTCGTCTTGAGTTGCATTTCTCTGATGATTAAGGATCCTGAGCATTTCTTCAAGTGTCTTTGTCCTTTCTAGCGTGAAGCGTGGGGACTTGCTAGCATTGGAACTCTCTAGCATGGGGCTCCCCCGGCTCATCCACTTTTCCTTAAATAGGATCTCTCCTTGTTCCACCTGGCTTCAGCCTCTGGGCTTTGCCCACTTAGCAGCTGAAAACAATGCCAGGCCATAAACCTTGTATTTAGTCCACAGAGTCTTTCCTTGTTTCCCCTGACTTCATCCTTGTTTTTAGTCCATAAGCTGATAAGCTAATTGCCCACAGCCAAGTTGATCTTCATGCCCTGGATTAAGAGACTGTATCAGAAAATCCTAGATATTTACTAAATCTAATTTATATTAACCTAACTCCTTACCAATTACTATACTTAGTGGCTTAAAACAACACATACATAATATTTTCCAGTTTTATGGGTCAGGGGTCTGACGTGGATACTTTCTGGAGGCCTCAGGGGGACTCTGTGCCTTTTCCTGGTCCAATCGCTAGAGATGGCCAGCATTTGTTGGATCATGACTCCCTTCCTTTCATCCTGAAAGGAAGAAACATTGAACATAGTCCTTCTCTTTCTTATGTCCCTCTGTCTCCTGTTCCATCATCTGCTTTAAGAAGTCAGGCCATTACATTTGACCCACATGTAAAATCCAGTTTGTTAAGATTTGGCTCATGTTTTGGTGTTTTCAGCCCATAGTTACTTTGCCACATTGCTTTGGGACTGGTGATGTTACAGTATATTACGGTGACAGTCTACAGTAAATCAAACTGTTGACTTCATGGGGAGGATAGGGAGAGGGAGAGGGAGTGGGACAATGAACAGGGAGAGGGGGACAAGCCAAGAGATACTAGTGACTTAATGATCTTCCATTAAGTTCCTCCTCTTATACTTGCTACCACTTCTCAACCAAAGCAACAGTGGAAGTCTGGAAACTAAACCTTCAACATACAGGCTTCTGTGGTGGGATATTCTGGATCCAAACTATGTCCTCCCAGTTATTAACCCAATTTTAAAGTCATCTAATCACTAATCTAATTTCACCTGCCAACCATCACGCCCTCTTACCATGCAGCCTAACACATCCCCAGACTCCAAAAGTCAAGGCACAGAAACTGCTGGGGGGCTCTTATTGACCCAGTATCTCTCCAGTCTAGCCTAATGCAAAGATAAGTACACCAATAAATGAACAAAACTAGGCTGATCTCCTACAATAAGAGAAAAGAGAGATCCAAGAGCTTTAATTACCATAGTCACCACTTTATCATTAGACCAATTTAGAAGTTAAGGTGGAGGAAATAGCATTTTAATGTACAATTAAAGTGAAACTCTATGTAGCTCTAAAATTCTAAGCTAAGTACAGAGCCATGCTATATGGCTGTACTCACCCCACAGGCATTAATGAGACATCATCTTCTGAATGCTTGTACATGCACGTATGTCATAGAAACTACTTGAGAACATTCACTGGAAGAACATTTTTTTTAAGTCTTTGCTTGTTCACCTTTAATTTAGTGGGTACACTCTGCATGGGCAGATATCCATACTATATAGTCAACACAGAATGTTTTGGGGGTAGTGATTGGAAAACAATTCATTAGATACAACTTTCTGGTCACTCAAATAACACAATAAAAATACCTGTTATTTTTTTCACTGAGTAGTAACTAAGGGACAAGACTCTATGCTAAGAGCTTGTTATATCTATCTCATTTAGATATCATAACAGCCAAGAAAATTTATAACCACCATCTGGTCAATGGCAGACCACTACAGAGAGACCATCAGATTATAGCAAGATATTCTAAATTTCCTCAAAATAATTTTGACTACAATTTCTTTTATTTCTTACTTAAATTGTTCTAAATGTATGCAAACCAATTTAAGTATCCCATAATTCCTGGCAGAGATCTGGCATGCCATGCACAGCCACCAAGCAGATACTGAGTTACAGCTTCAGTAACTATTCTTTTCAGTGACCAAGGGTTATGTTTATTCACTCCAACAACAGACAGACATTTCAAATGCATCCTAATCTAGGACAGACTTGATTGTGTAATGTATTTAAAGCAATTTTGGTGGAAGATGAAGTGAAGTTATTCATCTGAAAATTTGAAGAGGTGGAAGAAATCATCTCACCCATCACTCTGTCTAACAGAGTGAACTAGAAACATGTGCAAATGTTCAGTAACTTGTGTATGGCCAGCTATCGTGGGAAACGTGGAACTTCAGAGTCCTGACTTAATTTCTATAGGTTTCAAGATTTTTAATTATGCACATGCCTAACCCCCTGTGACATTTCTGCACTATTGCTGCGTGCTGTAGTTTGAGCATGTCTGATCCAAAAGCTTAAATTTGAAATGTTACAATATGAACACAGCATCTTGCGTTTTATATTTTTGGATTAGACACACTCAACTAATAAAGTCTGCTCAAATGTTAAAAACAAACAAACAAAACCATCTCTGAAATCTGCCTCCAAGTGTTTTGGACAAGGAACACTGAATTTTCACTTTGAAAATATACCCCTAGGCAAGATGGTTTGAGATTAGAACACAATGACCAAAGAGGATGTTCCATTCTTTTCTGGAATGACTATGAACACTCTGAAGACAGGAATATAGAGACGAGAATAATGAAGGAAAAGCAAACAACAAAACAAAAGAGAAAAGAGGGAAGAAGAGCAGGGAGGGAAGGAACAAGGGATGGAGGAAAGGCGGGAATGAGAGAAAGAAGGAAAGAAGGAGGAAGGGAGAGAAGGAAAGAGACATAAGGCCTGTGATGTCTTTTTTTAATATTTATTTATTACTTCAGGTTACATCTTCATCGAAGTGTTCTCTTTCCGCCCCTCCCAGTCCTTCCCTCCCACCCTCTACCCCCATCTTTTTCCATCAACTGGTCTCTCTGCTTTCCAAAGTGCTCTCACTTTGGATAGGGTGGTACACAATCTAGTGGAGTTCCCCTTGCTTGCACCATTATGGTATTATATAAGAAAGCAAAGAGTTGAACTGCCACACTCTTCCTGTGATGGTCCCTAGGCAGGCTACATTAGAACAGTGTTGTACATGAGCTGATAATTGTCTTAATTCCTACTAATTAATAATAACCCAACTCATTTAGTATAAATCCTGGGGGAATTCCCTGTTGGTACTGCTCAAAGCTAAGAAGATTCAACATCCTCCCCTTGTGAGTTCTGACTTAGCTGTTATATTTGAGAGCTCTAGCATCAGTCTTAACAATAGTATAAAGGATCAGTTTCTGATCTTAAAAATTTTTGGCACACTTTTACTGACTTAATAAGAATTCTTTTAGATAAAACCACTTAGATCTTCTGAAAGGTATTTTGAGGTCTGAAAATTTTATAAAGATATCATTGTTATATAGCTTGGATCCAAGTCATATACACTACAGAGAAATAAAAATATATTTGAGGCTAGGAATTGGTATCCCAGTGAATTACCCCAGCTCACAGTTCCATGGAAGAAAGCCACAGCAGAAACTCCAGGTGGGAGCTGATGCAGAGACCATGAGGATCTCTGCTTATGAGTTTTCTCCCCATGGCTTGCTCAGTTTGCTTTCTTATGCAACCCAGAACCACCTGCAGGGGGTAGCACTGTGCTCAGTGGGCAGGGTCCTCCCACATCAATCATTAGTCATGAATGTGTGTGAAGGGGCTGATAGGTTAATATAAGTTAGATTTAGTGAAT
>CAJQZJ010032834.1:6347-26115 GCA_907164525.1 Lophiomys imhausi
ATTTTCACACTCTGAACTGTTTCTTAAGGCCTAGTAGGAAAACAAACGTCTACTTTGATTTCCACACTAGGAACAGTATGGCTGTTAGTGCATCACTGAAATACATTGGCAAAGAGGTGTAAACATATCTGAGGCTGAGGTACTTCCAGGATGTTCATAATTCATGTAACTTGAACACACTTTTACCACAGTTAATAGGCCTGAATGCTTCCATTAGGAACCCGTGCGTTAAAATACACATTCTAAGTTCTTCTTTGGAATCGCCCAGTAGAAACAACAAGAAGTGAAGAAGTTCTCTTTATCCGCTAAGTGAACAAGTCTTTACACACTGTAGGAACCCACATTCATCAATATCTTGAGAATTCTTACCAAGAGGATACTTTCTTCAAGGACCAACTATCTTCACTCTCTGAACTGTTTCTTAAGGCCTAGTAGTAAAACGAACATCTACTTTGATTTCTCACATTAGGATCAGTACAGCTGTTAGTGCATTGCTGAAATATGTTCAGAAAGAGATATAAATGTATCTGGAGGCTAAGGGACATCTGTGATGTTTGTAATTCATGTAACTTGAACACACTTTTTTCCACAACTGCTATGCCGGAATGCTTCCATTAGGAACCATTGCATTCAAATACGCATTCTAAGCTCTTGAATTGCCCAGTACAAACAACAAGAAATGAAGAAGTCTTTCTTCTGTAAGTGAACAAGTCTGTACACACTGTAGGAACACCCATTCATCAAGTATATTGAGAATTCATACCAAGAGTGTACTTTCTTCAAAGAAGAACTATCTTCACTCTCTAAACTGTTTGTTAAGGCCTAGTAGTAAATCTAACGTCTACTTTGATTTCTCACACCAGGAACAGTATGGCTGTTAGTGTGTCACTGAAATATGTTTGCAAAGAGATATAAACATATCTTGGCACTGAAAGAATTCCAGGACGTTCGTTATTCTTGTAACTTGAACACACATTTTACCACAACTACTAGGCCCAAATGCTTCCATTAGGAACCATTGCGTTCAAATACACATTCTAAGCTCTTCTTTGGAATCACCCATTACAAACATCAAGAAGTGTAGATGTTCCCTTTATCCAATAAGGGAATATGTCTGCACACACTGTTGGAACTTACATTCATCAAGTATATTCAGAATTAGTACTAAGAGGGTACTTTCTTCATTGAATATCTTTGTTCACTCTCTAAACTGTTTCTTATGGCCTTATGGTAAAACAAACATCTACTTTGATTTCTCATACTGTCAAGTATCTTGTGGGGTTGTGAAAACTGGCCTTAGGGTGTTCCCTTTACCCTGCTTTGTAGAGTGGGGCTCCCAAGGCTTGGTGCTTAAATGATCTGATGGTATCATCATTCAAGCTCAGGCAAACAAAGAAATAGAAGACAGCTGGCCTCCAAACAGTGATTCTCAGAATCTGGAGAAACAGGAGTTGCTTTGCAGAAGCCAGCCCCACGTGGGGGTGCAGAGATTCTGCTGTGGGAGATGACACCGTGTGCCAGATGTTTCATGGCCATTGTATCCATGTGCATCTCATTGCCATCGAGCATGTCTGATGTCAGGCTTTCTTCCTGCAACTCTTTTATCCTCCCAAATTGAGACTGTTCCCCAAGCCCTGCACCACACTTTCTCTATTTGTGGTGCTGGAGATGGGATCCAGGGCTTTGCCCATGCTAGACACATGCTCTTCCTCAGCCCACTGCACCAGATATTTATGTTTTCTTCTGTCCCTGCAGTGTCCCGGCCTGGGTGTCACTGGTGCTCTTTCCACGGTCAGAGAAACAGGCTTTGATTCACAGCCTTCTGTCTTAACTTGTTTTTGCAGCTTGGCACTGGGGCTGCTGGTTTGGCCATAACTTAGTTGCTCTTCAAGTTCAAATCCCCAACTCGACCCCTCTCTTGGAGCTCCGCCTAAGAGCCTCTTGGTCATCTTGTCCCTGAATCCTGGCTGCAGAGTGATGTCCCCTTTGGGCACATCCATCAGAGGCACTAAACTCTACCCCTCTCTTGCAGCTCTTCCTAAGAGCCTCTTGGTCATCTTGTCCCTGAATCCTGGCTGCAGAGTGCTGTCCCTTTGGGCACATGAAAGGGATTTTCTCTCTGATTGTGTCTGTTCTTGCATTCTCCCTCACCACCTCCCAAAGGCCTTCATGGTTGGATCTTTCTCAGAGGAATGCTGGGGGGAATTTCAGTCCCCAAACCTTTTTTGTCTTTTTATTTCAAGATGGCATTTCATATAGTCCAGGCCAGCCTCAAATTCATTATGTAGTCAGGTCTGACACTGAACGTCTTGCCCTTCTGACTCTACCTCCCAAGTGCTGGGGTTACAGGTGTGTACTACCATGCCTGGTTTATGCAGTGCTGTGTACCACCCAGCCCAGGGCCTTTACATGCTGGGTGAGCACTCTGCCAGGGTCTACATCACCAGCCTTTAGCATCTCAAGTTTTTAATGACTCAGAGCAGTCTGGGTGTAGCTCCCCTAATTTAAGTACTTCTGTGGCCCTCAAACCCCCAAAGACTGCCAAGACCTCTCTAAAGACTTCTTTATTTCTGCCCAAAGACTGATAGATAACAAGGAATGTCATTGTCATT
This sequence comes from Lophiomys imhausi, assembly GCA_907164525.1. Taxonomy (NCBI): domain Eukaryota; kingdom Metazoa; phylum Chordata; class Mammalia; order Rodentia; family Muridae; genus Lophiomys; species Lophiomys imhausi. The sequence continues at coordinate 8,960 of CAJQZJ010032834.1, forward strand.
GTCATTGTCATTGGTTAGGTGAAGGATGATGTGTCTAGAGGGTGCAGTTTTATGTTGCTACTAAAAGGCAGGTGGCACAGTTTCCAAGATAAATCATTAGATACAAGGATGGAAAGATGTAGAAAGACTGATAATCATTTATGAGTATGATTTGTGTGTGTGTGTGTGTGTGTGTGTGTGTGTGTGTGTGTGTGTGTAGACGTTCCAGAATTGATATATGGAACCAATGGATTTCTGGATCATAGGATTTCCAATGGGGTTAAGCCATCACGTGAGTGAGCTGGCTTCCTAGAGAAGCAGCTACTCTCCTGTGAGACAAGGGCGGGAATGACCTGAGCCTGAGCTGCTTAGACCACAGACCACGGTGGCTAACTGCACTGTCCAGGGTCTGGCTACATGGATTTCCAGGTGGGACTCATGAAATGTAGCCCAGGACACAGGACAGGGCTTCTACTCCAATCTTTAGCCCTCCTTCTGAGGTCCAGGCCAGTGCTAAGCCCCCACCTCTCTCTCTCTCTCTCTCTCTCTCTCTCTCTCTCTCTTTCTCTCTCACACACACACACACACACACACACACACACACCTCAGTTTGTTGAAGTTAAAGGACAGATCACATCCTTGGTCGATCTTTACCCATCCTACCTAAGCAAGGGTCATCGGAGGAAAATCTTCATCGCCATCATAGGCATCATCAGCTACCTGCTGGGACTGACGATGGTGACGGAGGTAGGTGACTATCACTCTGGGTGGTGTGAGAGATTTCCCCTCCTACTTTTGAATTTCTCAAGGCCACAGGGGAGGCAGCAACTTGGAGAGGGGCTGAGCAGAGAGGGGATTCCCCTTACCAGACCCCATTGAGGTTGGGTCCCAACCCTTATTGATCTCAAATGACCATGCAACTTCCCTCATATTCCTTTTTTGAGATGTTGTGGTCAAACCAAGGCCCTGACAATTGCTTGGCAAAGTGCTCTACCATTTGTGTGGGCATCTGCAGAAGAGAGCATATATTCCCAGAGGTCAGGGGCCATACTTTAGGTAGGAGGATGAGAAGTCAGGAGTGGAAGAGAACTGAAAGGTTGAAGGCTAGAGGTTTCAGTGGCTGGAGAAAGGACAGATAAGAGGGGATGAACCTGGTATCCCTCAAAGCATTCTCTCCTGTCCCCAGAACACAGACCTGGCTGAGGTCTCTAGAATAAGGTTGCCAGTCATTACCCCAAACCCTGTTCAGGCCTTTACTACTTTTCTTTACCAGAAGGAGAAGCTCTTAGGGGAGTGCTTGCAAGAGCACCTCCTCTAAAGTCAGATAGAATCCACTCACCAAGCACTGTGTCCCTGTGACTTGGCCACACTAAATTTTAAGACCTCCTGTGTGTATAGACTTCTGTGATCATTTGTGTTTCTAAGGCATCTTGTGCTCTCCCCCAACCCTGTATGTTTTTGTCAAACATGAAGTTGAATTTGTTACGTAGTCCTAACTGGCCTTCAACTCACAGCAAGTCACTTGTCTTAGCCGATAGAGTATTTGTTGTAATTGCTATGAGCCACCATACGTGGCCCTGAATATCTTTTTTTTTTCTTTTTTTAATACCTGTATTTGGTCATCCTAGATTTTGCCCATTTCTCTTTAGAATTAAAAAAGTGTTGATTTGCCACAGCTCTTTGTATATGAAGGGAATTGGAGACATACAACAAACTAACTTATCTTTGATTTTTTCCTTCCCGGAGTGGCATGTATGTTTTCCAACTCTTTGACTACTATGCAGCTAGTGGTATATGCCTTTTGTGGGTTGCATTTTTTGAATTCTTTGTTATTGCCTGGATATATGGTGAATATACATGCTTAAAGCTGCTCATTTGGGCAGAAAAATTAATGGGAAAATTTCCCTTGTTTGGAGTGTTTACTCTGGGATGCTCCTTGAGCATATCACAGATAATCTCAGATAATTCCACTGAAGGCACTGTCACACCAGAGCTTATGGTAACCTATTCTTCAGCCCAGAAATGGTCCAGGTTGGCCACACTAAGATATGGGCTTTGTCTAAGACTTCTAGCAAAATGTAGGTATCCAGCTGTATTTGAGTGTCATATGGCCATGCTTGGTGTGGAGACACAGGCCTGGTGGTTAGAGGTCCCCAGGTGATCCCTGCTGCATTGTTCCCCAGGTCTATTCTGACTTTGGCCACCATATCAGCAGGGGCCCACTGCTATCTCTTCTAGGCTGTGATAACTTCTATGATGGTATTGAGGACATGATTGGCTATCGGCCTGGGCCCTGGATGAAGTACAGCTGGGCTATCATCACTCCAGCTCTCTGTGTTGTAAGTCTCACCCGAGCCTGACATTTTCACCTTGTGAGCTTGCATTCTGTTTAGCATCTCCTGGGTGTGGCCTCTGATAAAGCCAACTTCAGGTATACCTGGGAGAGTGGGGACTGGTTGCTCTATGTTACTTTGGTTGAGTGGGGTTTTGTAGAACCAATAGGAGTTTGTGAAGAAGAAGAAACAAGAAGGACAGTTCCAGGGATGCTACGCCAGGCTGCTGTCCTCTGCCTGCCACCTTAGAGATGGCCTTGATGCTTGCATGGGTTCCTTCAACAGGGCCCTCCTCTGAGACTCCGCTTGTGAGGACCACTGAGCTTTCCCAACAGATCCTGGCCAACACCCCAGGAATCTGCATGTGTGGGAGTCCCACCTGCACTGCTGTTCCTGGCCAACACCTTGAAGAGTCCAGTCCTTCACTTTAGATCCCACTGCTTAGGGATCAACAAGTCCCCTCTCCTGTGACCACTACTCCCAGGCCAGACCAAGTGGACTTGGTCTAACTTACTTCTCTGTTTGGTCCTCAATTTCCCTACCTCTGTGACAAGGACACCCTGATGTGTGACTTCAGTGGCAGGTGACATATTAGAATCTGATGAGTGTGATTGTGGCTCTTAGCACACATATCCCCCAACAAAGTCAAGAGATCACAGACAGCAACTGGAGGCCCAACCCAGGTAGAGATGCAGTCAGCTGGGCTCAGGCCAGCACTCCCACCTTCATTCACACCAGGCTTGTACCTGGGGTCCCTCTCACACTGACCCCCCCCCCAGATCCCTTCTCCCTCTGCTCTGGGGAGTTGCCTGGACTATACTCTGATGGCAAAATGAGGCTCCCTGCTGGAAAGGCAGGGCAGACCCCAGAGCCACCCACCTCTGGGGCGCACTTCCCCTAAGCCACAGCTTTCTGGGCAGAAAGCAGCAGAGAAGGATCCCTGTGGGCTACCTCCTCTCATCTGCACCACTGTCTCCCATCAGACCTTGTTTTAGGCAGTGAATAGGTGACTGTTTTCACCCATGGCTCTCCCTGCAAGGCCTCATTCTAATGAGAAGGATCAGGGCCATTTTCCCCAGATCATCTCTCAAAAGCAAAGGTAGATTCTGCATACCTTTAGGGTTCAGGGCTCACCCCACCCTACTCTTCAGGACCAAGTCCAGGTCTACACCAGTGTGCAGAGGTGATGGCACTGAGGCTGTTGAATCTCACCCATGCCTTTGACATTTATTGAGCATCTGCTATGTATACCTGGAACCACATCTGGTGTTAAACAGAAATGCTCTAGAGCAGTGGTTCTGAACCTGTGGGTCACAGCCAAACGATCCTTTCACAGGGGTCTCCTAAGGCCATTGGAAAACACAGATCCTTACATTACAATTCATAACAGTATCAAAATTACAGTTATGAAGTAGCAACAAAAATAATTTTATGGTTGAGGGGTCACCCCAATATGCAGAACTGTACTAAAGGGTCAGATCATTAGGAAGGTTGAGAACCACTGCTCCAGAGGGAGAGAAATGGCCAAACTCTGGCTATCGGAGCCACATGGCTTCTGGAAATAAAAGCTGGGGCCTAGGTAAACAAAGCCAGTGCACCGGATTGAAAGTACGGTGAAAAGGAGGCTCGGTGGTTAAGAGCACTGGCTGCTCTTCCAAAGGACATGGGTTCAAATCCCAGCAACCACATGGCAGTTTGAAATTGACTGTAATGGCTGGATGTGGCGGTGCATGCCTTTAATCCCAGCACTCAAGAGGCATAGTTATGGGCTGACATGGCTGGAATTCCACAGAACCTGGGGAGCATGGAAGGATGAGCAGGCAACTTGGTCATCTCTGCCCTGGAGAGACCCTTGAGGCACAATACCACCCCATCTCCATAGCAAAGATAGAGGAGTGGCCCTGCCCCAGATAAGGGTCCCTGCTATCAAATGCCTAGGGACCTTCTGACTGTCCCATCTCTCCACAGGGATGTTGCATCTTCTCTCATGTCAAATATGTACCCCTGACCTACAACAAAGTCTATGTGTACCCTGATTGGGCAATCGGGTTGGGCTGGGGCCTGGCCCTCTCCTCCATGGTGTGTATCCCCTTGGTCATTGTCATCCTCCTCTGCCAGATGGAGGGACCACTCAGAGTGGTGAGCATGGGCATGGGCCATGGGAGGTGGAGGACAGCCAGTGTCAATTTCTGTGTGACATTAGGCAAGATGCTTGCCCCACTCTGAGTCCCAGGTCTTCTTTTACCCTATTGAAGTCAGGAGATCCAAGGCAAGAGTATGCTGTGGGCATACTGGATAGGTGATGTTCATATTGGAGAAGGCTTTGTAATGACATTTAAAGTGAGCCATGAAGCCGGACATGATGGTGCACGCCTTTAATCCCAGCACTTGGGAGGCAGAGGCAGGCGGATCTCTATGAGTTCAAGGCCAGCCTGGTCTACAAAGCGAGTCCTGGACAGCTAGAGCTGTTACACAGAGAAACCTGGTCCTGAAAAACCAAGATAGATAGATAGATAGATAGATAGATAGATAGATAGATAGATAGATAGATAAAATAAAGTGGGCCATAGGACTTAAGAGGAATGAGTTCAACATAGTATGAGGTGGAATATGATCCTGGTGTGTGGAGTACAGAGGGTCAATGGCCAGGCTAGAGAGGAGACAGTGGCCTTGTGTGCCAAGCTAAAGGGTGTGGGATCTCTGTTCTGAGTCAGGACAGGAGATGAGTTCTGGAGAAGTCCAGCACCACTGCCACCATGCCACCCTTTGTGCTGGGGTGTGCAGTCAACTCTGCCCTGCTCCCAGCCTCTGTGACTGCCTGTCTCCTCATGGTGCCCCCTCCCTTCCCCCAGCCTCCCCAGGAATTCTTCCACAATGTGGGAGCCTCCAGGCCTGGCAGTCCCCTGCTTTTTCTACGAAATCCCTTTCTCAGAATCTGTTTAACCTTTGAGCCTGGGCTGGCGCCAAGGCCCCACAGTTTTATTCTGGGTTGGTTTTATTCTCTTACAAAAATAATCTGGATCCAGGATGTCCTGGGGCCCTGGCTGCCCCCTGAGCTGGCCCAGGCTTCCTCCTTGGAGGGGGTTTGCTGGCTGGGAGAGGAGAGGAGAAGAGACAAGGAAGGAACCAGGGGGCCATTTGCTGGTCTGAGATGCTAAGGTCCCCTCATAGAGTGTGGAGGATTGGGGTTAGGACCTCAGCTCTCCCAACTCCCTCACAATTAAACCAGAGTTGAAGCAACCATCTCTGTCGTTAGTGCTGAACCAGTGGGCCCCAGGACAGACAGGCAGCTACAGAGCCTGCTCTGAGGCTTCCAAGTGGCCCCTGGTGTCCTAAGCCAACCTGGGTCACCACCCTAGAAGGTCATTACCACCCAGACATGAGTTAGTTGGATGTGGTAGGGAGTCTCTCGGGATATGTTCTCGTGAGTAGGGTCTCTTGAAAACCTGACTGATTTTTTTGTTGTTGCTACTTCGGTTTTTTTGTTTTGCTTGGTTTGGTTTGGTTTGGTTTTTCAAGACAGGATTTCTCTGTGTAACAGCCCTGGCTGTCGTGGAACCAGCTTTATAGACCAAGAGGGCCTGAAACTCACAGAGGTCCTCCTGCCTCTGCCTCCCGAGTGCTGGCATTAAAAGGTGTGCACCACCACGCCAGCCTATTACTCTGTTTTTGAGACAGTATCTCCATCTATAGCCCAAGCAGCCCTAGAACTCACTAGATAGTCCAGGTTGGCCTCACTCAGCTCTCCTGCCTGAGCTTCCCTAGTGTTGAGATTATGGGTAGGAGCCCCACTGCCTGGTGCAAGACCTGATTTTAAGAGGCTGGTCTGGCTCATGTACACAGGTTTGCTGAGACTGAGCTGCTGGGGGAGGGCAGAGCAGTGGGAAGGATATCTCCTCGTGACTAGAGTTAGCTGTCGCCCTTCTGGCAGCACAAGATGTCCAGATGACTTCCCCATTGTAAGGTGGCTAGTGCACATCTGGGTCTCCAAACTTGCCAGTGCTCCAGACCAACTGAGCTTCCCATGGAGATGACAGGGAACCACTTCCCCACTTTGCATATGGAGCCCTGTGTTCCAATGCAGGAGAGGCAGGTTGAAGGCAAGCAGGCAGGCTAGGTCAGTGAGGAGGAATTGACCTGCTCAGAGCAGCACAGGTGTTAGTAGGAGAGGCATGGCCTGGAGTTACTAGGTCCTGGGTTTGTTTTCCCCCAAGAGAATGTGGAAATGTGGATTCTCCAGTGAAATAATTTCTTTCTAAATAAGTAGCTTCACCCCAGAACACAAGGGTACACACATGTGGAATTTAAGCAGCTCTTCCAGTTGTAATATGTCATAGTTGAGTGTAAATGCCTACGAGGGGCTTTTGCTCCTTTTTTTTTCCTTAACTGCTAGCCCATTTCAGTCCAAGCAGACACTTGGCAGGAAGTGGGCAGGAGGCAGGAGGTGGGAGCCAAGTTCCATTCCCAGCTCTATGGTGACTTCCTCGAATCCCTGGAGAGGGCCAGGGCTCCTTCCTCGCCACTCCATGACCAGTCACTAGGAAGCCTGGGCTCCATGCCTAGAGGGCCTGATAATTCTCCAGTGTTCTCCTATCTGTAAGGGGATGCCCATGAGGAACTGTCTCACGAAGGCAAGGAAACACAGGCTCTGAGAGGCCAAGGAATACAAATTTCTTCTTGGAGAAGGGTAGGGGTTAGGTCAGTTATCCAACTCTAAGACATATTATAGAAGCAGAAAGTCAGAAAAACCAAGGTAAATAAACAACAGGGAAACACAACTCAACTCTTCAGGGGAAAGAAATCTGTGTGTGGAGGCCACAAGTACAGGGGTTGGCTGTGGAAACCACTGTAGGACATCAGAGCCATTCCCCTCCATTTCTAACAAAGCAACAAAATGCCCAGAAAGGGTGGCTGTTGGCCAGATGCCACATAGCAAGTACCCTGGGGTATTCACAAGGTGGGTAGGAAGGAACCTCCTTGTCCCCTCCTGACCCCTCTTGAACTTTCTTCTGCAGAGAATAAAATATTTACTTACCCCCAGGGAGCCCAACCTATGGGCTGTGGAGCATGAGGGAGCCACACCCTTCAATTCCTGGTCAGCCCTCGTGAACAGCACTCACATTCATGTTATCGTGCAGACCTTGATGTAAGGTCCAGATCAAGTGACTGGCACAGCTTTCCTGCTGTTTACTAACATAGATTCTCATAGGACCAGGTTTACAGAGCTTTATATTTATACTAGGATTTTTTTGAAAGTATCACAGAAAATGTTACTCTATGTGTGTGTGTGTATTTTGTTTTGATTTGGGGGATATTTTGTACAAAAATAAAACCCAAGGGCCTATGTCCTGGGGAGAGGATGGACTTTCATATTGATTTCAATGTATTTTATGGGAAATTGGTAAAATTTTTCTTTGTATTTTTTTAACATATAACTATATATACTTAGAGTCTGTCATACATTTTACCACTTGAATTGGTCTTGCCAGCAATGGATCTCATTTTCTAAAGCAATTCTTCGGTGCTTATATAGCTGGCAGAAAGTTCTGCGCAAAAAGAAACAAAAAAGAGAAAAAAATACTAGATGCTGGGCGAGATTTTCCTATGATGGTGGATACATCTTCAAGAAAGGTGTAGTCCCTTCTGAGCTGGCTCAGGAGGAAGAAGACAGCTGAGGAGAGGGTGCCCCCACTAGTTGAACAGACCTGAGGGGTAGGAAAGAGCAGAGTTGTAGGGAGACCACTCTTTCTCAAGCAACAAGAAATACTCCAAAATAATAACCCACCCTCAGCATAAAGGATTGATTCTAAGAATAGCCGAAGTTGTTGTATCAGGTCCCAAAACCCTCCCTTTTATTTTGAAGTAGAGGTTGGGTAGTCAGTAGAATTGTCTGAACTATTGTGGGTCTTAGAGGTAGCAATTGGAAGTCTGAAAGGCTGGTGAGAATAGAGCTCGGATCTGGGAGCTTCAGCAGGCTTATGCAGAAACCTTGTCCTTCCTTGAGCTTTCAATACAGACCCCCCACCCCCACCCAGGCCAGTTCACAGGACCTGCGTGGGCTTCAGGGTCAGGATCACACTCAGTAAGTGTCTGCTGTATTCAACTGGAATCATGGCTGGTGGCGATCAGGGCATTCCCCAAGCAGAATGTATTTTGGTGAGGGCCAGGAGGGAGGCCAGTGGACCAAAGGATATTAGCAGCTCATGAGGGTGAGTGTATCCCAGACTGGCAACTGTACCCCAGAGGGCACTCTCCTTCCTTGCCTCTTGACAAAATCTTGTTAAAGATGCCATTCTGGAGCCATCCAGCCCCCAGCAAGGAATGTTCAGAGTGGTTGTAGATGCCAGATCTTAATGGATTTGAGTTTGAGTACAGAGCCAACTTGGTAGTGAGCCCAGATATTTATTCCAAGCCACTGCAGTGGCTGTTGGACAGGTGTTGCCACAGGGAACTGGAGAGAAGACAAAGGAAAGTTTTTGTGTAGGTTGAAGTCATCTCCACAGAGATGAGGCCAGCCCCCTAGAACTACCTGACTTCATGCAGGACTATTTCCTTCTTAACCAGGAGAGGGTGCTACACCTTTAGCCCAGCCTCCACTGGGCCCAACTGTTCCATCCTGAACCTCTTTGACAAATGTACACATTTTTATGCCTCCAAAGCATTGTACTCTGCCAAGTGACCCTGTTGTCCTCTTCTAGTGGCTGTTGACTCAGCCACCCATGATTCTACCCTACATTGTCCTGTGTATTTCTGTTTGCTCATGTGTTTTTGTAAATGTTAGCATTTTCCCTTCCCTGACTTTACCAACTTGTAATGTGCCCTGGATTTCTTTTGTTTTATGGAACCTTAAAAGTAACCACTGTGAGTGACTGAAGACAGCTGAAGTGTAAGGAAGATAGGGCTCGTCCAGCTGCAGCAACATCTGTGGTCATGCCCACCTACCCTTCCCCTTCACCGGGCATGCCCCCTGGGAAGCCTTCAGTATTTTGGGTTGGCAGACAAATGGCACCATTCTGTAAATGTCTGGAATTTGTCTGAGAAAAGCCTTTGTTTTTATCATTCCCAGATCAAATTCTAGACCAAAGACACAGCAGGCCAAATCCCCAGGCCCCACCTGGATGGAAGGCTAGTTGCCACCTGAGCCCACTCCCCAACACGTTCCCACACCTGTCTTCAATACTCACCACTCTCACCCAGAGCCCCTGGCCCTGACAACCCTTGTTGTGAAATTTGTCTTTTCATGTCTCTGTGTAAATAAGATTTTGAAGTAGAGCTCGTGACTCTGGTCCACCTGCCTCTTGGATAGAGGGCTAAGCTGCCTGGAACAGGCCAGATCCCGCCCTGCCTGTCAGATGTAGACAGGAAGCAAGATCCATTGCTAGGCTTAGATGAGGACAAGGATGGGCCCAGGATGACTCTCCTGGAGATATTATTTGGTCCTAATTTGGGGAGCTATGTTAGCCGGATCCCTCAGGTCTTATTGCAAGGTCAAAACGGTACTGTATAGCTATGGCCTTCCTCACAGCTGTAACAGCAATGACACTGGAGCCATCAGCGTGACACCCAGAAACCCTTATGGCCCTGCTCGTTCACCTGACTGTCCTCAGTCCACTTGCTCACTGAACCAAAAAATCAATTTTTACAGACTGAATTCAGTATGTTCCACCAGAGACCAGAAGCAGCAGACATAGTACTACCATACACCAGTCCTGATACTCACAGATTTGGGGAAAGAATGATAAATACTATTACTATTACATGAATTTGGACATGAATCAAAAGTAAGCTAATAAGATTATACATTGTTTAAAAAAATAAATACACAGGTAGTTTTGGTGATATGGCTTTAAAGCCTTTAGGGTTTAGAAGCCCTTATAAGCAAGGTTAATTAAATTAAAAAAAGGAAAGCATTCTATCATACAAACTTAAGAGCTTAAGATCAAATCATGTGCATCATATATATATATATACATATATATATTTTAAATAACAAAATCATCTCATTTTAGACATTAACACACAGTACTTTTTTAAACATCAATACCTAAGAGTTAAATTACTACGTAATAAAAGCTATGATTTAAAAATGAGGGTTGCTTCAAAACACTTTATGCAAATTTCATTCCTCAAAAACCCAAAGAAATTGCCAAGCCCTGTGCTGTCCTTTCATGATGGGCCACGCTGCAGCTGCCTGGGGGGAGGCTGGCCATCCTGAACCAGAAGCACATTACTATATAACACTCAGAGAAAGGCTAGAGTAACACACCAGCTCCAAATGCAGTTCACATCCTGAGATTCCCCCAGGAGGGGATTCATCCACACAGAAGAGATCTGATCCAGCCTCCCAACCTCTGGTGACACTGTCTACTCTACACAGGAGGCCTTCGAGGAGAATGACACCAATGTGCACTTCAAAGGGCAGACGCTCCACCAGATGGCCTCGAGGCTCTGTTTATGGGGTGCAATCAGCAGAGCAGGTAAGATACAGCAACTGAGACTAGATAGTAGGGGGACTTCATACTGAGTTTTATGTTTTACAAATCTGCCTCAGTACCTCATTCCTACTGAGTTCCTGAGAACTGACTTGTGGTAGGTTTAGTGTTAGCATATATAACATATGGAACTTGGAATAAGGCTGGACTTTTAAGATAAAAAACTTCAACTTTTGTCCTTGGGAACTCACCAAGGACCAGGACCTCTTTGATCTTGGGGCTGCGGACAGGACATGCCCCCTGGGGTGCCCGCCCTCTGGAGGTCAGAGGTTTGTTGTCATACTGCAGCTCTCTGCAGTATGACATCTGCGAAGGACATCTGATTGACATGCCCTGAGGCACCTGTCCACATCTGTGGACCGCCTGTGAATTCTCCCCTCTGCAAAAAGCTTTTTTGAAAAAGACTGAGCCCCCAGAACTAACTTTAAAAGTGCACAAAAGCTTCTGCAGACAGATGAAGATATATAAAGCAGGATTCACGTGAATGCTGGGCTCTCTCTCTCTCTCCTGTTCCTGATTTATTTAAGGTTTTCCTCCATGGGCGAAAGAACATGCATCACAATCACACCGGAAAGTTTCACCCACTGATGTTGACCCCTTTCAGGTCTGGAGAGGAGAAGGATTCTCCCTGAGATTTGGGAGTGCTCAGATGCAGAGCTCTGGGACTTCAGGCCTTTGCAGGCTATAAGCATCTGAATCGGTGAGCCACCTGGGAAACTTTCATGTATTAATTGGTCTTAAGACCACAAAGGGACGAATGAAATACAGAGACTTTAAGAGACTTTAGAACTGGAAAATTGTATGAAGACCAGCCATCCATCAGGACCCACACTCAGAGAAAAATATCCTTTTGAGAAACCTTAGGTTAATGTTAAATATTTGTATTATAGATACTAAGAAGTTTTAGATGTTAGGTTTCAGAGTTAGGGTTTGGGTTTAGGATTCAGGAATTTTACAGACAATTGTTAGGTAACTGTTAATTATTGATAAATATATGTGTGATAAATAAAAATTTACTGTTACACTGATTTCCATCATCAATAGGGTCATTTAAAGCAGTGGTTCTCATCCTTCCTAAAGCTGCGACCCCTTAATACCATTCCCTCATGTTGTGGTGGTCCTTCAACCATAAAATTATTTCCTTGCTACTTCATAACAATAATGCCACTACTCACAGGCTGAGAACCATTGGTTTAAAGGTTCATTTCATTGGCAATATTCCTGTGAAAAGATTCAGTGTTTACACAGAATGACAGCCAGTCACATTCTTGTATTAGAGTCCCTGTTACAATGAAGAAAACAGAAAAGGACTTCAGGTACCATTTATTTCCTGTGACAGTCACAAAGCTGTGTATCACAGCCAGGTTGGGGGGGGGGTCACAGTAATTGCTTTGTTACAATAATGACATCAACTAAAACAAATGACATTTCCCCCAGTTTTCACTGAATCTTCCCGTCAAAAAATACCCGATATCCATGAAGGCCGTGAAGTGTCTATTTCACACAGCATACACAAGCAGCTGGACCACATCCCAACGGACAGGGTGAATCTCTTCTATTCACTCCTCTGAGACTCGGTTCTGTAATTCTTCTCTTGGGTCCTTCTGTGTCTCCTGTGTGGCTTTGTCTTCCTCACTGGGTGCCAGCCACGTGAGATACACCTCCACTGGGTCAATGTGCCAGTGTTTGTGAAACTATATAGAATCTGGTGTGAGAGGTAGTCCTTGGGGTAATCTACTGGCCAAGCCTGCACAAAGGCGCACATCTTTAATCCCAGCACTTGGGAGGCAGCGGTAGGCGGATCTCTGTGAGTTTGAGGCCAGCCTGATCTACAGAGTGAGTCCAGACCTGTTACACAGAGAAACCCTGTCTTGAAAAGCAAAACAAAACAAAAAGGATGTTTGTTTGGCCCATTTCTCACAATAGATGGGAACAAACACAGAGACCCACAACTGGACAAGGCAGAGAGACCATGGAGCACTCAGTCCAAATGGGGTGTCTCCATCAAATCCCTCTCCCTGGGGCTCAAGGAACTCCACAAAAGAGAAGGTAGAAAAATTGTAAGAGCCAGAGGGGATGGAGGGCACCAAGAATACAAGGCCTCCTAGATGGAGCAGGACTGGCGCATATTTGAACTCACAGAATGTGGTAGCCCGCAGGGAGCTAAGCCAGACAGCTTCCCAGTGCAGGGAGAGGAAGTGGACACCAGCCCCCATCCCTAACCCAGAAATCATCTCCCCTTGAACTGCTCATAGAGGAAGAATTCGTGTCCTCCAGGGGAGTTTCACTGAGTATACAAACCACACACAGGGGCAGGCTCCATGCTCCACAGTAGACAGCAACACAAAGTGAACCCATTGCTGGTTTTGAGGTTTTTTTTTTTTTTTTTTTTGTCGAAATGCTTTGTCTGGGCTTTTTTTTTTTTTCCTTCTTGCTTATATAGAATAGTTTCCAATTTTGTGTTTTTATGGGACTTCTGTATGTGCAAATGCATGTTTCCCTACATCTGTGTTTCTTGTCCTTTTCCTATGGGTTCTGGTCATTAATTAATTATTAATTAATTAATTATCCTGTGCTTGTTGCTTGTTTTTACTTTATTTAGTTTTTAGGGCCCTGTTTGTTTTCTAATTAGAGAAAAAAAGTGGTGTGGTTTTGCATATGTGGGGAGGTGGAGAGATCTGGGAGGAGCTGGCAAGAAGAATTGTACTCAGAATATACTGTATGATGAAAATCTTTTTCCAATTACAAAAAAAAGATGATTGGTCCTGCTGGTATAGGTGCTTAACCACCAAGCCGGAGGACCTGGATTCCATCACTGGGGCCCATATGTTGTTTTTAAACACTTGCTTGGATGTACCTGACATATTTTTGCCTCAATTCTTGCCTGTGGTTTACTTGTGGGTTCAGAGAGCAAACCTTTTGTTCAGTGGGGGACTCCATGCAGACCATCTCCTCCTCGTCTTAGCCCCACCCACGCTGCAGGTCTCTATAGCATCAGGTGCTGCTGGGAGATGGGGCTCAGCTGTCTTGCACTCCTTTCCCAGCCATTTCTGCTTTACCTGAGGAGAGCACATAGCCCTGCCCCCAAGAGAAGAGCAGTGTTCTACAGGCAGAGCACCCACCTTGCTGAACTGCTTGCTGTTGTTTCACTCTGTCATGCAGTTCACTTGTCACGAATATGTCAGGCTCCTGGTAAGTTCTGGGGACACAAACAGAACTAGGAAACTGCTCTTGTTTTCAAAGGGCACCCATCCCACCCATCCCGGTAGCATAAAGCAAATTCTCACCTGGCGGTTATACACATCTTTGTAACGCACACTGCAGCATCCCTCACCCACCCACACAATACATAGAGGTAAAGCTTTGACATTATTATTTCAAAATAACATTTTTTTCTTGTTTTGCCTTTTGAAACAGGATCTCTCTACATAGCCCAGGCTGTCCTGGAACTCACTCTGTAGACGAGGCTGGCCTTGAACTCAGAGAGCCATGTGCCTCTGCCTCCTGAGTGCTGAGATTTAAAATGCATTTCACAACAGTTGGGCCAAGATAAATGTTGATCTGTATTACAACTACTTCACTTTAATATCTGATAGTAATTATGGGCACCTTAAAGCAAGAAGGGATATATTTCCTCCTACTTTCCCCCAGGCTCCATGTTCATTGCCTTTAATTTCTCTTAATTAATTTCTGACTGTGACCCACACTTTCTTTCCTGTGAAAGACCCGGGAGAGGGAAGTCCCTCACCCAAGACTCGAGATATCATGGCCACCCAAAAACTCGCAAGAGACCATCTTGATGCAATCCACAAGAGGTTTATTTCAGGATCAGCATGCTGAGGCTGAAACTCATATCCCACACAGGGGTAGAGGAGTTTCGACCCCAAGCTGGGGGAGAGTGAAGTTTTTAAAGGAAAAAAACCACAAACCAACGGGGTGAGGGAAATCACAAGTGAAAAGTATTAACCCATTATTTAGTCAGCAGAAAACACTCTATACTTGTTTTTCTCAGGAATGAATTTAATCTTACTTCACCATCTGCTTTGTGGTCAGCTAGTTCCTAGAGCCTGAGGCTCATGTCCCCTGACCTTCAGTCTTGGTTCCGCCTTTTTATGTGGTCAGCTAAGATCCTGGAACATAGCTGGCCTAGCTCCACTCTGTGGGGGAGGGGGTCTTTAAAATTTTCCATTCCTTTCACCTGGAGATTGCTCGAGCATGGTAATAAATACACAAGTTTTCCCAGGTGATTCATTTCAGTCAGCAATGTGTAGTGTGTGATATAACTTCTTGAGGGAGAAAAAAGGGAAGAAAACTTATTTCCTAGGTCTGTTCTGAGAAACTTCCAGGCATAGGTTGTTCAGGAGCTGAGGAGAGGTGTTCTCAGGGCCCAGGCTACCTACTGCTCCAACACATCCAGGTGCTGGCTGTGTTCACTGTGAGGAAAGGCAATGTAATTTTGATGCAGACATTCAAATGTAAACAAGGACCAAGAAAAACCAAAAGGGTATAATGTTATTTAATTCTCTACAGCTCAGTAAACGAGATGCAGGCAGAATTAGACATGCCCTGAAATGACCTGGTTGAGGACAAAAGCTACAGTGTTCAAAGGCAAACTGAAGCCAGACACGATATTGTTCGCATTAATCAAAGTATTTAGTTTCTGTCAATGCACTTAATTTGCCTTTAAATACATATGTCTATTTGTTTTATATAGTACCATGTTTAGCTTGCAATACTAAAATTGTCTCAATTATTAAAATGGTATGTAGCACACTTTTTAGATACTTTTATACATATGAGTATTTGTCTGCATGTATGTGTGTGTACCACATGCAAGTCTGGTGCCCATGGAAGTCAGAAGAAAGCACCGGATCCCTGAAACTGGAGTTACAGGTGGTTGTGAGCCACCATGTAGGTGCTGGGAACCAAACCTAGGTCCTCTGCAAGAAAGTGACAAACCTCTCTGTTGGTGGCTGGGTGAGGCACTGGTCTGTGGGCATAGCAGTAGAGATGAGACCTGTTTCTGTTTGCTCCATATCAAAACTGACTATTTTGACTGCCATTTGTATGTTTTCATCTTTTCTTTCCCAAACCAAGTCATCTTTTCCGGAAGCAAAGCTTTTACTTATTCCAGTGAGACATATACAGGTAAAACTGATGTTCCCTGTTACCAAACTAAAAGGGAAGGGAACAGGAAGGACAGCAGTGACTTTGGCCATGAAGGGCTTGTATTCCATTATTTGTATTCAAAAGTATATATAGCAGAGTTTTTCTTTTTTGGAAATTAAAACTTTTCAATTTATTGTTAGTTTTTAATTTGATGTCCAGAGTCCTGAAATCATTGTTTATGTATATAAATTTTTGTCCAGTTTACTATTTCTACCTTACACAGAGAATTCACTGACCATTTCATACTGCCATATCCTTTGATAAAATATGATTTTGGAAGGGGTGATCTAGCCATTCCTATGGTTTCACACCAGACCCTCTCTCCCCATCTCTCACGCACTGGGAATCTGAGATGTGGGTACACTGTCTCAGATTCCCTCAGGATGAATACAGTATGGAGATCTGGGTTCACACATTACAAATGTAAAGCCCTCTTCGAATCCAATCACACTCTCCAAGATCATGAAGATAGATACAGCAGTGTCAGTTGGGGGCACAGGCTATAAACCATCTCTGTGACTTCACAAGGGGTTCAGATTTACCTAGAGAGTTAGAGAAATCCAGAGTGTCAGAACATGACAAACAGCACATAACTCTAAAAATAATCGCTTCTCAGTTTTCTTCAAAGGACTCTCACCTCAGGATTACATTATTTTTCTGTCTCTCTTTCTTGTCCTTTTATTGACCAGTGTATTTTATCCTAGGAGGAAGGGGCTGCTATAGAAAAAAAATCTAATTAATCTTGATAAGTTACTTTCCTTATAACAAACAGCTTTAATTATTTTTTCCATGAGTGAAATATCGTGACATAAAACATCCTAACATAGAGTCCAAGAGGGAGGGACACAAAATAATTCACTCTGTAAGTTATCTAAAGATATTATAAGACGATCGCCGAAGGCTCTCTCATCTCCCTGCCATCATGTCTAAATCAGAGTCTCCCAAGGAACCGGAGCAGCTGTGGAAGCTCTTCATCGGAGGGCTGAGCTTCGAAATGACCGATGAGAGTCTGAGGAGCTATTTTGAGCAATGGGGGACTCTCACCGACTGTGTGGTAATGAGAGATCCAAACACCAAGAGATCCAGGGGCTTTGGGTTTGTTACATATGCCACTGTGGAGGAAGTGGATGCCGCCATGAATGCTAGACCACACAAGGTGGATGGAAGAGTTGTGGAACCCAAG
>CAJQZJ010032834.1:41115-68868 GCA_907164525.1 Lophiomys imhausi
GTGCCCAGGCCGTAGCTCAGGCCGTAACCATAACATTCACTGAGAAACACCAGATCGCTGGAGTCATAGCAGCTGAGCAAATGCCGGAGCCTGGAGATGCTGAGAGGCAAAGAGAAGACTTATTTAACTGTAACATGGCCTCAGAATAAATCACAAAGGGGTGAAATTCGAGTGCAGAATAGATGGATTTCAAAAGATACTCCCCCTACCAAAAAAAGAACACTGTACATTAGAAGAGAAGACAAGAAGTCAGAGGGCATCCTCCATCCAGTTTGACTCAGCCTTTCCAGGCACAGGGGCCTCCCCGGGGGCAGCATGATGGCAGGTGAACCAGCAAGGTGGTCACATTATTGTAGCTCTCCTCTACCTGGCTCTTTCCAAGCGAATGTTGCTCAAACCTCACCTATCCTCAAATGGACTAGGGTTTTTTAACTCTACATGGCCAAAAAAAGGGCTTCTGGAAGGCAAGTGGGATGGGGGGGGGGCGCCTCCTGTCAGTTGAGTGTGAGAAGATAGTGAGGAGAAAGGCATCCCCACAAATCCTCAGATTATGTCATCTTTTCCTCAATAAGGCTTCCTTGGGTGTGATCTGTAGACATAGTACCCTTGAACAGTCTGGAGCATGGCTGCCCTTGTACAGTGTCGATAGTGGCAGCTTACAGAGTCCAGTGACAATGGCCACAAGCTGCAGAGAGGTGAATAAAGCAGACCATGGGAAAATAAAATATAAGTCACCTGTTAAAGCTAACATTCAGGTCAACATCAATGTAACAAAGGCAAGAACCCACCCCACCCCCACCACCATCATTTTTTTTAAGCACTCTATCATTTTGAGCTGGGCTTGTTTGGGACACATTTTTTTTAATCCCATTGTTGGGTTTCAAACCTGAAACAGGTGGCTGAGGTTCATATGTAACATACCAAAGCAGACCTGCTCTCCAGGTTCTCCAGCATCCCTTGGCTGTCATACCCCTGCCCTCTTGCTGAACTTTCCAGTCCAGAGCCTGGGCCTCCCCACCAGAAGCTTTTCCCTGTATAACCCAACATTTCAGTCTCTCTTCCTCTCTCTGCATTTTCTCTCTCCCTGCATGAACATTTTCTGTCTCTCCCACTCCCCCTCTGTCCTCCCCATGGCAATTAAAATGGCCTGTTCCTTGGGACCAGTTGAACCCACCAGAGAGCTGCACCTGGTAAATGGTAAACCTGCCTTAATATTTTGGTCTGGCTTGAATAGTTCATTTCAACAACAGAGAATAATGTATCATCCCACAGCTGTGAGGTAGGGATAGGTGATCTATGAGAAGTGGAGGCCAGCCTGGCCTATACAGAGAGTTCTAGGTTAGCTAGAGAAGAGAGAGAGAGAGAGAGATGGAGACACAGGGAGGGAGGGAGGGAGGGAGGGAGGGAAGGAGGGAGGGACAAAGAGAAGTATAGAGATAAAAGTTAGGGAGGGAGAAGGTGGGGACTAGAGGGAACACCAGGAAAGAAACTCCAATGACAACACTTAGAAATGCCCTACATCAGCCTCCCCTACCCTAGGGATTTTTAGGTCACCAGCCCTCACATCTTAATTTTCCCTTTTCACTTTGACCAGTGACCCTTAGAACTAATTTTTGAATGGCCCATAACTTTGGGTTAAAATGTTAATGGGTTAAGGCTTCAAAATGCCTCTGAGACCCTGACTCGTGAACCCAAGGGCTCTAATAGAGGGTGCCACAGGCTCCGAGCTGAATCATGGTGATAACTCCTGGCAAGTGCCACAGCTCGGAGCCAAATCATGGTGACTACGCTGAAAAGTGAATACAGTGCAGCCAGAGTCCCAGATACTCAGTGCCCCTCTGCTTGGGGAGAGTGGCAAGGACAGAGAAGAAATGGCCAAACATGCACGAAGGACTGACCACCTTTTCCAGTCACACTTGGGCTACCCACAACAAACAAACAAACAAAAATGATAAAGCTGAGAATGGAGAAAGCACCTTTACTGTATAAGGACAATGCAAAAACAGCCACAGCCCTGCCCGCTCCACAACTGTGTGCTCCAGGGGCTCACAAGTTCACAGACTGTTACAAGTTGAAAGAATATAGGGTTTCAAATGTCCAGAAGCCAAGGCCTCTGCCGGGTTGGCAGTTTCTGAGTGGGCCTAAAACACTGTCCTTCAACATCCTGCTGCTCTGGCATGAAGGTTAAACAATCTAAGCACCTAATTTGGAATCTGCCTCTAACAAGCAGTCTGAGAAATTAATGTGCATGAGGAGGACGGCTGCATATGCTGATGGAGGAGACACGCTTGAGGATCTAAGGAAATGGAAGTCTGTGGGAGAGAGGGACAGGCCCTTTTCAGTTTGTAAAGGACCAAAATGTGCCCCCCAAACTTTCTAGGGCAAAACAGGTCCATTTCTTGAGCTTAAAAATTAAAAAAAAAAAAACAACAAAACAAAAGACAAAAAACAGAGGGGCTAGAGAGGTAGATCAGCAACCAAGCACTGGCTGCTCTTTCAGAAGACACAAGTTCAGTTCCCAGCACCCACATGGCGGCTCACAACCATTGTAACTCCAGCTCTAGGGAGTCTGATGCCCTCTTCTGGCCTGTGCAGGCACTGCATGCATGTGGCACACATACATATGTGCAGGCAAAGCACTCATAGACATAAAGAATTTTTTAATCTTAAAAATTAAAGGGAGAGAGAATTGTTTTTCTCATCTTCCTACATATTGAGAAATTCTCAATTCCACCTACAACATTCAGTATTTTAAGGTTAGAGAAATTTAAGATTCCTCTGGATTTCTTTTTCTTATACCACAGATGATTCCCATTTTCAACATACTGCTGTGAGGCTCAGAGACTGCAAATGGAGTCTGATAATTACCACCACTTCACATTCACTAAAAGTGGGAATGTGGGTGAAGCAGATAGATTCCAACTCCAGCTAAGGGGATTTGGCCCAGGAAAAGATTTTCACTTAACAATGTGTTCCCATTTCAGGCACTTAGGAATCTCAGACATGTAGGAAAACAGCACATCTGCGCTCTCTAGCAAGTACCCCCTGAGCAGAGCTTGGCAGTGCCAGCAGATTTCACCAGTGGAATACCAACCTTTCAAGGCCAGCAGATGTTGTATTCTGGCCTATTATGGCATTGCATTTTATAATTCTAGAAAAGCTGCAAACACAGGATGAAAGCTCAAATACCCTTTCCCCAGATCTACCAGTTACTCCCATTCACTCAAGTGTTTTATTCATAGGCTCCCCTCTGATTAGATACATAGATGAGAGATAGATAGATAAATAGATAGATAGATAGATGATAGTTAGATGATTGATAGATAGATAGATAGATGATAGATAGGTAGATAGATAGATGATTGATAGATGATAGATAGGTAGATGATAGATAGACAGACAGACAGACAGACAGACAGATAGATAGATAGATAGATGATAGATGATAGATAGATGATTGATAGATGATAGATTGATAGAAAGAAAGAAAGAAAGAAAGAAAGAAAGAAAGAAAGAAAGAAAATAAACTTGTAGTGTGGACATTTTTTACTCCCCTCTCCTGAAAATGCATACACTGTACAACTGTACAAAAGAGGGCATCAGATCCTCTCTAACTAGAGGTACAGATAGTTATGAGCCACCATATGGGTGCTGGGAACTGAACCTAAGGGTCCTCTAGAAGAGCAGCCCTTAACCACTGACCTATCTCTCCAACTTCCAAATAATACTTTGAAAATCTATTTATGGGCGGGGATAAATGAAATAACCTCTCTCACATGCAACTCCCCGGGTGTGCATTTCCTAAGGCAGAAAAAGTCCTCAGCTTTGGGAAATTTAACATTGATGTGATACATTTCTTTGAAAGGCACTCATTCTGCTCCCACATATTTAACCAAGAGAAATGAAAGCAAGATGTGTAGCTTCCATGTGAAAATTAATAGTGGAGCTGGAACAATGGCTCAGCGGTTAAGAGCACTGGCTGCTCTTGCAGAGGACCTGGGTTCAATTCCCAGCACCCACATGGCAGCTCACAAACATCTGTAACTTCAGTTCCAGGAGATCTGACGCCCTCTTCTGGTTTTCATGGGCACAAGACCCATAGTCACACATACATCAATACAGACAAAACATATAAAATAAGACAAATCTTTAAATATATATATGCTTTAGTTATAATAATTTGACATCAAAACACTGAAACAATGTCACTAAGTTGACTACTAATTCTAATTGTTATGTATTGATGAAATAATGTCAGTTACAGCCAGTTACAGCTGTAAGTTCCCCTTCTACCTTGTGTTTTTCTTTGGCTAGTAATTATTGCCATGTCTTTCAGTTCTCAGTTTTTTCTTCTGCAAAGTATAATTTGCTGTTAATTGCATTCAAAAGGCTTTTTAAATCCCTGATAACAGAGTTCTCACGTCCATGAGATTACTTCAAACTATTACTGTGTGCTATCGGTCACACTTGGGGCATTCGTCCCTTGCTATCTATCCTTCCTCATTGTTACTGAAAAGGAAAAGCCTGTTTGCACAGCTTCTGTCTTCAGACAGCAACATGACTATCAAAGACAAGTTATCAAATGCGGGCTGTGATATATCCAAGGAGTACAGTCAGGCTAGAGCAGAAGGCTCCACCCTGACTCCTGCTCTCAGTACTGTTAGTGTCATGTTGGAAGCTCACTCACTACGGGAAAGCTATTACCTCTTAGAGAAAGGAACACAGTGTGCCTGGGGCTGGAGAGATGGCTCTTGACTGTGTTCCGTCCCTAGCACCCACACTGAGCCTCACAACCAATCCAACTCCAGTTCCAGGGAGCCTGATATCCTCTTCTGACCTCCACAGGCACCAGGAATGTGCATGGTGCACAAACAAATGCTTGTATGCATAAAATAAACAGATAAATTGCGGGATCTACCTCTGGGTGGAGACAGGACATTGTCTCCTCCAATTGGGCAGGTAGGGACACACTCACAGGAAGGCGGGTTCACCTTCAGCCATACTAAAGAGGTGGGAGGAATAATTATCCCTGTAAGCTTTTGCCGGGTATGCTCACCTTTACAAAAGTTGTTACTTTCACTTTTTCTGCTGTTTTCCTTTTTCCAGGTGCTGGCTGGAGCCCAGGTGTGCTTTCTCTGGTACTCTGGATTTCTGCCGCTTTTCCTAAAGCCCCTTCCCTGGCACAGCTGTTTGTCCAGCAATGTGGCTGACCTCCATGCCCACTCTACTCAAATGCCATGGCCTCTGCAGTCTCCCACATCTGGGCAGCTGATTTGTATTTTTTCTTTTAAACCCAAATTAAATTGTCTTGGTGCTTCAGTTTAAGTCTGTTCTTAAATTCTTTTATTAATGAGACTAAAAGCCCCAGGACAGGACCCTGACTTCCCTGGTAACATCTGGTGACTGTAGCAGTTCCTGGTAACTGTACCCCCACATTTCTGGTAACAAGAGGTCACATGATGTGAATTGACTGTGTATCACTCTACTCAGCCTGCTCTACGACATCAAGGGTACCACAGTTGTTGTCATAGCATAAGGAATTGTCAATTTATGATTAGATTAGGGGATGGTTGTCTCACACACACACACACACAAACACACACAGATTAGAAGCCCTTATGGCACCATCTGCCAATAGGATAACTGTTCAGTCTTTGGGCCAAGTGGTGTGTTGGACCCCGCTATTAAGGTTGTAGTCTGCCATGTCTGGGAAGCCCTGAGCTCGGAGCTAAATGGCAGACTCCCTCTCCCAGTGGGGCTCCCTCCTCTCTGCCTGATCTGAGGAACCTGACCCCCACACTCTCTACCTGAGGAGTGTCACATAGGAAGTTGCAGATTTAACTTCCTTTCTCCTGACCAGAACCCATACAGCTAGCACCTGGAATTCCTGGGATGCCCCAACCGTATTTGGACTGTAACCTTTGGCCCAGTTCCCTGCTAACATTCTTCCCCCTGCTGCCCATAGGATAATCAGGTACTGTGGTCCCCTTCTTATGATAGGGCCATACTACCAAATGCAAATGAAGCATCCGTGGCACTCCTAGCTCCAGCCAATGATTTATGTACACCTGGAAACCTCACCCATTCTCCAAAGTTCTATATAATCATTGTTCACCCCAATAAAGTCAATCTGCCTCTCTGCAGTTGGTCCTGGGTTGTTTTTAATACTTAGTGCTCACAAGCCATCGAATCCTGTTCTCCCATCTTCTGCCCCCCTTGACCACATGCACTGGTGGCCAACAGCCACGAAGAAAAGAGGAGACCCACAGCCCTCCACACTGGTGGTTAGATTAGACTTTTTAAACAAATTATTTTATTTTATTTTTTTTTTTTATTTTTCCAGACAGGATTTTTCTGTGTAGCCCTGGCTGTCCTGGACCCACTTTGTAGACCAGGCTGGCCTCGAATGCATAGAGATTTGCCCGCCTCTGCCTCCCGAGTGCTGGGATTAAAGGAGTGTGCCACCATGCCTGGCTTATTTTATTATTGTTTAATTCTATGTATTTATGTACGTATGTATGTATGTATGTATGTATGTATGTATGTATGTATGTAGTATGTATGTATGTATGTATGCATGCATGTCTGCCTCCATGTGGGTAGGTGAACATGAGGGCCAGAGGTGTCAGAGCCCCTGGAGCTGGAGTTATAGGTGATTGTGAGCTGACTGGCATGGATGCTGGGAACCAAACACAATTTCTCCAGGAGAGAGCAGAGTATGCTTTTAAGCTCTAAGTTGTCTCTGCAGCGTTACCCATGACTTTCAAAGGAGACTGAGTGGAGCTTAGTGGATAGTCAGGCTCTGTGTCCACCCAACAAGCGTGGGGAGCAATGTTTCTTCAAATCAGCTGTTGTCACAAACCAGTGCTCAGAAGCTGAAAGATATCTTACTGCAGAAACCGTGAAAGTTTCAGATTCCTCTTAGGTCTTGAGTCTCAGTCACCTCAGATCCAGAGATGAATGTTTATGATTTTGTAATTTAAAAAAAATTTAAACTCTAAATTCAAGTATAAAAGCATTTCATAGATATCTGGGGGTGGGAATGTACTCAAAGTTAAAGAAATAAGAAAACCAAATTATTCAAAATTTGTAAGTCAAAATGAACATCTACTTCCGTAGATTGTGAAACATGCAACAGGGGGACCTTTTAATTTTTCTGTTCATTATCATCTGAAAATATGCTTCAAAACAAAATTTATAGTGTCACCTCTACTATCCACATCAATATTGCAAAATTAATCAAGATCAACTAAAGACATGTAAATATTTTTCCTGAAAAGCAAAATTTAAAAAAAAATCTAGTGCATTTCTCTACTTGTTTTTTCCAAAATTTTTATTATATTCCCGTGCATAATGTGTGTGCAGTCCTCAGGGATGGCTCACCCACAACCCCCATATCCAAGACCAGCTGAAGTGTGCTTCCAAGGCAAGGTGCAGGACCTGCTCTCCTGAGTGCTGTAGCTTGTGAGGGACAGGGAGAGCTCTCCTACTCTTGTGACCCCATCTGGGCCAGATCTCACTGTAGGGCATGGTGTTCTCCTGTCCTGGGAGCCCATCTTGTGCTTCCCTGATACTGGTCTGGTAGTCATCACAGGCCACCCCATGGCACCAACATTGTGTTGGTATCCAGCTTGCTTTTCTTCCCAGGAATGTTAGGCTACTATTCATTCAGATGTTCATATGTCAGAACCGTGAATGTAGATACAGCTTCTCTCCTCACTGCCACCTACTGATGTACATGTGACAGGAGTAAAGGTTTTTGAAGTCCGAAAGATTCTTTGGATTTCCTCAATGTCTGTTGTTATTTCTCCCATTTCATTTCTGGTTTTCTTGATTTGGCTATTTTTTTCTCTGTCTTTTAATCAGTTTGGCTAAGGGTTTGTCTATTTTGTTGATTTTTCTCAAAGAACAAACTCTTGGTTTTATTCATTCTTTGTATTTTTCTCTTTTTTTTTCTAAGTTATTGATTTCAGCCCTGAGTTTTGATGATTTCTTGCCATCTGCTCCACTTAGAAGTGTTTCTTTCTTTATTTTCTAGCCCTTACAGGTTTGCTGATAAGGTGCTAATATGAGCTCCCAACATTTTCTTTTTAAAGGCACTTATTGCTATGAACTTTCTGCATAGCACTGTTTTCATTGTGTCCCTTGGGTATGTTTTGCCTTTGTTTTCATTGGATTTTAGGAAATCTTTGTTTTCCTTCTTTATTTGTTCCCTGACTCATTTGTCATTGAGTGGAGGGATTCTCAGTTTCCATGAATATGTAGGCTTTTTGTTATTTCTGTTGAAGTCCAGCTTTGATCCATGGTGATATAATAAGATACAGGGGTTATTTCAATTTTCCTGTATTTTTTGAGGCTTGCTTTGTGACCGACTATATGGTCAAATTTGGATAAAGTTCTGTGAGGCTCTGAGAAGAAGGTATATTCTTTTGTGTTTGGATGAAATGTCCTGTAGATATCTGTTAAGTTCATTTGGTTCATAGCCTCTGTTAGTCTCATTATTTCTGTTTGTTTTCTGCCTCAATGACCTGTCCATTGGTGTGAGTGGTATGTTGAACCCCTCTATGTTGAACCCCTCTATTAGTGTGTGGGGATCACTGTGTGGTTTGAGCTTTGGCAGTGACTCTTTTACAAGTGTGGGTGCCCTTGTATTTGGGGCACAGATAGTCAGTACTGAGATGTCATCTTGATGGATTTTTCCTATGAAGAGTATGTAGTATCCTTCCCTATCTTTTTTGATTAATTTCAGTTCAAACTCTATTTTATTGGATATTAGGGTGGCTACTTCAGTTTGCTTATGTGGACCATTTGCTTGGAAAACCTTTTCCTAGCCCTTTACTCTTAGATAAAGTCTATTTCTGCTGGTGAAGTGTGTTTCTTGTATGCAGTAAAATGATGGGTGTTGTTCACAGATCCATTTTGTAAGCCTGTTTCTTTTTATTGGGGAGTTGAGTTAATTGATGTTGAAAGATATTAATGACCATAGATAATTATTTTCTGCTATTTTGATGTAGGTGGTTGTAGTGCATTTGTGTGTTTCCTTTGGTTAACTTGCAGTGGAGCTGTTTGTTTCTTGTATTTTCTTGGCTAGTTACTATAACAACATAATACTTGACAGTATTTGATAGTAACTACCCAAGACAATCAAAATTTATAAAGACAAAAAATTATTGTTTATATCAGGCTGAGTCATTTTCTAAATTACTGTATTTTATATAAAACAGTGATTTTTCAGACTATGCCTTAATTTGAGGGACTACACTTTATAAACAGCATTTAACTCTATTTTTATCATTGAGGATAATTCTATCCTTGAATAGACATATGAGTGACACTATCAGTCCAGTATCAACAATATGACACAGATTGATAAATTCCTGAGAGTAGAAAGATCAACACCCTGTAGAGGAATTTTAATCCAACCACAGGACTGCTCTAATAACATCCAAAGATCTTCTAGGTATATGTGAGCTAACTAGAATGCAGACACACCACATACCTTCAATCCCTGTGGCTGGAATACAGACACACCCTTGGTACACACCTTTAATCCCAAACAACGACATCTATTTGAGGGACAGACATACTGACAAATCACAGAAATATTAGCTAGGATAGGATACTCCCAACTCTCAAGATAATGGAACAGGAAAAAAAGCTATTTAAGGAGAGCACAGGGAGAGAGATTACTGAGTTAGGCGTCAGTTGAAGGGCAGTACAGTGGAGTTGAGTTTGTGGCAGTACAGTTCATGGAGTTCAGGGGCAGTTTTTACTGAGATAGTTTTACAGAGACAGGTTGCAGAGAGAAAAAGGTAGACACAGGTAAAGACAGAACAAGCCAGAGAATGAGAAGGAGCCAGAACATTAGCACAGATTGTTGTAATTAGTTTGAGACCAAGCAGAGCAATTCAGTCAGAAGCTGAGAGAAGCCAGTTTGAATCAGTCAGCTTGGAGAGAAGTTTTAGCCAGAACAGGTGAGTTGAACCAGTCAGCCAGAGTTCATAATGAACAAGAAAGGGTCAGCTTCTTCAGCAATAAGCCTCTGAGACAACAATTCCATCATGTGAATAAAAGTTACTTTTACAATATTCTATAAATTTCTCAGAATGAATTCCATAAGATTACATGAACATATTAAAATCCAAATGAGGGTTCAGAGAAATGGCTTTTTCTTGCAGAGGACCCAGGTTAGATTCTACCACCCACAACTACCCATGACTCCACTTTCAGGGGGATCTGATGACCTCTTCTGATCTCTGTGAGAACCAGACATGCATGCAAGTAGGAACAAATGCAAGCAAAACACTGCTACACATAAAACAAAACAAATCATTCATAGATAGATAGATAGATAGATAGATAGATAGATAGATAGATAGATAGATAAAAATAAATTCCTATCATGCAACCAGGCCAGAAAACTTATGAGACACACAAGAACAAGGGCCATATGCAACTTTCTCACCTGTGATACTAATCTCCACCTATCCCTAAAGTGTGATCTCATCATTCAGTATATGTGTGTCATAGATGGACACTCAGCAGTTCTCTTGGTTAAAAAGTGCTTACTGAGAGGTATTTAGGTCATTGGGGACAAGCTTTTGAAGGGAATTATGAGACACCCACCCTCTTCTCTTCTTTTTTTTTTCACCTTCTGGCAGTGAGATAAACATTTTTGCTGACAAGCTTTTGAAGGGAATTATGAGACACCCACCCTCTTCTCTTCTTTTTTTTCACCTTCTGGCAGTGAGATAAACATTGTGCTGTCGTAAATATAGCTTTGCTCCCTACTGCTGGTGCAGCCTACTAGAATTCCTGTTTACTCATCCTCCACTTGCTAACCTAGACCTGCCCTCCACTCATTTTCTCATCTGAACTGGGTCTTCACCTTCACTTCATCTCTCCCTGCAACTTAGCTCTGACCATGCAGCCTATAGCAGCAACTCCAGGGTCTCTCCACCGACCTCCAGCTGGAATTTTAGTGATTAAAAATTGCATGAAAGAACCTATGTACCTTTTGGTCACAGCTACCAGAGAAAGAGAAGCAGGCATCTAGAAAGTTGCTGTCATTGGATCTCCCACAACTTGTGAACTTATTGCTGTTTAATAAATGTGACATTGTGGAAAGGCACAGATGTGTTAGTCTGACATGATGCAGTCGCACATACTTTTATCCTTAGTTTTAAAGATCTAGTCTATGACAAGTCTGCTCCCTTACTTTGGGCTTGTGGTAAAGCAGGACTTCACAGTAGGGGTGCATAGCAGAGAAAAAATGTTCACTGAAAAACCAGAAAGTCAAAAACAAGGAAGAGAGGATGGTCTCAAAGTCCCCAGTGACCAATAGTAGCTAAGCCTTGTCTCTTGATGTTCGTATTCCCTTTCAGCGGTGCTATCCTGGAGACCACCATTTAGCATATGGTCCCTTGTGAGACATATGAAACTCAGCTATGTCAACAGAAATGGTCTAATAACATTTTTAAAATCAGATTAATAGCTACTTTCTGTTGCAGTAGGTAATAAATTCATGAAAGCATTTAAAATTAGTAAAATTTCAAAATCTTTCCCTTAAAAGTTGTGTTCAATTTAACTATTAAGCTTGTATCTACTTTCAGACACAGACTGATAACAAAAGTATCACATTAGGTCTTGGCAGGTGACTTAGTAGATAAAGCACCAGCCACACCAGTATTTTTGGATCAAAGTTTAAATACCCAGAATCTGTGTGACCCTCCTAGATTTCGAGCTTCAGAAGGCAAAGATGAGATAGATTCCTGAAGAAAATTGCTAGCTGTATCAGCAAATTCTGAGTTCAATTAAGAGACTGTGCTTCAGAGAGTAAGGTGAAAAGCAATCAAGGAAGACTTCTGATCAATCTTGGGTGACTATATACATGTGCACATGTGAAAACACATACACCCTCATATACTACATACATATAAAAATCAGTCTATTTCTTTGTTTGGAATTATTTATGCGTATGCTTC
Organism: Lophiomys imhausi; assembly: GCA_907164525.1. NCBI lineage: Eukaryota > Metazoa > Chordata > Mammalia > Rodentia > Muridae > Lophiomys > Lophiomys imhausi. The sequence continues at coordinate 53,100 of CAJQZJ010032834.1, forward strand.
ACAAATGCCACAAATATAATATGCTTCATTTTGTTTACGATTTCTTCATGTGGAAATTATATCTTTCTAATTACCTTATTGATTTTGCCTTCCATTAATGTTTTGTAATTAGTTATACTATCGACCTTTAAATTTTTAGATTCATCAAATTTCTAATGTCTGTCTTGAAAATTCATTATTATGAATAAGATTCATATTATTTACATCCAGCATACATTTCCTGAGTTTTTCGGATGCCTGTAAACACACAAAAATTGTTGAACAAATTGAATAACAATAAAAAGCAGTGGCTTATCCTTGGAATCTAGAGCGTGCCTGAATTAAGCTTTTAATTTAGAGCAATTATACTCAACTATCATTGTTGATACAAGGTGGTTCGGTTATGGGTGTGGCTCCAGAACTATGTGGCCCAGGATCAATGAGATTGAGTAGAATCAAATCCCAGATATCTCCAGAGTCTCAGTCCCCATGAGCTCAGCAGAAGAGGAGTCCTGCTCTTTCCTGTTCTCACCTGACTCTCTGGAGCACATGGACATACCCAGAAGGCCTTCCTTCATTGTGGCAGGTAGAATCCACCCACAAATGGTCATAGGTGAGACCACCATTTTCCCATGTATTATTTCCAGGATCCCAATCACGGGCAATAAGGTGAGTCCAAGGTCTAAGTTCCCACACACACATCCCATAGTTCAAAAGAGAGGGTGAGGATTGATTTTAGGGACCATCGACTATCTCAGGAGCAATCACCCATAGATTTTAGGGAACCATGGGAGAGATAAGAACATAGTGACATGAAAGCTATAATAAAACATAGCAAAATATGCTCTCTCAGAGCTGCTATGTTTTTGCTGCCACCAGAGAGAATTTTCTCCAACTGCACCTGCAGTTGTTTCACATGACACTTAAGTTGAAATTAGACTTTTGAAAAATTTGATCAATCACCATAAGCTCAATCTTTATGGAGTTCTCTGATAGAGTGTAGGAATTTATCATTACACTGTGAATATACTGTAATACCCAACCTGTCTTCCATTAAGTCAAAACTTAAAGAGATTTGTAAATGTGTAAAACAATGAAACTTTCATTGGAAGGGAAGAAAGTGCATTTTTAACACTTGGTAAAAAGTTAGTCAGAAGTGCCTTTGTGTGCTAGGTACAATATGATGGGAGAAAATTTTGAGAGCTAAAAGTGGTTTCCTGTCAAAGATTGTAGGAAGCCACACAAATGGAACATGGCTTTATATAGTTATTTCAGAAGTGTTGAGAAGTAACTCTCTTACATTGTAAATATAGGTGTTTTGTTTTGTTTGTGTAAAATTTGTATGTCTTTAATTTTTGCATATTTTCCAAATTCAACTAGACATGGAAAGAATCATCTGTGTGAGTCCATTTCTACTGACTGGTGAGATGGATCAGCAAGTAAAGGTACTTGCCAGCCTGTTGACCTGGGATTGCTGAGATTGACCAGAGGAACCCACATAGCAGAAGGAGAGAACCCTTTCCACCAAGTTATTCTCTGACCTCTACACATGCACAAATACATGTGTTCTTGTACACACATGCACGCGAGCAAGGACTAAATAAATAAATATTAATGAAAAGAAATACCAGATTCTAAACAAAAAAAAGATAAGAGACTTCAGGAAGATGGTGATAGGACAGCTGACAGGTGCTGTGATACAGAAGGGTGACTCAGGAAAAACCACCCTACACACAGTTCAAGTACAGTGGCTCTGCAATGTGGAGTTGGGGAGGTAGAAACTTTATCAAAAGACAAGTCTGGTGGCTCTAATCCCTACCCACAGTCAAGCCCACAGTTCTCATAAAATCCAAAGCCAGTTGCAGTTTTCTGTGAGACTGACTCCTCCAGTGGGCCAAGTCAGCAGTGGAAGGGAATTCCTTAATACAGAATCCTATCCCTTGGTTCAGAATGCTGTGGTTAAGCACAAGCTTGAAGGGGTCCTGATGTTTTAAAATGAGCTACCTTAAGACTCTGAAAACAGAGATAGTCATAAGTCAGAGATCCTGAAGTCAACCATATAGTCCCAATGTGAACATAGATCTAGGAGGCAGTTACAGAAAGCAGAAAGTCCAGACACTGAGAGGCAGGTGGCAGGTGGCAGGTAGCAGGAGGCTTGGCTCAGGCAGTGAAGTGCATAAGGGCATGTTCTGCCATCATTAGTCTAGGATCCAATCTTAACATTGGAGAATTTTGGAATTTGATAAAACAGAAGCCTGAAGTCAGCAGATAGGGCAATCCCTAGAGGAAGACCAACCTATCTGTCATGAAGTTTACTGGTGTAGAAACTGAGAACTCAAACTCCAGGGGACTACCAGACATCTACAGACACATCTATCTTTGGGATATTTAGTACTTAGCAGCAGGTTTTGAAAGTATAGAGTCAGGGTCACCTGTACATGTCTCAGTGCTGTTTTTGCTTTCTCCACTACAAGTACACTTGAGGGATATTCTGTCTAGAACACTAGCCACACAAGAGCATATAAACTGAGGAATATTTGGGAATATGTGAGAACCTGTTCAAGTCAAAGGTACATGCCTAATCTGACTACCAGATTCTCTCAGTACACAAAGAAGGAAACACACTAGCAAACGCAATTCTGGAATATATGTGACAACTGTGCATGCACATGAGAGAAAGAATGATAGTCTCAAGAAAGCACAGGGAAGAATACAATTATTGAGAGGAATGTCAGAAGAAAGAAAGTTCTAAATGAATCATGTTTAAAACAAAAACCAGCAAAATTCTAATACAAATGGGGGAGGAGGAAAAGAACTATCATTTAACCATTTTTTTAGTTACAGAAATTAAAATACTTCTATCAATAAAAACTTTAAATTTGCATGGTCTTAACTCTCCAATTAAAAAATGAAAAGTAGCTGATTGGGTTAAAAGACAAAACCAAAATTATCTATTGTCTCCCATAAAACACCAAACTGCCAAAGACACAGACTAAGGATGAAACTACAGAAGTAAATACAATAATCAAATGGAAGTTCAAACCCAGTTGGCATAGGCATCTTCATATAATAAAATTAATTCTAAACCAAAACTATCCAGAAGAGATAAAGACAACCCCACATTAATAAAATAAACAATCCATAAAGAAAATATAACAGAGCCAGATGTGGTGATGCGTAACTATAATCTTCTGTGCTCATGATGCTTAGGAGGCAGAGACAGTAGCATTGAGAGTTTAAGGCCAGCCTGAAGCAAATAGTGAGTTCAAAGCCTTGGCTATATTAGACCTTGTCAGAAACAAAGAATAAAAGCAACACAAGAAAATAAAATATATCAAGTATAAGTACATTTGCAACAAACACTGGAGCTCCTAGTTTTGAGAAATTCTAGGAGGCACAGAAGAACAGCTAGGTCTGATACAATAGCAAACGGCAACTTCAACCCCTCACTCTCATTACTAGATAGATCATCCCGTCCAAAATCCACAAACCAACGTTGGAGATAATCTGCACCATAGATCAAATGGATACAACAAATATTTACAAACTACAACATCTAACAGTTGTTAGACTTTTCTAAGGAGCACATGAAACTTCTTTTAAGAAAGAATCTTATGTATCAGATCATAATTGAATAAAACTAGAAAGCAAAAAGAAGAGAAACCACAGATACTATACAAGTACTTAGAGACTGAACAACATATTCTCGAATGGCCAATACATCCCTTAAAAAATATCCATCAAGGAGTTCTTTTTAATTCCTGGAACAAAATGAAAATAAAACCAAAACTTACTAGAATCTGAGATGCAGATGAGGCAGTTCTAAGATGACCATTCATAATTTCTCACGATTAAAGTTGTCAGTGTTTAACAAGTTACCTTAAGTTCCTGGGGAAACAAAAACCAGCCAAATCCAAATAAGTAGATGTAAATAAATAATAAATATAGGGATGAAATTAATGAAATAAGAATCAAACAACAATACATATACTCCACCAAACAATTAAAGGGTTCTTTGGAAAAATAAATAGGATTGAAAAACTCTTAATCAAACTTGAAAGACAGCATGGGGCTCAAATTAATAAAATAAAAGACAAAAGGAAAATACTGTGACAGATATCAATAATCCATAGGGTGATTGGGGAAATTTGAAAACAAATTCAAATAAAAAGGAAAATCTGGAACAGATGGGTAAATTTCTAGAAATATATGGCCTACTGAAACTAAATCAATAAGATATAAATAAAAAGTAAATAAGCAAACAAATAAATAAATAAATGATACATTAATAAATAGATACACAATCAGCAACGAGATTGAAATTGTAATGAACAGTCTCACACCAAGAAAAATCCCAGAACTGGGAATTCATTGCCAAATTCTTCCATGATTCAAAAATAGGAGCAAATGCAAATGATTCTCACACTGTTCCAAAACAAAGAAATAAACAAAGAAAGAGGAAATTTGAAGGAAAAAATGAAAGTCAAGGGACAATTCATCCTATGAAGCCAGATTACCCTGATGCTAAGAAAAGAAGTATTTTGATGAATATAAAAAAATTCTGAGCATAATATTTGTAGCCTGAATTCAAGAACATAAAGAGAAAATCCTGCATTGTAACAAGTTGGTTTCAACACTACTATGCTGCATATAATAACGTCCATAGACTAAAAGAAAGCTATTGACAAAGTTCACCATACCCTCCTGGCAAAAACTCTGTGATAACCTAGGAATATAAGGAATACTTTATACAGCAGGCCCAGAGTAAGATTACACTGAATGGGAAAAACATTCCTTATAATGCATTCACTACAAAAGCAGGAAGTACACAAGGTGTTTGTTCTCTTCACTCTTACACAACACAGACCTTGAATCTCAGCTTGTGCCACAAGAAAGAAATTAAAAGGGACACTAACAGTAAAGGAGTCAAATTATATGTATCTGCAGATGGCATGATTCAATATTTAGAACACCTTAACAAATCCAACAGAAAGTTGTGGAGCCAATAAGCACATTTAGCCAAGTAGCAGAATACAAAGTCAACAAATGGAAAACTTCCTGAGAAGTTTCTCAAGAACTATGAATGGTCAATAAAAGTTTCAAAAGTTGGACTGAAAGGGGAAACTGCTGGGGGGAAGAGGGTGGAAGGGCGGGATAGGAAGGGGGAATAGGGAGGGGTTTGTGACTGAGATGTAACTTGAAGAAAAAAAAATAAAGTATTTAAAAAAAAAGTTTCAAAACACCTGCATCCATCAGGGAAATCAAAACTAAAACTATTTTGAGAATCCTAGTCAACATATGTCTCATCAAGAAAGCATATGGCAAGAAAAAAAATTGTTGAGTAGAATATATGGAAAGAGAGGAACTTATAAAGGGCTAGTGGGATTTTAATATGATAGAGTCACTATGTAAAGCCATGTGGAATTTCCTAAAAACACTAAAAGCAGAAGTTCCATATGATCCAGTTACACCACACCTGGGTACATATCAGAGGACTGTAAGCACAGAAATACTCACATGACTGTTTTCATGGCTCTGTATACTAAAGCCAAGATGTGGAACCTAGATGTTCCTCAACAGATGGGTGGATAAATAAAATGTGATACAAACATATGCTGTTTCCTTCAGCCACAAAGAAGAATGAAAATTTCATTTGCAGGGGAATAGATGTATTGGAGACCATAAGCTTCAGAAAATAAGCTATATGCACAAAAACAATGATTGCCAATGTTCTCTTGCATGTGCAATCAAGACTTAAATATATATAGGTGGCATCTGATAGAAGAGCAATCAGTCTAGAGGGAGGAAGGAGAAACAATGATTAGGGGAAGAAAGACAAAATATTCCACATTTGTCTCTCATACAGAATCTATGTTTAACTATATACATGGATATGAAAGTGGAGGGAAAACTATTTAGAGGAGGAAAGAAAATAGCAACAAGAGAAATATATGAGGGAAGTGGGAGAGAATATAAAGACAGTACAGTGAGAGATATGCATGTAAGGAAATGGCATAATGAAACTCCCTAATTTGTATACTAATTAAATACTAAAAAGAATCCATTAGAGAATACAAGAAGGGGCCATCCATAGATCATTGTATCTGAGTATTGGGTGAAAGATATTAATCACTGTGGAGTGAACATGAGGTCCCACAGCCGACTGTGAAACATAGACGGTGCTTGAATTTCCACAGCAAACACTGAGATGGGTCACTATGTGAAACAGTGCACTCAGGCCACAGGAGCATCACCCTGAGATCAGCCAACTCAATCCTTCATCTAGAGAGGAGTACCAGCCAGAGCAGATCCATCCCAGTTCTGCCTATCTTCCTGAGATCCAGCCTGCATGTGGACCTGTCCCCCCGACTGGGAAAAACAGCAGACCACAAAACCAAAGGTAAGCAAGATTTTCTTTCCAGAGTTCCCAACATGGTGGCACAGTTTGCACTGTAGCTGACCTGAAAAACCACAAATGCCAGGCCAGAATACTATTTCCAGCAAAATTGTCAATCAACATAGATGGAGAAAACAAGATATTTTGTGACAAAACTAAATTCAAACAGTATGTATGCACAAACCCAGCCCTACAGAAGATGGTAGAAGAAAAACTCCAACCCAAAGAGGTTAGTTACACACAAGGAAAACACAGGAAGCAAATAACCAGTGGCAGCAAAACCAAAAGGAGAGAAGCTCACTCACAAACTACTTCCACCAACATCAAGATGGCAGCAAGTAACTGGACATTAATATCACTCAACATCAATGGACTCAATTCCCCAATAAAAAGACACAGGCTTACAGAATGGATGCAAAAACATAATCCTGCATTCTGCTTCTTACCAGAAACACACATCAGCAAAAAAAGATAGGTATTATCTCCAAGTAAAGAACTGGAAAAAGATTTACCAAGCAAATGGACCCAAGAATCAAGCTGGAGTAGCCATTCTAGTATCCAATAAGTTAGACTTTCAACCAACATTAATCAAAATAGATGGGGAAGGACACTTCATACTTATCAAAGGAAAAATTCACCAAGATGACATTTCAACACTAAGCATCTCTCCCCCAAATGTAAGGATACTCATCATTGTTAAAAAACACTATTAAAACTCAAATCCCACATCACACCCCACACATCAAAAGTGAGAGATTTCAACACACCACTCTCACCACTGGACAGATCAATGATGCAGAGACCAAACAGAGAAATAATGAACCTGACAGATGTCATTATTCAATGGTCCTAACTTATATCTTCATAATATTTCACCCAAACATAAAAGAATACACATTATTCTCAGAACCTCATGGAATCTTCTCCAAAATGGACCATACAGCTGGTCCCAAAGCAAGCCTAAATAGATAAAGGAAAATTGAAATTACCCTTTTTAATTTACCACACCATCATGGATTAAAGCTAAACGTCAACAATAACAAAAACAACAGAGAGCCTGCAAACTCATGGAAACTGCTCAACTCACTACTCAATGGCCTCTGGATCAGGGAAGAAATACAAAAGAAATTTAATTCTTCTTAGAATTCAATGGAAATGAAGCCACAACATACCCAAACTTATGGGACACATTGAAAGTAGTGCTAAGTGGAACATTTATAGCACTAAGTACCTTCAAAAAGAAATTGGACAGTGACCAAAAAGCACACCTGAAAGAGCTAGAACGAAAAGAAGTAAACACTCCCCCAGAGGAGCAGAAGGCAGGGAATTATCAAACTCATGGCTGAAATCAATAACTTAGAAATAAAAAGAACAATACAAAGAATTAACAAAACACAGAGTTGGTTATTTTAGAAAATCAAAAAAAATAGACAAACCCTTAGCCAAACTAAAAGGCAGAGGAAAAGTACCCAAATCAACAAAATCAGAAATGAAAAAGGAGAAATAACAACAGACACTGAGGAAATCCAAAGAATCATTAGGTCCTACTTCAAAAACTTGTACTCCACAAAATTGGAAAACCTAAACAAAATAGACAATTTTCTCGAAATAATCCATCTACAAAGTTTAAATCAAGAACAGGTAAACAAATTAAACAGTCCTATAAGCCATAAAGAAATTAAAGAAATCATTAGAAGTCTTCCAGCCAAACAACCCCAAGGCCAGATGCTTTCAGGACAGAATTCTACCAGACCTTCAAAGAAGAGCTAACACTAATATTCTTCAAATTCTTCCACAATGTAGAAACAGAAGTAACACTGCCAAACTCATTCTATGAAGCCACAGTCACCCTGATACCTAAACCACACAAAGATCCAACAAAGAAAGAAAATTTCAGACCAATTTCCCTTATGAACATGGATGCAAAGATACTTAATAAAATACTTGCAAACCAGATCCAAGATCACATCAAAAGTATCACACACCAGGATCAAGTAGGCTTCATCCCAGGGATGAAGGAGTGGTTCAACATATGAAAATCCATCAATGTAACCCACCACATAAATACACTGAAATTTAAAAGCCACATGATTGGGAATTCAAAGATGGTGGCATCCTGCACAGACACATTTTGAATGTGGGGAATCAGCTATAAAACCACAGAGCTATAAGACACTGAGCAACAATCTGAGAGGTGCAAACCCACTGGGTTTCACTCGGCGAACCAAGGACTAATAAAATGTCCCTGGGTGAGACTCTTGGACACTCAGAAAAACAGACCTACAGAAACTGTGGAAGCTGCAGAAGCTGGGAACCAGAAGTATCATCACCAGGAGAGGTTATAAGCCACTGTAATACTCAGTGAACAGCTCTGAACCCCAGACAGGGCTACTCACCTGCCTCCTTGGCTCCCATTCCATGCAGGCATTCCAACATCAGGGGGAGAATCAACAGAGCCGTGAGAACAGATACATTATCAGCTGAACCATTGTGGCCCATGAACCACAGCACACTCTGAGCTGTGAAAAACAGCAAGATCACAGCAGTGTATCTTCAGTGGAACAGCAGTCTGGGAGACCAAGCACATTTGCGCTTGCCCAGAAAGATGATGAACACACAGTCCCCTCTATTGGATGTACAATCACTCAGAAGAACACTGCAGATAGACAAAAGAGTGGGATACACTTCGTGTAGCAGGCTACATCTCCAGCACTGGTACAGTGTCCCAGGTCTTGACAGGCTGCCCCTATCACCAGTATCCACAGGACAGCACTGGCACCCAAATAAAGACTAGCACAGCCACAGGAATGGTGAGATCAGAGTGGGCTGAAAAGCAGGTGGTCAGGTAGGTCACAACAATAGACAGATCATCGAGACAGAAGCCAAACAGAGAAACAAAGACTAATAGAGGTCATAAACCAAATGGACCTAACAGATATCTACAGAATATTTCATCCAAGCACAAAAGAATACACCTTCTTTTCAACAGCTCACAGAACCTTCTCCAAAACTGACCATATAGCCGTACACAAAGCAAGTCTCAATAGATACAAGAAAATAAATAACACCTTGCATCTTATGAGACCACCACCATGGATTAAAACTGGACTTCAGCAATAATAGAATTAACAAAAAGCCTACACATTCATAAAAACTGAACAACTCTCTACTCAATGACTACTGGGTCAGAGAACAAATAAAGAAGGATATCAAAGGCTTCTTAAAACCCAACAAAAATGAAGGCACAACATACCCAAACCTATGGGACACAATGAAAGTAGTGCTACAAGGAAAGTTCATAGCAGTAAGTGCCTTCAAAAAGAAAATTGTGACAGCCCATATGAGGAACTTACCAGAAGAACTGGAAGAGAAAAAAGGACCAAACGCTCCCAAGAGCAGAAGGCAGGAAATCATCAAATTTACAGCTGAAATCAACAACTTAGAAACAAAAAGAACAATGCAAGAATCAATGAAACCCAGAGTTGGTTCTTTGAGAAAATCAACAAAATAGACAAACACTCAGTCAAACTGACAGGAAGGCAGAAGGAAAATACTAAATTCAGTAAAATCAGGAATGAAAAGGGAGAAATAACAACAGACATCAAAGAAATGCAGAGAAACTGCATTTAAAATTCTGTGGGAGTGTAAACTTGTACAACCACTATGGAAATCAGTCTGGCCATATCTTAGAATACTTGAAATAGCTTTACCTCAAGACCCAGCCATACCACTTCTGGGTATACATCCAAATGATTCCTCACCAAACCACAAGGACTTTTCCTCATCTATGTTCATAGCAGCCTTATTTGTAATAGCTAGAAACTGGAAACAACCCAGATGTCCCTCAACTGAGGAATTAATTTAAAAAACTGTGGTATGAGTGGGACAAGATGGGGGTGATCAAGCACAAGGCATTTCAATCGTCAGGAAGACAGATTGGCCAACAGCAGATATATACTCCTGCTGAAGGCAGTTTTTGAGGCACAAGCCTATCTGGGCTTTCCCAGCAAAACAATGAACTCAGTACTGGAAATATAGACACTGGAGTATCAGAGTCACCAGACACAGGCATGAAGAGCTTCCTGCCAGCCAGGAGACTGCACTCCCTCCTTACTGGATCCTTTCAGGAATACAGCTGGTGGTTTCAAACTCCAAACATAGGACCTTCTGAGTCTGCAGCGTCTGTGCAGGGGCTAGGCTTGAACACCTAGGAGCATACCAGCAGAGCCACTACACGATAAGACTGAAGGACTCTCCCTGGGATATTCAGTAAGTCAGCAGCAGCATCTAGCTGACCAGCTAAGGCAGCCTCTGGTAGCGGGATCTAGCTGGCAGGAGCTGAGCTTCCCTGGGCACAAGCACATTGTGGACAGGATACAGAACACAATTTGGAACGCCCTCCCCCCTCAAACCCCACCCTCATCTGACTACAGGGGGTCTGGTACAGTCCAGGCAGGTTGCTTTGGAGCATTGCAATAAAGACAGGGAATCAGTGAATGAAATCCATATTGGATCTCCTGACTCCACGACCTCTGCCTGGCCCCTAAGCTGGGCGTCCCGTCCCCCCCCCCTCACCCCGTGCAGCAGGACACAAAGGCAGCCATAGCACTGGTTCACAGAGTTTCAAACTGAAGGATACAGACTGGCTCTAAGACTCCTCTGAGAGTTGACTGAGAGGGCCATAGCTACAGTCCTGACACCATAGCTACAGGGGGTCTCGTGGAAGCCCCTGCCTATCCCTGCCTATCCAGGCAGGCTGTACCAGAGGACTACAATTCTGGCAGGGAAAAGGCACTGAGTTTTGATCAGTGAATTCCATAGTGGAACTATCTGCCTGCGCTTACTTCAGCAGGGCACTCAGTCTACAGGCCAAGCCTAGCACACTGGGGTGTGCTACCTGAGGGGGCAGGCAGCACCTGACCAAAGAACCTGCACCCTCTCCCCCACCCAGTCCAAATAATGGAGATGTTTTGCAAACTCACTCTTACCCCCACTTTGGGGGGTCTCGCAGTCTACTGCTTCAGGTCTGGAGCTGTAAAGCAGTTCTGAACGATTGCATGAGACCTGAGGACGGGATTTGCTCCGACCCAAAGAACTTCTGACTGAGAGTTGCAGGGTGATCCTGACCCCCCCCTCCCCAGAAGAGCGTGGAAGGACCACAACCAAGTCTTGATACCCTTGCTGCAGGGAAACTGCCAGAAGCCATATAAGTGCAGGCTAGCTACACTGACATACAGTGAATCTGGTGGAGAAAAGGCAGCTGAGCATCCCTAATTCCATACACTGTAGACAGGGTGTGAATTCCACATCAGATCTCCCTGATTGCACCTACGTTTCCCCTCAGCTGAATACCCAGGCTACAACACAGAGAGCCCTGGCTCCAGGAGCAGTGAAACAAGCCCAGACCATTGCTCATTGCCTGGGTGATGTGGGCTGTACCTGAACACAGTGCTTCTGACTATAAGTTGCACAATGAACTTGAGAACCCCCTGAGAGCAGCTTGGGAGGACCATAATCACTGTCCCAATACGTAAACTACAGTGGAACTACAGCTCCAGCCAGCAGTCTGTGGCCTGACAACCTGCATTGTCATTGCTATGGAGACCAGATGGATCTCAGGAAACTGCAGGCAGGAAAAAGACATCCCAACACAACCTCTGTGCTGAGTTCCCAATTGGGACACAACAGGAAGTGATGAGCTCTGGGAGACACACTGAGAACCATCTACCACACAAGGCCCCATACAGTTGGTAGAGAGCTACAGATCACCAAGCTATATGGCCTCTACACCAAAGCACCCTTCTTGGCACCAAGCCCAGAAGGCACCAGGAACAAACAGATGGCTAAGGGTCAGATCTGACAAAAGTCAGGGAAATATGACTCCAACAAAATATAGCTATGCTAGTACAGCAAGCCCTGACCACTCCACCACAGCTTAAAAACCTGAAACTGATGACAAATCTATACTCTGGACAGTGATAGAATACTTTCAAGAAGAACTTAAATCTCTGAAGGAATTCAAACATTCCTAAATTTTACAAACAAAAGCAATGGAGAATAACATTAGTGATCTCCAAGCCAAAGTGGCTCAACTTGAACAGGAAAGAGACAAGGCAACAAGCAAATCAGAACAGGAGATGTAGAAAACAAATAAAATTGTTCAAGACTTGAATTGGAAGTGGAAGTAATAAAGAAAACACAAACTGAGATAATCCTGGAGGTGGAAAACCAAGGGAAGAGAACAGGAACTACAGACATGAGTATCAAAAATAGGATACAAGAGATGGAAGACAGTATCTCAGGCATGGAAGATTCGAGTGAAGAAATCAGTACAACAACCAAAGAAAATGAGAAATCTAAAATATTCTCACCCACAACATCCAAGAAATCAATGACTCAATGAAAAGACAGAACCTAAGAATTATTGGCATAGAAGAAAGAGAAGACTCTTGGCTTCAAGGACCAGGAAACATCTTCAACAAAATCATAGAAGAAAATTTCCAAAACCTAAAGAAAGAGATTCCAAAAAAATCCCAAGAGGCAAAGAGCACCAAACAGAATAGACCAGAAAAGAAAAAATCATCACACCACATAACAATTGAAACTCCAAATGTACAGATCAAAGAAAGAATATTAAAAGTGGTAAGAGAGAGCATTCCAGCCAGGAGCAACAGGAAGGAGACACACACCATGGGTTAGAGAAATGAACCTCATTCCACATGGCCAGGAACATCGGCATATCATGGAGAATGGCAGTCCAAGGGGACTTATGTATATATGAGGTCATATTTGGGTAATAGAATTAAGAGCTAGCTTAGATGGGCTAGGATTGCTCAATTCAAGCCAAGGCTTGTTAAAATCTGTGTGGTTTCTGTGTGCTCATTTATAATGGTTGGTTAGGAATTAAAAGCCACTGAACCAATTAACAACAATCTAAATACTGGTTAAATAGTTTAAATAGCCATATAATTTTTTAACATATGGCGCCCAGTGATGGGCAATTAGAATCCATGCTTTCAGTGTGAGAAGGCCTGGGTGAAAGCCGGTTTCCTAGCCAAAGAGCAGGGAACTGAACTCAAATGCATTTCAAAAGTACATCTAACTTAACAAAAGCTGTTGCCTTGCAGCAAAGGTGGAAAGCTTAGCTCTCCTTATGTACTAAAAACCTGGCAGCCTTCTAAACAGAATTTGAGAGAGGAATTAACAGCCTAGATTAAAAATGGAGAAATTCATAATGCCTCAATACTTTTGTATTCCAATTGAGTTTGTTCCTCTTAGCATGCAAATGATATTTACCCTGACAATTGTAGTTCTGTTTATCTTTTTTGAGAAAGTTCAGACTAGGAAAGTCTTAAAAGTAAGAATTTACAGGTGGAATGCTAAATTGTCAACAATGATAATGAAGGAAAGAGGGAGGCCTTTTCTGATACATAAGGAAAAATTGATGGCAGCTGGAGCTAAGAGCTCCCTGGGTGATAGTTGCCTCTCAGGAGTTTCTGGTATTGGCCCACCAGTGAAATGAAACCAAAACTAGATTCTAAGGAATAATGAACAAAGCTTTAATTGCAGCATGGGATGGCAAGGTTAGACATGCCAAGGCTTTTGGAATGTTGTTTCTTTGCTTGATTTTTGTTTAGATGTCTTTGATTTACCTATATTGGGAGGTAGAAAGGATATTTTCCTGGTTTGGCATTGCTAAACCATAAGAGATTTTTGAAGATTTTGGACCAATTTCGAATTGTCACTACAATTCAAAGTTACTCTCAAGGTTACAGAGTTACTAAAACCTGGGATTTAAGTGAAATATTTGAGCAGGATGGTACTGGCACACACCCTTAATCCCATCACACTAGAGGAAGAAACAGGCAGATCTCTGGATTCTGGACCAGCCTGGTTTAAACAATAAAGGCAGGGCGGGAAACCTGCTGCTTACTAAAGACAGTCTAGAATTAAAAAATGACACATTTTTTCCTTGATGTTAAGTTTAATAATGTCCTTACTGATCTAATGGATAAATGCACATAATCTTAAATTTATGTGAAGAGAAAGGGCTCACAAGCCAGTCTCCTTAGTTGGGGGGCTCCCACTGGAAAACTGGTTTCAATAGACATTTTGCCCTGAAGGAGATATGTTAATCTTTGGGTGTGGTGGTGAACAACATTAATCCCAGAATTTTGGAGGCTGAAGCAGGCTAATCTCTGTGTTTCAAGGCTAGCCTGGTGTGCAAAGTGAGTCCAGGACAAGGATACACAGATAAATCCTATATCCAGAAAAAAAAGAGAGAGAGAAAGAGATATATTCTGTTAATCAATGTAAGAACCCAGAGTTAGGCTTGGGAACATGCAAACTGCATGCCTCCCACAGCCAACAGTTAAGAAAAGCTAACGTAAAATAGCATATCGCTATTTTACACTAATCTCCTTAAGAATGGAGCTTCCATGGAAAAATTGGAACTCAAACTATTACAAAAAATGATTTAATTAATGTTATTGTTTAATAAGGGTAATTCAATTATTTAAGTTTATACCTTGATCTCAAAACTTGGGAGACAAGGGAAGAACAGGTTGCTTGTGTGTTCAAGGCCAATCTAAATCTACAGAGCTCTACAGAGCAAATCAAGACAGCCCAAGCAACAAAGAGAAACCCTGTCTCAATAAGGATATATATATACCCACATAGATATTAAATCTGCAAAGAAAGGAGAAAAGGAAAGAAAAAATATGTAAATGCATATCTTTGTTCCCAAAACATGGGAGACAAAGACAGAGACGGACTGGTTCCTTTTGAGTTTGAGGCCAAACTAATCTACAAAAGGCCAGAGCAACACAGAATTAATCTGTTTTAATCACTTAATAAATATATGTCAACTGTAGAGGAGAATACTTAAACTCCATACAGTATTACTATTACATGTCATCCTTTTTATGGCATGGAAACTTACAAATGTCTTTCTTCTGTTCAAACGAAGAACAGAAAATATTCCTTAATTGATTTGTGCATGCTACATATCCAAGGCATTTTGGTAAATGCAGAACTATATGTTACTTGTGAGAAGTTATATATTTTCAGAACAATGGGAACAGAGTCCAAAGAAGACAAGACAAGTAACTCAAATGATCCAGCCTCATAGACTGCCTCAAGAGCTGTTTCCTCAAAAATCTGCATCCAGAACAACTTCAAACAGCTTGCTGAGACGGCCCAGCCTTAAAGACTGTTCCAGACAGGAGGTATCACCATCCCGAATTTCAAGCTGTACTACGGGACAATAGTAATAAAAACAGCATGGTACTGGTATAGAAACAGACCAGTTGACCAATGGAATCGAATTGAAAACCCAGAAATAAATCCACACAACTATGGTCACTTAATTTTTGATAAAGAAGCCAAAAACAT
>CAJQZJ010032834.1:94550-116941 GCA_907164525.1 Lophiomys imhausi
CACACACACACACACACACACACACACACACACACCAGTGAACCAATGTGAATGAATGAATGTTCCAGGGTAAAGGAAACAGTTTCAGGGCTTTGGAGACAGTCTGAAGAATCCCCATGACAACAATAGCATTTGAGGGCTGTTGAGGAAGCCTTGATAGTGTGAAGCCCTGAAAGAATGTATTTTGTGGACTTGAGCTGGTCATGTCAAAATGATGGTAACCACAAAACCCTTCAGTGCCAGGTGAAGCTCAGAGGGATGGAAAAGTTTTCCTTTGGTTTTTGTGTGGATATGGATAGTGTATGAAGAAATGTCCACTGCAGTTGACTCCTCCTGGATGTAAACAGTTTAAAGACTGTTCTACAGAGAATGCTCCTTATAAGAGTAGCCAAACCTGCCTCCCTGTTCAGCTATATAAAATAAACTCTGCCTGCTTGCTCCTCTGTGTGTGATAACCCTGTTGCCTTGCACATCTCTGTGTGATAACCCTGTTTCCTTGTTCAGCTGCCTGCTATAATCCCGCCTCTTCTTTCAGTTGCACATAATAAACATGCTAGGCTTCTGGGGTGCTGATCCCAGCTTTTCTGGGTGTCTATCTTTTCTTCATTCTCTTTCTGGCCCAGTCAGGACAATCATTGAAGCTTTGGAAGGATGATACAGGCATAAAAGAACAACACTACACATGGCAGCGGCAGGCAGGCTCAGAACTCCCACCTCTCCTCCAACAAAGTCCATGCCTGGACCACCTCAGATAAATGTAAAATGAGCACAATGTCTTAGACTCCAGCACAGTAAAGTGACAGCTGGTCATTAGGGCCAGAAAACTTTATAACTAGTAATGTTCTCGTGAGCCATTTTTTCATTTTTACACACACACACACACACACACACACACACACACACACACACACACACCACTACTTGCTGTACTTTGAGTTTTCCTTAGTTCTCTTGAAATGTTTTTCAAGAGAACTTGAAATGTAACTTGAAAAAAATTAATAAATGTTTTAAAAATACAAGAACCCACTAAAGAAAATAAGAAAAAAGGATAATAAATAATATATTCCTTTTAAATGAAAGATGCATATATATCTCTTTAAAACACACACCACATTACACCACACACACACACACACACACACACACACACACACACACCAGTGAACCAATGTGAATGAATGAATGTTCCAGGGTCAAGGAACCAGTTTCAGGGCTTTGGAGACAGTCTAATGAATCCCCATGACAACAATAGCATCTGAGGGCTGTTGAGGAAGCCTTGATAGTGTGAAGCCCAGATTCAGGGCTTCACACTATTGTGAAGTCCTTTTTCTGAGAAATTCATAGGTCTCCAGCATAGCACATCCTTTCCCCAAGACCTGCTTCAGTCTCAACTTTCAGTTCATAAGATGAAGGATTGGTACCTGACTCAAGCCAGACAAAATAGCATTCTTTCCTACATCATTTTACATAGGACTCAGACTTGGTGGGTGTGGCTTATAAAATGGACAGATTGAGTATTGTTGGCAGCTCTGAAACAGTCAGAAACTAACAGAAGGGCAGCAACAGCTGGAGTGGGAGGAGTCAAATTGGAGCCCATTCTTCTGGCTCTTGATCTTTGCAGGTCTACTTGTAGCTCCTACTCTCCAACAGCGGGCCACTCAATCTCTTCCTAGATTGAACCAATAAATACCAATACACTCATTTACACACTCCCACACCCCTTTCTGAGGATATTTTAGCTAGATTTCATCACTGTCAACTAAATCTCCTGTCTCAGGGTTTCATTGCTGTGAAAAGACACCATAACCACAACCACTCTTACAAAGGAAAACAATTAATTAGGGCTACCTTAGAGTTCAGAGGCTTAGTACATTATGGTCATAGCTGAAATCAGTTCTCTTGAAGGAAAACATAGTACTGGAGAGGTAGCTAAGAGTTCTAATCTAGACGAGCAGGCAGCAGAAAGAGAGAAAGCCACTGGGCTGGCTTGCATAGGCTTCTGAAACCTCAAAGTCCATGCCTCATTAACACACTTCCTACAATAAGGCCACACCTACTCCAACAAGACTACACCTCCTAATAGTGCTTTTTATGAGCTTATGGGAATCATTTTTATTCAAACCACAACTCCCAAGTACCTTATACTCTCAAACACCTATGTTGATTCCTGGGAATCTCCTCCCAGGCAGGTTAATTTATTATGGATTTTT
Source organism: Lophiomys imhausi (assembly GCA_907164525.1). Taxonomy (NCBI): domain Eukaryota; kingdom Metazoa; phylum Chordata; class Mammalia; order Rodentia; family Muridae; genus Lophiomys; species Lophiomys imhausi. The sequence continues at coordinate 96,761 of CAJQZJ010032834.1, forward strand.
CTTAAATCTCAATTCTTTCTTCAACTTGAAGGAACTCACCTGCTCCGTGGTAAGTAATAATTTGGCAAAAATAAGTGATATACTGAGATATTTTAACCAACAACATCCAGGTGTGTTGTATGGATATTCCTGGTACAGATAAGAGAAACTGACTAATGTGGGTGAAGGAAGCCTGTGGCAAATGTTTCAAGAGAACTAATGAAAACTCAAAGTACAACAAGTAGTGGTGTGTGTGTGTGTGTGTGTGTGTGTGTGTGTGTGTGTGTGTGTGTCCATATGTGGGTACACATATTCCACATGCATGGGGGAGATGAGAAGTCTGCCTAGGGTCTAGTATTTCAGAAGTCATTCATCCTTGTTATCTCCCTGACCTGGAGCTCACTGATTTGGATTGATTGACTTGCCTGCTAGCCCTAGGATCCTCTTGTCTCTGCCTCCCCTTCACTGGGACTAAAAGTGTATGCTACCACACGTGGATTTTTCTGTGGGTGCTGGGAACTTAGGTCCTCACCTCTGTGAAGGGATCACCTTACTGACTACAGCATCTTCCACCCCAGTTACCTTTTTATTGGATTTGACAATCTTATTTTTTTATTTCTTCAGGTTACATCTCAGTCACAATCCCCTCCCTACACTCCCTTCCAATGCCACCTGCCCACCCTCTTCCCCCTCACACCACCTCCCAACCACTTCCTTTTTTTAAGTTTAAGGTATATGTTTTTCTCCCACCACCTCCCCCTTACAACCCAAAAAATGGTTCTTTCTCTTATAACAACAAATACAATACAACAAAAATAATTAGGCCATAATTATTATAATTATAAGGCTTAGCATACATTCCCAATGTCCAGTCCAAATGTATTTGGCAACTGACTTTAACATTCTACTATGCATCCATCTCCCTGAGTTTAAAGTTCTATATCCAACTCAGCTTTCATCCTAACTTGCAACAGCATCTTAAAAACATCTTCTTAGATCCAGAACACCCTCTTGATTCCTAAGCAACTCAAAATTTGACTATGAGACTATAACTATCTAGTCTTCAACCACCTCAGAGACTTGAGAGGGATAAATATATCTGGTTATACAGGAAGTGCAGGCCCAGCAGCTTCCACGACTAAGAAATGACAGACAACTGGCTGCCTGGAGAATTCCCATTTTCTCTCCCTATATTACAGCATCAGTCTTCAGCCTTTTGGGTACATTTCTCTGACACACATTAATTGAAAAGCTGGAATTATGAAGGACTTGTCTGCCCTGTCTTGGCAGAGCTAGGCTGTCGACTTACCTTCTTCCAAGTTTTGTACTTTTTGGACAGCATGCTGTCTAGAGTTGAAGCAGGGGATTTTCTTGTCAAGTGACAGGCTTGCCGCTAATGCAACCATCTCTAATTGGAGATGCTTTGATGCTCATTATCTACTGGGAGTAGAATAGGAGGTGCTGTCAGGAGCTGATATGTCTCTATATCAAGAAAATCTTAAATTAAGAAAACACCTTGAATGCCCTATTCTTCAGATGTCTTGAGGTTTTTGAAGATCACCCATCTATTTCCGTATATGTGAATAAGCAAATGTTGCTTGTCTCTTAGCAACTTGATTTCTGATTAAATTAGAAAATAACTATGATAGACTAACCTAGTACCTAACAAAATGACATGCTTGAATGACTATTAGTTTGCATTTTTTAATTATCCTAACCAATTTATGACAGTTGCTAACAAAAGGCCAAAACTTCACATTTCATTTTTAAGTGTTATCTAGGAAAAATACCTTAAAAAGAGTTAACCTTAATTTTGTATCAATATACAAAGATCAATACCAATGTAGCCAAATATAATCTTAATTTTGTTCCAATATACAAAGATATAAGAGCATATTCAATAATCTATCCCTTTTTCTTTATCATTCCAAATTATTCCTATATCCCATTTTTTCTCAAGTCTTTTCCCCCCTACATAGGAGAGAAAGAAGTATACAGAAAAGAAAAAGAGAGAAATCCCTGGGTCTAACCCCCAAAACCTATTTAAGAGGACCATTTAACAACTTGTAACCTCTCCCCCTAAATAAAAAGTATTTATAACCCATCAAATGACCAAAGGGGAGAAAAATCACCCACCTTGCCTCCTGGGATGGGACATCACTCTCTTAAAATGTCGTCCTGCTGATTTGGAACATAGTAAACCTGTTTGGGGCCCAAATAAGAATGGGAAAATGGTTAAACAGGTTAATAGAATCGTTTGATGTTCAGTCCTTTCTGTGCTCAGCTATTGAAGTGTCCTAAGAAGTTTGTAGACAGAAGCTGAATTTCAGGGCTTTACTGAAGTTCTGGCTGGAACATTCTGTGGAGTTGAACAATCTTAGTGCTTTTGAGTTGTTGTGGTTGTAGATTTTGGAGGAAACAGCTATTGAGGAAGTCTGTAAGACTGGATCGTCTGGGTTACTTGTCTTCTTTGGTGTCTGATCTGTTTTCTTCTGAGGTTTCAGTTGTCCAGTTGTCCCTGGACTCCTTAGATGGATGCTTTAATCTCCTGGAAACATAAGAACAGAGCCCTGCTCTAGTCCTAACTCTGGGACACTATTTCATTTTTTTTTTTTGCAGGTATTATTTTTTTTCCTGGAGAAAATTGGGTTTTTTGACAATATAAAAAGTAATATATTTCAATTGAGATTTAAAAAGAATTTATTTTTATATTTTGGAACTAAACATACCTTTAAGTGTATGTATTTTGAAATCCCAAAATACAATTCACTTTGAATTTCAGCATGCCTTTTGTGAGTAGCTTTTAAACTTACATCATTCTAAATTCTATGTGCATCCCACTGCATTCTAAGTATTGGGATCAAAGGCACGTGCCTCCTAACTGTTGGGATTAAAGATGTGCACCACCACCCCTGGATCTAAGTTTTTCTCTACTTGGAGCTGACTTGGTGTCAGGCTAGCCTTGAATTCAGAGATTTGCATGATTCTGTCTCCAGTGTGATGGGATTAAGGGCGTATCACTCTCAAATGATGGAATTAAGGGTTTGCACCATCACCACCCTGTTCATTGTAACTCTAGAATTTGCAACACAACTAAATCTATAGTGATCCTTCTGGAGTTTAAGGCAAGGGCTAACACCACCCTTCTCAAATATTTTACCTTAGCTCCAAATTACTTCAACTCTCACAGGTTTAGAAAGCCAGGTTGAGCTGTAGTAACCATGAATTTATTTACAGCATTTCAAGGCTCTAAACTGCCTTTGATGCCAAACAATGAAAATATCCTTTATATATATATAATCTAATTGTGTGTGAGCTATGTGGCAACCTGCAGTAGTCTAACATTCTAACCTAAAATTAAGACCATTTTTCCTTTCATGCCAGTAAGTCAAGTATGCCTTTGGTAAATTATATTTAAAATTATTTTATTTTTATTATATTTTAAGCTTATTTACTCTTTTTTAAATTAGTTTGTTTTCTCAAGTTACTTCTAGAACAGTTTCCTCCCTCCTCCCCTCTTAGACCATCCCTCCCTCCTCCCTTCCCTCCCTCCCTCCTTCCTTCCCTCCCTTCCTCCATCCTTCCCTCACTCCCTCCCTCCCAATTCCCTCATTATTCCTCTACTTAGTACTCTCTTCTCCTCAGATGAGGTGGGCCCTCACATATCATACTTCCTCAGTTCGACAGTCATGTGAGGGACAAGAGCTTCCTCCTGTACTGGGGCTTGATATGGCATACCATCTAGGGTAGGGTGTTCCACTAACTTGTAGCAGATTCCATGACTCAGTTTTGGAGATGATTTCATGAGGTGCTGAGAAGAAAGTATATTCTTTTGTTTTAGGGTGAAATGTTCTGTAGATATCAATTGGGTCCATTTGATTCATGGCATCTGTGAGGTTTGTTATTTCTCTGTTTGGTTTCTGCATCGTTGATCTATCCAGTGGTGAGAGTGGTATAGTGAAGTCTCCCACTATTAATATGTGGGGTTGAATGTGGGATTTGAGCTTTAGTAGTGTTTCTTTAACAAATGTGGGTGCCTTTACATTTGGCATATGAATGTTCAGTATTGAGATGTCATCTTGGTGGATTTTTCCTTTGATGAATATGGAGTGTCCTTCCCCATCTCTTTTTATTAACATTGGTTGAAAGTCTAATTTATTGGATACTAGAATGGCCACTCCAGATTGCTTCTTTGGTCCATTTCCTTGGTATATTTTTCCAGCCCTTTACTTGAATATAATGCCTATCTTTTGGCTGAGGTGTGTTTCTTCTAAGCAGCAGAATGTGGGATTCTGCTTTCATATCCATTTAGCTACACTGTGTCTTTTTATTAGCGAACTGAGTCTATTGATACTGAGAGATGTTAACGACCAGTGATTGTTACTTCCTGTTATCTTGATGTTGGTGGAAATAGTGTGTGAGTAACCTTCTCTTCTTTTGGTTTTGCTGAAGGCATGCTATTTGCTTCCTGTGCTTTGACTGTAGCTAACCTCTTTGCGTTGGATTTTTCCTTCTAATGTGTTATGTAGAGGGGATTTGTGCATAGATATTCATAGATTGTTTGAATTTAGTTTTGTCATGAAATATCTTGCTTTCTCCATCTATGTTTATTGACAGTTTTGCTGGGAATGCCATTTGTGGGTTTTTAGGGTCTGCAAGACGTCTCTCCAGATCCTTCTAGCTTTTTGCATCTCTGAAGTATGATTTTGATAAGTTTGCCATTATATGTTACTTGGCCTTTTTCCCTAGCAGCTTTTAATATTCTTTCTTTGTTCTATATTTAGTGTTTTAATTATTATATGGCAGGAGGATTTTCTTTTCTTGTCTAATCTATTTGGAGTTCTGTAAGCTTCTTATACAGTTATAGGCATCTCTTTTTTTTAGCTTTGGGAAATTCTCTTCAATGATTTTGTTGAAGTATTTTCTGGTCCATGGAGCTGGGACTCTTCTCTTTCTTCCATTCCTATTATTCTGAGATTTCGTCTTTTCACAGTGTCCTTGATTTCTTGAATGTTTTGTGTCAGATTTTTTTTTTAATTTTACATTTTCTTTGACAGATGCATCAATTTCTTCAATTTTATCCTCTGTGCCTGAGATTCTTTCTTCCATCTCTTGTATTCTGTTGGTGATGCTTGTATCTATAGTTCCTTTTCTTTTCTTAAGGTTTTCTAGTACCATGGATGTCTCAGCTTGTATTTTCTTTATTGCTTCAACTTCCCTTTTCAGGTCTTCCATTCCTTTAAGAGCTTTATTCATTTCCATCACCTCTTTTGCAGTATTTTGTTGCTCTCTGAGGTATTTAATTTCCTCCCTTAAACCTTCTATTATTAATATAAACATAGGATTAAAGTCATTTTCCTTTGTTTCAATTGTGTTAGGATTTCCAGTGTTGTCTGTAGCACTATTGCTAGGTTCTGGAGACATCATATTGCTTTGTTGGTTTTTTTTTTACCATGTTCTTGTACTGGCCTTTAATCATCTGGTTAACCCTGGTGTTGTCTGGTTGTTTCTGATGCCAGTTGGCCTTGGTGCTCAGGAAAACTCCTCATTCTGGGGGCTGGGTTATCCTGAGATCCTGGTGTCCACCTCCAGATGATGGATAGGTTCCTGTAATAGACTGGCCCTCCGAGAGTGACTGCTGCTCTCCTCAACTGGTTGTGACCCAATTGGACCTATATACAGGGGATTGGAGTGGGGAAGGGCCTATCCTGTGAGGACCTGAGAGGTGGTGGGTCTCCTTAGAAAGACAGGTAGAGCTGTGGCTTGGCCTGCGTTCTCCCTTCCCTGACACAGTTATTCTGGTTCAGCAGCTAGGCTGACAGTATAGGCAGGGAGCTCCACCCAAGATGGGTGTCAGTGTCAGTGTGCCTGTCGCTGACTGCCTCAAAAGCTTGGGTGCTAGGATGAGTGACCCACCCCAATGTTTGTGGGGAACACACTGTCACCAGCTCTGTTTGCAATCAGTCTTGGCTCCTGATTGCTTTGCTGCAGCTGGGTTTGATATCAGGCAGAAAGACATGGACACTGATCTGTGGCTGGATCTGTGGGTTGGATCTTCTCATGGGCTGGATCTGCTCTGGCCAGCGCTCCTCTCCAGATGGGTGACCGACCTGGATGATCTCAGGGTTGTGTTTCTGGGAACTGTGTGTGCTTTTTGGAGTGGTGAACAGTCTCAGTGTTCTCCTCAGAAATTCAAACACTGTCTGTGTTTCACAGTCAGCTGCAGGACCTCATGTTCACACCACAGTGACTAATCTCATTCCCCTACTACTTAGATACAATGCTCTATGGACGACTCAAGAACAAGTAAATGTCTGTGGGAATTTCCAGGACACCTTCATAGTGAAAGGTGAAGCCTGAGCTCAAACACTCCTTGTCTCTTTCTACAGAACTTAGGTGAACATTAGAGTCTTTCTCAAACATACACTACTGTATCCATTGAGGGATTTTTTTTTTCCCAGTGGAACCCAGAGTTCATCCACACAGCTAGTCTCCCTAAATACTGTGCTCAGCAGAGCCCAATTCCACTTTCTATATAATGGGATTGCAGGCTGGTTGTTATGTCCACCTGGCATTAGTGGGTTCTGGTCCACTAATTAGTCCAGTCTTCATGCTTGTATAAAAGTGCTTTAACTGCCTAGACTTCTCCCCACTCCTTAAGACTCTTCTGATTTTTTTTATCTGGATAAGTCATCATGCAGGATACTTTTGGTTTGGAGGCTAAAATATAGGGATATATTTTATATATTTCAAAATGAGACCTAGCTCAGAGTGGATGGAGTAAAGAACAGAAAATGGCTACTGATTCCTTACCTAGCCCAGGAACTATTTCTGAACACCTATGGAGAAGTTAGAAATTGAAAAGATGTTTCCCCAGATAATTTATGCTGATTTAGAGAGGACAAATGTTTGGAACCTTGAACCCCTATTAAAAGGAGAAGCAACCTCAGATAGACACAGACATGAGATGTACTCCAAGGGAAGCAGAGACAGAGGATTGGCAGAGCAGTTAGGCAACATTGCTGCTACACCCTTGCACTCAATATTGCTTCTGAAAACATTTTTTACATCCTGACAATGTGTGGAAATTCCTGGGAGTATTGGAAGCCAGAAAGGTGTAACACCTGAAAAGGCAGGAAGGATGAGGGTGGGAGGAACATCAAGTTGTACAGCACATAATTTATATATGATTAATAAGGAAAATACCAACGAAATAAAGAAAAGCTAGGGGTGGTGTTATAATGTTAATGGAGATGGTGACAGTGAAGAGTGGACCTTCAAATCTCTCTTTAGGAAGAATTTGCAGATGATGATGATGGGGGCCTTATGGTTGTACAGATAAATGTGGCCTCACCGTTTGTATACTGCCACACAGAGTAGTATACAAAATAGTGAGGACACGTTTGTCTCCACAGCTTCTGGGTCCAGGAACAATGTGCTTGTTATGCTCAATGAAATATGATTGTTCACTCACATGGCTCTCTTCTCTACTGTACTCTGTGATTCTTAAAGTTTGCATTCCTGGTTTGTGGACACATTCTGACAAATAAGGCTATGAAAGTTTTTGGCTCAAAGGGGACAGAGAACAGGTAACTAGCTTTTACAAAGCATCTTCTATGTGTCAGAAAGACATCTCTGCCAGTGTCATATCACTTAATCCTGATGTCAGAGAGGGAGACTGCAGGACTTCCCAGTGAGAATCAGAGCATGACGGATGTGGGAAGAACTACACTGTCTTAAAGTTATTGTAAAGAGATAAATGTCTCCTGGACTTTGAAGACCAGATGGAAACCTGCAGATAACTGAATAATAAAACTGACAGAACCATGTTCTATTTTGGTTTTTAAAAGTAATTAGTCATTACCTTAGTTTTACTTTCTGTTGTGATAAAAAAAAAACTGACAAAAGGAACTTATGGAGAAAGGATGCATTTTGTCTTTCAGTTTCAGAGGAATGCAATCTCTTGTGGCCATAGAAGCATAGCAACATGCAGGAAAGCATGCAGACAGAAGCAGGAAGCTGACTGGGTTGCAGCACGGCCATACTTGAAAAGTAAAAAGTGAACAGGAAGTAGAGCCAGTCTACAAATCCTCATGGCTTATCACCAGTAAGTTACTTCCTCCAGCAAGATTCCATTTGCTAAAGGTTCCACAACCTTCCCAAACAGTACTACTAACTGAGAACCAAGTGTCAGTCAGGGTATGGAGGACATTTTTCATCATTAAATAACAGACATGGATATATACAGAAAGGGAATTCAGAGGTAAAGGCTTCCTGGTCCACTCAGATACTACCAAGGGGAAGAGACAAAGAAGTCAAGTCTCATTGGCCACATGATGGTTTGAAGCTCTGAAATAGTTGACTCATCTCACTCCTTGATCAACAGAGACCTTTTATTCTGATATGGCTCCTTTGTGGGTCTTCTTTGAGGAAGAGAATTCATAGTAAACAAATAAATTAGCATCGCCATGAGAAATTGTCTTTCTTTGAGGTCTGCCCATAGGCAGGGCATAGATTCCTTCTGTTAACATAAGTTACCTGATTAACAGATAACTGTCTCCCTTTTTAAAATAATAAACACACAGAGTTTATGTATCACTATTGACAATGGACTACAGAAAGTCAGGCCTTCAGCAATGTCTGGTCTCTGGACATTACTCAACTCAGATGGTTAAACTCACAGTGATGAGGACATGAACAATTTTTACTGTTTTAATCATATTAAGGTAATAATGTGTATATTAATGACAATTTAATAAACCTTTTAGAATGAGTTGGGAGCATCCAAGCAGTCACAGGCATCCATGCTTTTCCATGTTCCTCTTCCCAATGGAAAAATAGGCAGGTTTCACTGTGGAGAGCTGTGTGTGTGTGCACATTAGAAGAACTGTCTAGGAGAGAACTTTTTCTCAGCTTTGTGATGGCTTACTTACTTTGCTGGCTTCACATTATCTTTACAATAACTGTATTTCTGTCAGCATGTCTCCTTGAAGACCCTTGAAGTCACAATCCCTATGTCATTATACTAAGTTTGTTTTATATATATATATATAATTTATTTATTTATTTTTGAGTGATAAAATTGAGTCCTATGGAACTAAACTGGTCATTTTTACACAGGTGAGTGCTGAGTTTGAACCAATATGGTCCTAAAGCTACTGTACTTTTGTGTGTTGTTTTGGATAAGATGCTTCACAAATCTCAAAGACATTCACAGCCAGTGTTTATGAACTCTGAATGTGATGACATTGATCCAGTGCCACCTTAGACTATACCTGACCAGGGAATGAGGGTCATGCAGCTGTGTCTAGGGTGCAAGGCCCCAGGAATTGACAGCAGGATCTAAAGTCTATCATGATAGTTCATGTCTCAGCACACACAGTGAGCCTGTTTGTAAACTAAGAGGGAGTTCCCAAAGAAAGATAAGAGAGGAGATACTCAAAGTAGAAAAATGCATGAGTCAAATAAAAATTTACCAATTTCTGCCTACAGGCTGGTTTGTAAACCTAATAAGTAGGAAATAAGATTCTCTCTGTATCAACTCTCCCTGAGGCATCTCCAAATAGTCCCATGGCTACTCTCAGTGCTCTGGAAGACACATCCCTCCTAGCCCTGAGGCCTTCTGGTCTTTGCTAAACTTGTTCCTGCCTCTATGAAAAAGTGGCCTTCACCTTCCATCCTAAAGCTCCTGGCTCTCAATGCTGACCCCTGCTGAACAATGCGTGATAGGAGATGAGTGTTAGACTTGGTATCCAGCATCATTTTACCAGGCATACATCTGTAAGCAAAACATCTGAGCAATTAACATTTACACATTTTACAGGGGACGCCCAAAATGTTCCAAGGGATCAGCATGCTTGTATACTGATTCGGCATACTTTAAACTGTGGGTAGGGTAAGGCTGGCCAGGGACCCCATCTCCAAAATTGTCTCTGGTGTGAAACAGAGAGCTTGCACTATGCCCAAGCCTTCCAGAGAAAAGTCTTGGAAACGTCATCATGGGATGTTTCCCTGGCCCAAGCTCATGTTTTCCAATGTTTCTCTTCCCAATGGAAAAATAGACAAGTTTCACTGTGGAGAGCTGTGTGAGTGTGCACATTAGAAGAACTGTCTAGGAGAGAACTTTTTCCCAGCTTTATGATGATTTACTTAATTGGCTGGCTTCACATTCTATTTACAATAACAGTATGTTCTGCCAGCATGTCTCCTTGAAGACCCTTGCTGTTAGTGCATTTTACTCGCCGAGTTCCTTATTCCTATTATATCCTAGGTTACTGAGTTTCCTAGTAATGGGGGAAGTATATTATAATATGTAGTTTGATTGTTGCTGTCTGTTGCTACCTGTACACAAAAGATCAGACTGCTCTCCCTTTTTGTGGTTTTGTTACATGGATACTGAAGCAAATTCTTTGTACTAAACATAACCTGTTTGCTGGACTTACAAAAGGAGATGCAAGGTAAAGTCTGGGCTGCTGCAGTATTAACTGGCAGATCTCCCCATCCCGTGCTTCTGTTTCTTAATTCTCCTCAATTCTCATGCCTTTGGTCGAAGTTCCACAGTCCTACTGCCATGCTCTGGCAGGCTGCACCCAACGCTGTAGCTATTTTAAAGGGGAGAACATGAAGGACACTGCTGTTAAAATTCAAGTGCACTCAGAAAAGCTGAGAGAGCAATGAGTTATAGTCAGGAGGAAAAAATAATGGGGCAGGATAATAGCAAAATTCTTTTTGTGGAGATGCTTAAAGACATGCTCTGGACTAGAGGAGCAAAGGTCAGTCAACAGAAATTGCTTAATTTCTTAGAATTTGTTGAAAAAGTCTGTCCTTGGTTCCCAGAGGACCAGAGGACAGGACAATTAATCTGGAGACTTGGAAAAATTATGAGTTAAATTACAAGATCATAGCCAGGCGGTGGTGGCGCACGCCTTTAATCCCAGCACTTGGGAGGCAGAGGCAGGTGGATCTTTGTGAGTTCGAGGCCAGCCTGGTCTACAAAGTGAGTCCAGGACAGCCAGGGCTACACAGAGAAACCCTGTCTCGAAAAACCAAAAAAATAAAAAAATAAAATAAAATCTTAAGCCGGGTGGTGGTGGCGCACGCCTTTAATCCCAGCACTTGGGAGGCAGAGGCAGGCAGATCTTTGTGAGTTCGAGGCCAGCCTGGTCTACAAAGTGAGTCCAGGACAGCCAAGGATACACAGAGAAACCCTGTCTCGAAAAACCAAAAAAAAAAAAATTACAAGATCATTATGATGTTTTCAGACCTGGAAAGGTTCCAGTAGATGCTTTTAGTCTTTGGACTTTAATTAAAGATAATCTGGATTCAAGGCATGAAAGATAAAAAGCCCAAAAGTAGTGAGAATTGTGAAGAGACAAAAGTAAATTAAAATGTTCCAAGTGCTACTCTGTTTTGTGTGAATGTTAAATTCTTTGCTAAAATATCTGAAGATGATAATATTCTGAGCCTTGAAGAAAAGGCTGACTTGGAAGAGGAGGCTGCAAAATATCATAATGAGGACTGACCTCCAAATCCACAACTAGTTTTTGTAGTCTTAAAAAAGGAAAAACCTGATAAGCAAAGAACATTTATACAATTACAATTTATTAGAAGTCTAGCAGAGTTAATGGACAAAAATTTTCTTATCTCTGAATATGATGAGGATAAATAAGGGAGAAATTAACTCCCAGGTTTATTGCTGGTTTAGATCTTCCACCAGCAAAATCCCAACATCCTTTAGCTGCTTTAATGAAAGTTAAGAAGGGGGATAGACCTCTTTTAATAAATAATCAATCTTTATCTCCATTACATGCTAGAGTAAAGGATGCTTTAGAATGAGAAGAGGATATTAAAGGCTTTCCTTTACAGTGTTCTGTTTTTGATGATCAAGATCAACAAGAAAAAGTTGTCAGGGTGCATCACCAATTCCATTTAAACAAATTAAAGAATTAAAAGAAGCTTGTGCACAATATGGTCCAACCTAACCTTTTACTTTGGCCATATTAGAAAAATTGCCACTGATCCCTTCCCACCTGAGGACTGGAAAAATTGTCACGAGCTTGCATGAGTGGAGGAGACAACTTATTATGGAGAACTGAACTTGCTGAACAATGACAAAGAACTGTTGAATTAAATATGAGAACTAAGTTGGCAGGGGAAGGAAAATATCAAGAATTAAATAATCAATTGGTGTATAATCTAGGGGTGTGTGCACAGATCAACACTATTGCTCATAGAGCATGGGGTACTCTACCCATTAAGAGGAGTTTTCATGAAGAAATTTCTGAAACTAGACAGGGACCTGATAAACATTTTCAAGAATGTGTGGATAGACTATTAAAATCTGTTGGTAGAGTCTTTGGAGATTCTAATGTTGGTTTGCTATTAGTGAAAAAACTGGCATATGAAAATGCAAATGCTGAATGCCAAGTTACTATACATCCATACAGAAAGAGAGGGGATATTTCTGAATATATTCGACTGTTTGGATATGGATCCTTCTTATACTCAAGGACTGACTATAGCTGCAGACTTACAGAGAAAAACTGTGGAACAAATTCTTTTTCAGCAGAAAAACATCACGAAAATTTAGGCAGCAATCTAGTCCTCCAAGAAGTTGTTTTGTATGTGGGCAATTAGGACAGCATTTGATACAATGTCCAAGAAAACAAAACAATCCCTATCAGGAAAGAAATCCTGGACTATGCCAGAGGTGTCAAAAAAGGAAAGCACTAGGCAAGTGAGTGCCAATCTAAAAAGGACATTTTGGGCAATATCTTCCTGGGACAGGAGAGGGGGCCAGCCCCAGGCCCTGAAACATGTTATGGAACAATGCAATTCATTCCCCAACTGGTAAATCCATTCAAGGCCTCTGGAGAGCAACTCCAGAAGTACAGGATTGGGCCTCAGGCTCCTACACAGTATTAATCGCAGAGATAGGCATGCAGGCCTTTCCCACACACATTTACAGTCTGTTGCCCAAAGAAACAATACGACTGTTACTAGGAAGAAGTAGTGCTACCATGAAAGGGATTTCAGTAGTCTCAGGAATAATTGACTCCAATTATGCAGGAGAAATTAAAATTATGACATCATCTCTACAAGGGATTTCAGTTATTCAACCAAGAAAATGCATAACTCAAATAGTTTTACTTCCTTTAATAAAAACATTTTATAAAATTAAGAATTCTAACCAGTGTCGTGGAATTTGGTTCCTCTGATGCCTATTGGGTTTGAACAATCAAACAATCAACCTGAATTACACTTACAGATCAATGGTAAGAAATTTACAGGCCTTCTGGACCCTGGAGCAGATGTTTCTGTTCTTGCTTTGGAACAGTGGCCAAACAGATTACTATTACTCAACTACAAGAAATAGGGCAAAGTCAGAATCCTGAACAAAGTAGTAACCTTTAAACTTGAGAAGATTAAGAAGGACATAGGGGGCAATTTCAACTATATATTATTGCCAATTTACCTGTGGAAATTATGGAGAAGAGATATTATGTAAGATATGGTTGTGCTACTCTTTAGCTCTAATGACACAGTTACTAATCAAATGTTTAATCAAGGTTATTTACCTGTTCGGGGATAGGGGTTTCATGGCCTGGGAAGAAAGTAATCTATAATTCCTGAGTTTCAATTTTCTAAAAATGGACTGGGATATTTTTGACAGAAGTCATTGACAAGCCTACACTCCATGTGGATAAAATCACCTGGAAAAGTGATTACCCTGTATGGGTGGATCAATGGCCTCTGAGTTCTGAAAAAAATTATGGCTGCAGTTCAGCTAGTGCAGAAGCAACTTGATAGCGGTCATACTGAAGTTTGCAATTCTCTTTGGAATTCTCCAATTTTTGTCCTTAAAAAGAAATCAAGAAAATGGAGATTACTACAGGATCTCAGAAAAGTTATTGCAACCATGGTATTAATGGAAGCCTTATAACCTGGCCTACATATTCTATCAGTCATTCCAGATAATACTTTTTAAATAATATTAGATTTGAAAGATTTTTTATACTATAGGTCTACATCCTGAGGATTGTAAAAGATTTGCTTTGAGTGTGCCATCAACTAATTTTAAGGAGCCTATGAACCGCTATCATTGGAAAGTTTTACAGCAAGTGATGGCAAATAGTCCTACATTATGCCATAAGTTTGTGTAACAAGCTATCAGTGACATTAGAGCCAAGTTTCCTCTAATCTATACTGTTCATTACATGGATGATATTTTATTGGTTGATAAAATGAGGGCACACTTTTACAAGCTAATGCTCAATTACAAGAAAATTTAAAAAGTAATGGATCAATAATTGCTCCAGAAAAGGTGCAGTGGGAAAAGCATTATAAATATTTAGGACATCAGTTATATCCTAAGACTGTTTTACCTGAAAAGACAATTTACAGACTTTAAATGATTTTCAAAAGTTATTGGGTGATATTAATTGGCTCAGACATTATTTAAAGACAGCAACAAGAGAGTTAAACCTTCTTTTAGATATTTTGCAAGGTGATTCTGACCCTTTGTCTAAATGATGTCTGAATGATGAAGGAAGAATAGATTTAGAAAAATAGAATTGGCAATTGAAAACCAAACTATATATTATATAAATTGTGAGGAACCTTCGAGAGCATATATTTTGCCTACATCACATACCTCTACTACTGTATTATGGCAAAATGTCTCTTTATGTTGGATACATTTGCAGATCTCTCATGCCAGAGTGATTACTCCTTATTTTGAGGCTGTAGCTATGGTTGTACAGTAATGTCAAAATGAATCATGAAATATTTTGATAAGGATCCTGATAAAATAAGTATTCCAGTTAGTAAATTACAAATTGATTGGTTGTTTCAAAACACCAATATTTGGCCAATAGCATTTACCAGTTTTACAGAACAGATAGACAATCATTACCCTAAGGATAAATTATTACAATTTTCTAGTTTGCATGATTTTGTTTCAAGCTCAGTTATAAACCTTTACCTAATGTTGTTTTAGTGTTTACAGATGGTTCCTCTAATGCTAGAGCTGCTATATAATTGATGATATTGAAACTGTACTATCTTTTCCTCCTTCTTTAGCTCAAGAAATAGAATTAAAGGCAGTAACAGTTATTTTGAAAAATAAAAAAAATTCCTTTCAATCTTTGTGCTGACAGTCAATATATTTTGTGAGCTTTAATTATGCTTGAAACTGTCTCTTATTTAGATACAAAAAGTAATCAAATTTTACAATTATTTCAACAGATTTAGTCAAATGTTAGACATAAAATTTATCCATTTTTGTGGGACATGTAAGAGCCCATATGGGACTCAGCAAGATGGCAGCAATAAGCTTAGACACATTTTTATTGTCAGGACGACAGACTGGACCATTGCAGAGATATACTCCTGCTGAATGGCAGTTTGTGAGTCTCAAGCTTATTTGGGCTTGCACAGAAAAGACAGGGACAATAAAAAACTCTGTACTTAACATATAGACACTGGAAGAACAGAGATCCAGACACTGGAGACAGTCCACTTCCCTGCCACAGTGGAAAAGCTGGGTGATCAGACCTTTTCAGGACACTAACTGGCAGCTTGAACCTCCAAACAGAGGCCCTCCACAGTTTCCTGAGTCCACACCTTCTGTGTAGGCATTCTGAAACCCAAAAGAAGACCAGCATTGCCACTATGGTAAGACTAAGGGCGATCTTCCCTGGGAATTGCAGGATGGCGACATCTGACTGACTGGTAACTTGGGGATCAAACTTGTCCAAGTGTGCTGTGGACAAAATATAGACTACATATTTAAATGCCCTGCCCACACTCCACCTGGCCCCTTGGCTGGTACTCCCCAAGGCACTCAGGGTTCAACATGTAAATCTCATCCCAGAGCAATAAAGCAGCCCTGGACTACTGTGTGCAGCCAGAAAAAAACAGGGCTGCATCAGTTCACAGAACTTCAGTCTGAAAGGCACAGGTTGACTCTGAGACTCACCTGAGAGTAGCTTGGGAGGACCTTAACCACAGTCCTAACACCCTTGCTACAGGGAAACAGTTAGAAGCCCCACCAACCAGGCAAGCTGCTCTGGAACACAGCCCTTCTAGCAGGGAAAAGGCAGCTGAGATTCCCCCGGAGTCCAAGTGCTGTAGATTCACTGTGAACTCCAAATTGTAACTCCCTGCCCATGCCCATTTTCGTAGGGCACTCTGTCTACAGCCACAGTCTATGACATTTAGATCTGGGTCCAGGGCAGTAAAGCAGTTCTGGACCATTGAGTGCTGCCCCCAGTGAGTGGGTGGCACTGGACACAGATCTTTTGAATGAGACACACAGGTTGAAATTGAGATTCCCCCTGAAAGCAACCTGGGAAGACCAAAACCACAGTCCTGATGCCCTACCTACAGGGAAACTGCCGGAAGCCATGCCAGCTCAGGCAGGCTGAACTGAAGCACAGTGACCTTGTCCAGGAAGGGCAGTTGAGCTTCCCCAAATACCCCAAGAGCAGTTTAGGAGGTCCATGATTGTGGTCCCGACCCATAAGCAGCTGCAAGGGAACTGCAGCTCTAGCCTAAAGTCTGTGGCCTGCCAACCCCCAGCAACATCACTAGGAAGATCAGCTGGATCTCAGGAACCTGCAGGTGGTAATAACGTATCCCATAGCAACCTCTGACCTGAGTTTCCAATTGGGACACAACAGGAAGGGGTGAGCTCTGGGAGGCCCACTGAGAACCAGCCCCCAATACAAGGACCTATCCAGCCAGTAGAGTGCTACAGATCACCAAGAATATATGACTTCTATACCAAAGCTCCCTCCTTGCCATCAAACCCAGAAGGCACCAGGAGCAAACAGCTAAGGACAACCAGATGGCTAAAGTCCAGCAAAAGAACAGAACTGATCAAAATCAGGGAAATATGACTCCAACAAAATTCAACTATGCTAGTACAGCAAGCCCTGACCATCACACCATAGCCAAAACACATGAAAATTATGACAAATCTATACTTAGGAAAATGATAGAGGCCTAACAAGAAGAAACTAAATCCATGAAAGAATTTAAAGAATCCACAATCTTACAAATGAAAGCAGTGGAGATCTCCAAGTTAACTCAGTCAAAGAAGAATGGGAAAGAGACAAAGCTATGAAATATTTGAAAGATTTGTGGGCAAAGACAATCAAATGGGAGCAGGAAATGGATAAAACAGTTCAAGACTTGAAATTGAAAATGAAAACAATAAAGAAAACACAACCAGAGACAATCCTGGAGATGGAAAACCAAGGAAAGAGAACAGGAAATATAGACCTGAGTATCACAAATAGGATACAAGAGATGGAAGACAAAATCTCAGGCATGGATGACTCAATTGAAGAAATCAGTAGAAAAACCAAAGAAAATGAGTAATATTTAACGTTCTCACCCACAACGCCCAAGAAATCAAGGACTCAATGAAAAGATGGAATCTAAGAATTACAGGCATAGATGAAAGAGAAGACTCTTGACCCCAAGGTTCAGGAAACATTTTCAACAAAATCATACAAGAAAATTTCCCAAACCTACAGTTCCAAGTGACATACAAAACACCAAATATATTAGACCAGAAAAGAAATTCCTCTCACCACATAATAATTTAAATTCCAAATGTACAGAACAAACTAAGAATATTAAAAGCTGTAAGAGAAAAAGTTCAAGTAGCATATAATGGCAGACCCCTCAGAATTATACCTGACTTCTCAGAAACTCTAAAAATGAGAAGGGCCTGGGCAGACATTCTAAAAACCTTAAGAGAACATAGGTGCCAGTCCAGACTGCTATACCCAGCAAAACTTTCTACCACCATAGACAGAGAAAACAAGATATTCCATGAGAAGACTAAATTTAAATAATATGTATCCAGGTGAGATCCAAGACGGAGCCAACCATAGAGCAGTGCATCTGAGTAATAAGTGAATGAGATTAGTCATTGTGGAGTGAATGTGAGGTCACGTATCCGACTGTGAAACACAGATGGTGTCTGAATTCCTGCAGCGAACACTGAGACTGGTCACCAGGTAAAACAGCTCACCAGTTCCCAGGAACACCCCCCTGAGATCAGACAACTTGGTCACCAGTCTGGAGAGGGGAGCCGGCTAGAGCAGATCTAGCCCACGAGCGGATTCAGCCCACGGCTCCAACCACAGATCAGTGGCCCCGCATGTCTACCTGATATCCAGCCTGCACACCGACTTGTACACCCAAGAGGGAAAAACAACCAGACCACAAGAGCAAAGGTAAGTAAGATTTTTTTTCCCGGAGTTTCCAACATGGTGGCACAGTGAGCACTCTAGCTGAGAGGCAGAGACCTAACTCAGTCACAGCAAAGCAATTAGGAGCCAAGACTGACTGTAAACAGAGCCCGTGACTGAGTGTTCTTCACAAATACTGGGGCAAGTCACTCACCTTAGCACCCAAGCATCTGAGGCAGTCAGCAACAAGCACAATAAGGCCAGCATTTGTCTTGGGTGGAGCTCCCTGCCTGCACGGTCAGCCTAGCTGCCCAACCAGATCAACTGTGTCACTGAGGGGAGAACACAGGCCCAATCACAACTCTACCTGCCTTTCTGAGGAGACCTGCCAGCTCCCTGGTCCTCAGTGAATAACATCCTCCTGACTCCAATCCCCTGTATACTGGTCCAATTGGGTCACAACCAGTTGAGGGCGGCAGCCACTCTCCTCTCCGAGAGCCAGTCTATTACAGGAACCTGCCTGCCATCTGGAGGTAGACACCAGGATCTCAGGATCAGCCAACCCCCAGGTCAGGGAGTTTTCCTGAGCACCAAGGTCAACTGACAAAAGAAACAAAGAGACAATACCAGGGTCAATCAGATGACAAAAGGTCAGTACAAGAACATGGATATATATATATATATATATATATATATACATATATATATATGTATATATATATATATATTATGTCTCCAGATCCTAGCAATAATGCTACAGACAACTATGGACATCCTAACATGATAACATGATTGAAGCAAAGGAAAATGACCTAATCCTACACTTATATTAATAACAGAAGGCCTAAGGGAGGAAATCAAATACCTCAGACAGCAACAACAAAGTACTGCAAAGGAGGTGATGGAAATGAATAAAGCGCTTAATGAAATGGAAGACCTGAAAAGGGAAGTTGAAGCAATGAAGAAAATCCAATCTGAGACATCCATAGAACTAGAAAACCTTAAGAAAAGAATTGGAACTACAGACACTACCATCACCAACAGAATACAAGAGATGGAAGAAAGTGTTTCAGGCTCAGAGGATAAAATTGAAGAGATTGATACATCTGTCAAAGAAAATGTCAAATCTAAAAAAGTCCTGACACAAAACCTTCAGGAAAGCAAGGACACGATGAAAAGATGAAATCTCAGAATAATAGGAATAGAAGAAAGAGAAGAGTCCCAGCTCCATGGACCAGAAAATACCTTCAACAAAATCATTGAAGAGAATTTCCCAAATCTAAAAAAGAGATGCCCATAACTGTACAAGAAGCTTACAGAACTCCAAATAGATTAGACCAGAAAAGAAAATCTTCCCGCCACATAATAACAAAAACACTAAATGTACAGAACAAGGAAAGAATATTAAAAGCTGCTAGGGAAAAGGGACAAGTAACATATAATGGCAAACCTATCAGAATACCACCTGACTTTTCTTCAGAGACGCTAAAAGCCAGAAGGGCCTGGGCAGACATCTTGCAGACCCTAAAAAAGCACAAATGCCAGGCCAGAATACTATTCCCTGCAAAATTGTCAATCAACATAGATGGAGAAAACAGTATATTCCATGACAAAGCTAAATTCAAACAATATCTATACACAAATCCAGCTCTACAGAAGATGGTGGAAGGAAAACTCCAACCCAAAGAGGTTAACTACACAGAAGAAAGCATAGGAAGCAAATAGCATGCCTGCAGCAAAGCCAAAAGAAGAAAAGCTCACTCACACACTATTTCCCCCAACATCAAGATGGCAGGAAGTAACAATCACTGGTCATTAATATCTCTAAACATCAATGGACTCAAATCCACAATAAAAAGACACAGGCTAGCAGAATGAATGGGAAAACAGAATCCCACAAGAAACACACCTCAGCAAAAAAGATAGTCATTATCTCAAAGTAAAGGTCTTGGAAAAGATATACCAAGCAAATGGACCCAAGAAAAAAGCTGGAGTA